>OY757942.1:16507298-16672298 GCA_963585895.1 Sepioteuthis lessoniana
TTTCCATATAATCGATAGCCTATTGATAGCTGTCCATGCTTTCGTTAACCTCGTGTCGATGTCCTTTTCAGTTGATTCGACGCTGCTTTCTAGGTAAGTGAATTTGTCTACTAGTTTAAGAGGGGTTCCGTCTAGAGTGGAGATGTCCCCCGTTTGATTATAGCACATATATTCCGTTTTGTGGGCATTGACATACATAGGTTAATTACTTAGTTACGAAACACAGGTTGCTCACTGCACTTGCGACTGCTTAAGTGGTCAACCATTAGATCTCTCTCTCTCTCTCTCTCTCTCTATAAATATATATATATATAGTATTATTAGGTCCAGTTAAACCAGAGTTTATTATTTTGTCCATAAGATCTGAAGAAGTCCTGTTAATTTTTTTCGTGTTTTTGATTTTATTAAAAACACATAACAGGATGGAAATAAATTTATAATCCAAGGAATTATTTTATCCATAAGATCTGAAGAAGACCTGTTAATTTTTTTTTTTCGTGTTTTTTGATTTTATCAAAAACACATAACAGGATGGAAATTAATTCATAATCCTAATGTGACCAGTTTTGTTTTTTCTTAAAGATATATATATATATATATATATATTAGATTTATATATATATAAATCTAAGTAAATAACATACATAATTATGTATATATATATGTGTGTGTGTGTATATCTAAGTTATACCTCTCTCTTTCCCTCCTCCCTCTCTCTCTATATATATATATAAATATATATGTTATTTACTTAGTTATGAAACTAAGGTTGCTCACAGCACTTGCTACTGCTTAACTGGTCGACTATAAGATAGATAGATAGATATTTATAGTCAGAGATGGATATATATATATATATATATATATATATATATATATATATATATATATATATATATATATATATATATATACTCAACCTTGCCACTCACGAAATTTTTTAAAGCTGAGTTTCATAGGTTTGAACTCAGAGCTTTCCTTCTCCTTGACTGAAACGTGAAACGTCAAGGTTAAAGAAATCAGACTGCCCTACAATTTATATATTTATATAATATAATATATTTATACCTTTCCCAAAGATATTTCCGCTACGTGAAAATGCAAACAGCTTCGTTCAAGGTTTGAACCCTCCTCACCGTATCCTTTTCCTACGACTGTAACAATATAGTTAAAGTAAGACCATAGTCGAGGGTGACCCGAAGGCTCCCTTTTCGATAGCTACTACACCAAGGTGTAGGGGAGGGCGCTACTCCATTCCCTGGATTGCTCCACTTTACCCTTGAACCGTACCTTATAATGCTGAGTGTTAAGCAAGGTGGTATCAAGTTCCATTTTTAAAGTCTTCGGTATGACTCGACCTGGGATTGAACCCAGGTCTCCCAGGCCATTGGCGAACACTCTAAACGCTGGGCCAATGTCCCGGTAACAATATAACCACGAATTAAATAGAGTAATTATATATTATAAATTGAATTACCACGATATACTCTGCTGATGAGATCTAATAAGGTCAAAACTGTTGTCCAGTTGTTTTCGTATGTCGCACGCAGTGTCTGCCGGATTTTCTGGTCTTGTTTATTGAATTCATAATATGCAAAGCTCTTCGAACGAATTTAACCCTCTGGTATCCGATAGTGCAAAATGTAGACAAATGTAACCTTTCTTAGTGTACCTGGGGCTGTAGAATACACCGACTGCACTTCTAAAGAGGGGTACAATTCTCCCAATGAGTGTCCCAGAAATGACACAAAGCAATCTGATGGCGAGTTTCCAGTGATGCTAAGCTTTGGGGTATGCGGATTAACCTCTTCATTGCCATCGATCCCAGTTCCACTCTACTCCGGAGTGGTAGCACCTGATGAGGCCCTATCTAGATGTCAAATAGAACTAAACGGCATAATTTTACTATACTGAATTACTTGAAATAGAGCTGTTTTGATATTTAAGCCAAGTACTTATGCTAAATTGAAATGCTTGACTTAGAACCGTTTGACTAAATTGAATAACGTGAAATAGAAATATTTTTGACAATTAAACTGTGTACTTATGCTAAACTGAATGCTTTGAAATAGAACTGATTATTTGTATAAAAATAGATTGGGCATTAAATAACCTTCAAAGATTGATATGCCAAAAACCCACGAACCAACCAACCAACCAACCAATCTTTCTTGGCTAGTTTACTGCCTTTTTCACTTTTTCTTCTTACAAGTTGACCTCCTCAAGTCATCAAGTCAAAGCTGTCACTCAAATTCCTCGGACATTCTTGAGTATTCGGATTGTTATCAGAGTCCCTGATAGGGAGGAAACTGTTGCTCAACGATCTTCGCAAGTACCATGGACTTCAAAGTTCTTGACCAACTTGAAAATCTGACTCGTGTTTGGAACTGAGTTTAAATTAAACTTCCTTCTGTATCTTGCTTGAACAATAATGAAAGATTAAATGTCTTTATACGAAAGATCTTCTATTTCATCCATTGCATGATTTTGCAATAATAGGTTAAATATATGAAAATATTACCAATTTCCTCGCAATATCCAGATAAGAGAAAGAGAATAAATTTATCTTGGAAGATCGGACAAACCGCTGCTTTGTTACAACAGTTGTGAAACACCGATTAAAATCGAAAGTAAAAAGTTTGTAAATCATAAAATAGAAAGTGAAATATTTCTCGGTGAAAATAAAAAGATTTTTTTAATATCCATAATAAACTGAAGTCTTCGGCAACAGGGGGATCAAATGTCAGCGGATAAGAATTTTGCTTTTTTTAATGTCTTTAATACTTAAGTTGTCACAGCGGATAAAGCCTGAAAGTCAAACCTTATATATTCAGCTAAAACAGGGAAGGAAGTGGGGGTTGATTCTAGGGCTGTGGTAGGAGTAAAAACAAAGTTGCCAGATTGAACGAGAGTCTTTGCCGTGGTGTAATGGTTATCGGTGTAGGAAATGGACACAGTGACACGAGTTCAAATCCTGGACGAGGCTGATTGCATTTCACATAGCACTAATACCCTTGGGAAAGGTATGAATCCAATTATTTTCCCTCCAGCTATGGGTAAATAGTAGGACAGACTGTGCTCTTCAGCCTTGGTAAGGCAACTAGTCTAGGAGAAGGAAAACTCTGAATTCTAACCTGATAAACTCCACTTAAAAAATTGACCTTGTGTCATATCCTGCCCAAGCGGAGGGGTTGGGTGAATATGTAGAGTCCTTCCAATCACCTACTGTTTCTTAGGGTTGGGGTTGGCAGTTCAAGTCCAGTAGCAGTTCGAGCCAATTCACCGGAGGAAATGGTGGCTAGACACAGTGAGGGAGAGAACTGACCATTGCCCTAGTTTTGTCCTATCCATATCGTTATAGTTGGGGTCCTATTCGACTGAGGTCTAAAACTGAAGTGTCACAAATGCCACCCAAGGATCGGTTAGAGAAATTATCGACACCGAAGACGGCCATACGATATCTTTCTCTGATTTCTTTTTCTTTGTTGATCTAAACAGTGACATATGCAGCTTAGGTCAAAACTGGTGTCTAGACAAGAAAACACAACACGGGGAAGAATGCAGTAAACCAGCAAGACTGGTCGAATTCCGGATCGCTATCACTATGTAAAAAAGATGCCAATTAAGATCCAAGGGTAGGCATATTAATAAACTTCTCATGTATCATTTACCACCTAACTAATTTACTATCTGACTAATTTACCACCTGCTTATTTTACCATCAGACTAATTAGTCACCAGACTAATTCAATATCAGTCTAATTTACCACTTGCGTATTTTACCACCCAGCTAATTTATCACTAGACTAATTCACCTTCTGACTAATTTGAATTGTCTAATTTACCACTTGACACATTTACCACCAGAATTATATACCATCTGACTAATTTACCACCAGTCAAATTGGTCACCTACTTTATCATTTGACTAAATCACCACCTAACTGATTTAATACTAGTCTAACTTACCACTTGACTAATTTACCACCTGCACTTATCTACCATGCCTAATCAACCAACTGATTTATTTACTATCTGACTATTAAGCCACTTGACAAATTTAATACCAATCTAATTTACCAGTTGACTAATTTACCACATAACTAATTAATTCCCCGACAAATTCACCACCTGATTAATTTAACATCAGTTTAATTTACCACTTGGCAAATTTACCACACGACTAATTTACCATCTAATTAATTTGCCTCCTGACTAATTCGCCAGCTAATTTACCAATTCAGTAATTCACAAATTGAATAATTTAGTACTAGTTAATTTACCACTTGCTTGATAAATCACCTAATATACCATTTGACTAATTTATCATCTGACTAATTCAATACCAATCTAATTTACCACTTGACTAATTTATCACGTGACTAAATTATCACCCAAATAATTTACCACCTGACTAGTTTAATACCAGTTTAATTTACCATTTGACTAATTCATCATCCAACTAATTTACCACCTGATTAGTTTACCACCGGATGAGTTCACCGACCATTTACCTCTAGATAGGGGAATAGTTAGATTTATACTTTTCCAAGGTATTAGCGTTATGTAAACTGCAAAGAGACTCCTCTAGGAATTGAACTCGAGTCTCAGAGTCCATTTCTGACGACAATAACCATTATGTCAAGAGTGCCACCTAATTCATTATCAAACTAATTCATCATTTGACTTATTTACTTCCTGACTAATTTATCACCCAAAATTACATCGTTATTGAGCTGCCTGTATCTGGAGAAGTCCTCGTAGAATTGTACGGGAATAACTACGTTTGGAACCTTATAATATATAGTGTCCGGCTGGATGAGACCGCAAGGTTTAAAATTGCCGCCGCATAAGAGCTATTGGACGTAAGCAAGTTGGAGCTATGTCCTTGTAGCTGCAACAGAGTAAAAGTAAAGTTGGCGACCTTAGTCGAGGGAGACGCGAAGGCTCCCTTTTCATTAGCTATCACACCAAGGTGTAAGGGAGGGCGCTATTCCATTCCCTGGATTGCTCCACCTTACCCTCCATCCTTACCTTACCATACAGGCGTCTCATCTCACAACATCGTGACATCCTGTGACCAGTTTACTAACTAGATCCATCCTTTTGTAATTACTTCCCCTGGAGATAATTGAAGACTGAAAACTTTTAACGTAAACTGCAGAAAATTCGTCATGAAATCGCTGATATAGATGAGATGAATAGCTGAATAATGCAGAACGTTAGAGTGAGCGTTTACGGCTGTTTAACTTGAGAGGGCAAAGCATTTATACGATATGACCTTTAAAACAAAGTAATGACGATAACAAAAAAGAATGGCACATATTGTTCTTAGCAATTTTAAAGTCACACCCACACAATCACACACACATATATATATATATATACATATACATGCACACCCACTCGATATATATATGTATATATATGATAAAAGATAAGTAGAAATGTGTATATACTAAAACATAAACTGCTGCGTTCTGGTTAGTGAACGCTTGTAATATTAAATAAAGGACAAACCACGATATGAGATGAAATAGCGATGTATTCTCAGGAAAAAGTATATACAATAGAGAGACTATTAGTAGACAAGAACATAGGATTAGTGAACGCTTGTAATATTAAATAAAGGACAAACCACGATATGAGAGGAAATAGCGATATATTCTCAGGAAAAAGTATATATAATAGAGGGACTATTAGTAGACAAGAACGTAGGATTAGTGAACGCTTGTAATATTAAATAAAGGACAAACCACGATATGAGAGGAAATAGAGATATATTCTCAGGAAAAAGTATCTACAATAGAGGGACTATTAGTAGACAAGAACATAGGATTAGTGAACCCTTGTAATATTAAATAAAGGACAAACTACGATATGAGAGGAAATAGAGATATATTCTCAGGAAAAAGTATATACAATAGAGAGACTATTAGTAAACAAGAACATAGGATTAGTGAACCCTTGTAATATTAAATAAAGGACAAACCACGATATGAGAGGAAATAGCGATATATTCTCAGGAAAAAGTATATACAATAGAGAGACTATTAGTAGACAAGAACATAAGATTAGTGAATACGGAATAAAGATATAGTCCAACGATAGTATTGGCTTCCGTTATTACAGTAGCAAGTAAGGTGAACTAGTGCGATCTCCAGTCTCCAACGCTCTAATACTATTCCTATAAGAAGTTGCTCTTCACCTTCTAATCTGGCCTGGTATTAGTAGCTACTGCTATATATGGGAGATGGACTAGTTTATTGTGTGGAAAAAGGTGGGTGATACCCAACATAAACATTGACCCTACCTCCTTTCATATTAACATTCGTACACTTTTATCTATTTTGTCTTTTGCTAAACTTTACAAAAAATATTTTCTCAGTCGAAAGAGTTTTATCAATAAAGAAAGACCGAAATATTCTAAACTGAATTCGTTGTCTGAGTTTTAGTATACTCCCTTTTCCACTTATTTTTCATCATCTTGTCAAATCTACCTTTTCTGTCTCTCTGTCTGTCTATCTTCCTATCTCTCACTCTCTCTCTTTCTTTCTCTCTCTCTCTCTCTCTCTCTCTATATATATATATATATATATATCCGTTTGAACGGATGGATGTAAACAATAGTAATTGTGATTCATAACCGTTTAAAATTTACTTCACAGCTAATGTCTCCTCCTGGCTGAATGGTTAGAAACCTTGGCTTGGCGTTTGAGTCAACTGGGTTTCGATCCCATCTACGGGAAGATAATGTCTAGCCTCACCGATGAGTTCTGATAGAACGAAACAGATCTGTCTGTGGACGACTATATATATATATTTATATATGTGTGAAAATGAGTGGAAAAGTGGATTAATCGAAACATAGATAACGGTTTCAAAAGATAATATTTCGTCTTTATTTCAAAAAGACTTCATCAGAATGTGTTGTTTTTTATTTCTTTTCTAAATTTCACCGTATATGGAAATAGATCAATAAAAAGTTTTACAACTCCTCCCCCGTCTTTTTATTTATCTATTTCCTCCTATGGTGAACTTCAGAAAAGAAAAAAAAAAAAACCAACACATTTTGGTGAAGTTTTTTTTTTTAAATAAAAACGAAATATTATTTTTCAATCCTTTATCGGTGTTTAGATTTATCAAATTTTCCACTTCCACTTACATCATGTCTGATTTACCAAATCTACCATTTCTCCATATATATATATATATATATATATATGTGTGTGTGTGTATGTACGGCCACCTGCCTCCTATCACGAAAACTATTCAAGTTAGACGACCCAGACATGCAGGACACTGCTGGAGAAGCAGGGACGAACTCATAAGTGATGTACTCTTATGGACCCCCACACATGGCCGTGCAAAAGCAGGACGACCAGCACGAACATACATTCAGCAACTATGTGAGGATACAGGATGTTGTCCAGAAGACCTGCCTGAGGCGATGAACGATAGGGAAAAGTGGCGAGAGAGGGTCAGGGATATCCGTGCTACTAGCATGACATGATGATGATGATGATGATGATATATATATATATATATATATATATATATTGAAATCACTTGTCCGCAAATAATTTTGAATTTGGTTTTCAGGTTTTTTATTATTTCTTAGACTTGTTCGTTAAATTTTTACCCTTTTACCCATCGGATTTTAGCGAAAAGTAAAAATTCGATTCTAGTTTTTTGGGGCGAATACAACAAGAATTACTGATAACCAGAGATGATATTTTTTCAGGCTGTTTACATGTATTTGCCAAAAAAAAAAAAAAGAAAGTAGAATCTGATTTTTAGTTTTCGCTAAAATCCGACGGGTTAAAGGGTAAAAATTTACCACTTGTTCTTTACACGTAGTTCAGGAAATACATCTTCCTCGGGAGATTTATAATGGTTGATATAATTTTCGTTTTCTGTTTTTATAAAAATGATGGTGGCTCATAAGTATGTGATCCTTTTTAATCCTAGATATTGTGTCTGTGAATTTTCTATTGGAGTTAATTTGATGACCTCAGTTCTCTGTAGATATTTTTTGTATTTATAAAAAGAAATTTTTTTTCATCATATAATGTATGAAAGCACGTGCGATACTCTGCCCTCATCAACCGCCAACTAGGGGTGGTAACATTTTCCATAACGCCCTCAGTTCTCTGTAGATATTTTTTGTATCTATAAATAATATATATATATATATTATCTATAAATATATATATATATATATATGTGTGTGTGTGTGTGTGTGTCTGTGTGTATTTGGTGTGTGTGTAAGTGTGTACACACACATACATGCACTTACGCTAAGGTACACACAAATTCCTATTGTGTTGTTCCCCCTCGCTATCTACATAGATTCATAGGAATATAGACTCATATATACTTATATATGTTTGGACGTGGCCGTGATGTAGTGGTTATCGTCGTATAAAATGGACATAGTGACACGAGTTCAAATCTTAGACAAGATTGATTGCATTTCACATAGTACTAACGCCCTTGGGAAAGGTATGAAGCTAATCGTTCTCCCTCTAGCTATAAGTAAATACTAGGGTAGACTAGTTTTGGGTGTTTCGGTTGGGGTTATGGCATATCAACTGTTTTAGGTTATTTGATTCTTAATCCATTTTTATGCATAAAAACACGTCTATTGCAAACAATTCATTTTAACCTCGGTATACTGAACTGTTTTAGATATTTAAACTATTTCAACCATCTCAGTTCAGCATAAGTACAGTTTAGTTCTATTTCACCCATAGATAGGATCCTATCAGGTGCTACCACTCGGAGCCAAGGTGAAACTGGGAGTGATGGCAATAAAGGGGTACTCCACATTCCCCAATGATCCAGCATTACTTTAACTTCTCAGATTGTTTAGTGTCATAAAAGGACACTCGTTGGGAGGGTCTACAGAGAAGCAGTCGGCTTATTATGCAGCTCAAGGCAACTGGGCCAACCTGACTGGGTTCTCTAGCCTTGGTTAGACAACGAGTCTATGAGAAGAAAAACTCTAAATACAAATCTATTAATCTCCGTTTAAAAATTGACCTTGTGTCACATCCTGTCCGTGCGAAGGGGTTGGTCAATCCATATATGTGTTTCGAAGGCTGTGAGGTGTGTTTTATGTGTGTGAGAACATATTGGACTTCTCATCTATATATATTGGATTACGTTGTTATCAATTTTTCTTCATATTGTCGGATTACAAAACTTTATTTACGTTAATATATTTTAAGCTAATCTCTGTGTGTATATGTTTGCGTGTTCGCATGTGTATGGTAAGCTAGGTTCTGTTTAGTTTTGGCTTAAATTTATCTCTTAAATTTTTTTCTTTTTTTGGATTGATACACACACACACACTCTCACACATACACACACTCTCTCTTTCTCTCTCTCTCTCTCTTTCTCTCTCTCTCTTTCTTTCACTCTCTCTCTATCTCTCTCTGTTACACAAACACACACACACACACACACACATATATATATATATATATATATATATATATATATATTTGGGTAGGTGTAAGTCCATAATTTTCCATTCCTTTTTCGAAATTTTGTATAAAGGCATGATAGTCTGTTTTTGAGTGAAAAGTGAGTTAGATATTCCCCATTTCTGTTTGACGAGTTTTGCAAGCAGAATTTATTTTCATCTTTGCCAATTTGAGCAATCATGTCTTCACCGATGATTAGAACGTTGTGTTTCGGAACGCATCGGACAAGGAAAGATAGCTCATTGTAGAATGTGAAGAAGTTCATTTGATCATTGGCATTGCTGGGAATGATGATTGTTGAACAGGAGTTGCCGTTAAATGAAGAATAAATCATTCTCGATTCTATTTTCTCTATTTGTATAAAAGTAAAGTTGGCGACCGTAGGGAAGGGCGACCAGAAGACTCCCTTTTCAATAGCTACTACATCGAGGTGTAGGGGATGGTGCTACTCCTTTCCATGGTTTGCTCCACTTTACCCTTGATACGTACCTTATATTGCTGAGTGTTAAGCAAGGAGGTATCAAGTACTATTTTTAAAGTCTTTGGTATGACGCGACCTGGGATTGAACCCAGGTTTCCCGGACTCTTGGCGAACACTCTACCCACTGGGAAAATATATATTTCTTATAAAACTGAAATAAACGAAAGAAATCTTTTAAAAACGCTTAGAAATGATCACTACAAATTGTTAAAAAGAATTTTGTCAGTGATTTTTAAAGGAACATGTTAGCAAGAAAGTCTATTGATTAACATAATGGTCAAGAAGACCGGGGTTCAGTCCCAGGTCGAGTTATACCAAAGACTCAAAAATGGTACTTATTGTCTTCTTGCTTAGTTCCCAGGATTATAAAGGTACGGAATAAGGGTAAAGTGAAGCAATCCAAAGAAAAGAGCCGGTATTTGTCGCTGCCTCCCACCAGACACGACTTGACACAAGGTCAAAAGCCCGAAGGCCGATTAAAGTGGGGATAAAGGGGAGGGGAGGTCGGGAACGAGCCGAGACTCGAACCCTGCTTGTCTGTGCTGCTCATCGGCTCACTTAGTGCAATGTGAGCCTGATGAGGCAAGCAGTTTCACGAACCCAAATGTGGGTCCGGGCACGTATGCCAGTTTGCGGCTTAAACTAGACGCATGGTCTAGTGCCGTCCAAGGGGGACAAAGGAGACAAAAATGCAGCTCGCCCACCCGAAGGTAGCCTAGTCGAAACTAGGTGCCTAATTAAAGGCCCCAAGTCTGCCATTGTTCCTTTTGCAGAGCCACGCTCCGGACCGAAGTCCAGAACAGACCCCGGGGCGCTCGCCGGGAGTAGAGCCCTCTCCTACTATTCGCTGTAGCAACTGAAAAAAAAAGCTTTCGGATTACCCTTAATTACGGTCGTCCAACTGATACACATATAGTGACCCATCGGCATAATGGTTAGAATGTTCACCCATGCCCGAGAGATCGGGGTTCAATCCTAGGTCGAGTCATACCAAAGACTCAAAAAATGGTACTTGATGCCGCCTTGCTTAACACTCAGCACTTTAAGATACGTATTGAGGGTAGTGGAGAAATCCAGGGAATGGAGAAGCGCCCTTCCCTACACCTCGGTGTAATAGCTATTGAAGTGGGGGGCGTTCGAGTCACCCTCGACTAGGGTCGCCAAATTTTCTTTCATACACGAGGGTCGTTCAAAAAGTTCTAAGCTTCGCCCAGAAAGAAGAGCTTGAGCTGAACATTTTAGTTGTGATAACACACAATCACTTCATTTAAAACTTAAACAGATTTCTATCTTCTTTTCTGTGTAGATGAAGGTCATATAAAGGTGAGAAGTATACATAACATCTAGAATCTGAGTGAGACTTAGACCTTTTTTAACTACTCTCATATATATATATATATATATATTGTCATCTACAGACAAATCTGTTTCGTTCTATCAGAACTCTTAAGTGTGGCTAGATAGGCTAGATTACCGAAGCTGGGATCGAAACCCGGTTGACTCAAACGCCAATCCAAGATTCTACCACTCAGCCACGAGGAAACTTGCGTAAAGATATTTAAACTCTTATGTATCACATTTGTATTTGTTTACAAATATCCGCTTAACGGCTGCCGAGAGCTCGATTCATACGAAGAGCCTTGCATGAAGCTAGTGGCAACCATTACTTCATTCGCTAGAGAGCTCAACCCCACAGGAGTAGGGGAGCATATATATATATATATATATATATATATATATAGGCATGATTAAATAGGCTCAGTAAGAATACGTTGACTGTATCCCCTGTGGAGGAGTAGTTCCCCTATCTTTTTAGAGTTGGGGTCACTGAGAATGGCACTGCGCTGATTCTGATAGCGAGGTTTCGGTTCTGGAGATCTGGGGATTATGAAGTACTTCTTCCCTGCTATTGCTCTCTGGTCCATTCTGAATAGGAGTGGTATTATAGTTCCATATACAGTTATACAGTTATAGTTACATATACAATGTGTCTCAAAATATACGCAACCCATTAATATTGAATCAATGTACCATACCCATGATACGGATATATGAAACGTACATATAATATTCATAGAATATATGCTTAAAACATATAGGAATCTCGAAACACGAAAAACACTGACGACTTCTTAGTTCAGGTATGAAACTTTTTATTACCTTTGAGTTTAAAGGTTCTTCGACATAAGGAGAGAGATAAACATTCTTTCTATTCTGGCTTTTTTATCTGCCCACCATCTCGTGCGACACTTGACCAAGGCCTCCACGAGCAAGCGAAAGTCAACCGTTTTCTCTCGAGGCAGGACTCAACTCAACTAACTGACTTTTTCAAAATACCCAAATCCTCCGCGCGCGCTTCCTGTGCATGACGTCATTCACATCTATTGGTCAACCTTTCTATTGGATTTTTATTTTGACATCTATGAACGACACATCCTTCTGCGCGCGCGTTAACACCTGCACTCAAGTTTGCACATAACTAACTCATGCACTGAGACGAAAGGTTCTCAGCCTAACTAAACCCAAAGGCATAAAACGAAATCCCTCAGCCATTATATTACATCAAGTCATCTTTCATCTGAGTCTTAAAAAGCAATCATATCACTTCAGAAAGGTCGAACCCGACGACGACGACAGAAATTGATTGACTTTATTCTACAGTGCACGTGGAAGACCATGTTCTAGGAAAGGTGTTCGGAGGGACTTTTTCGGACTCCTTCCGACAGAATCTCTTATCATATACACATTGTCAGGACTTGCAGTCAACTTCCTGCCAGATTTGGAATTTTCTGCCTTCTTGCTGACGTTGTTTACTGAATCTGTTTCCTAAAATTTGTGTACCCAACGAAAAATTTGGCTTTTCTGAGGATAATTATTGAGTTAAACTTACTGAAAAATGTTGCTTGTACAATTTTGAATGATTCTGTCTCCAAATTCGTAGGGACGAAAAATGTTTTTTCTATCTTGTCCAAGACCTTGTGATCAAGGATTAATAATGCTTACAGTATACAATTTTCAAATCTGAAACAAAAAAGGAGACAACCTTATCTTTAGAAGAGTTATTAGCAGTGTACCATAGTCATGATATGGCTATGTGTGAAACGTACATCGAAGGTCCATAAAGATCACATAGGAATCTCGAAACACGAAAAACACTTGACGACTTCTTTGTTCAGATACGAAACTTTTTATTTCCTTTGAACTTAAAGGTTCTTCGACACAAGGAGAGAGGGGCACAATATTTATATTCCGGCTTTTTCATCTACCCCCCACCAACACGTGTGGCACCCGCCACAAAGGTCTCCGTAAGGCAGGACTCAACTCTACTAACTGACTTTTTCAAAATCTCTTGAAATCCTACGCGCGCTTCCGGTGCGTGACGTCACCCGCACTCTGTAACCGCGTTTCCCTCCTCGGGCTATTGTGATATCTCTGAGTGACACATCCGCTCTGCGCACGCGCATGAACACATGTGTTAATGTTCCACCTAAGTAACTCATGCACTAAGCCGAAAGGTTCTCAGCCTAACTAAACCCAAAGGCATAAACCGAAATCCCTCGGCCATTATATTACAGCAGTAACATAGGTCACATGTATATTGAGACATCCTGTATATGTCAAATAGATCTTTTGAAAAATTATTCGTATTAGATAAGAATAATTGATATCATATAACTGCGTAGAAAAACTCATAAGATTTGTCCGAAATTTATTTTTAGAATTATTTGTATTCAAGAAAAGTGTATGCAAAAAAATCTTAGGAACATTTACACAAAAATGTAAACATACAATGATTGATGTACTTTTTTTTTTAAGTAGAGGAATTTTATATGTGAATTGAATACCACGACCAAAAAAATCATCGAACACCTACACACAGGAACACTGGACTGCTGTTTCGACCTTTGTAGGTCTCATCAGCAGTGTATACCATAATCTCCATCTCGGGAGATCGAACCAGCGACGACACATTGCAGTGCCGAAACACTACAACTGAGCCACCAGTTCATATCGCACTCAAGTGATTGCGTGACCAAATAACTTAAATGTCTTGCAAGTTACATCCGTCCAGCTGTCCAGTGTTCCCGTATGTCATGCGTAGGTGTTCGGCGGATTTTTTGGTCGCGATAATTCAATTCACAATACAATGATTGGTTGTGAACGTTACTGGCGAATTAAGTAATATTCCTGAAGAAGGTTTAAATTTTGAAGCTTACGCTAAAAGATGCAGTAGCATTTTAAAAATGTTTGTTGATGTTTGATGATAGAAAGGTCTGTTTACTCCAAAAGAACTGGGTTCTTCAGATCATTACAAATTCCGCCAAAGAAACCAGAAAACGTGTTGTGATATTCGATGAAACAGTGTCAATATTCTCCGAAATTTTCAGTGAAAAAAAGAACTCCAATCTTTTTCACACACAGTGGCAATGTTTAAACAAATCAAAAAACACCAAGGAATTTGTCACCTCCATTATGACATTTTATCATAAGATCTAATTATCCTTCACAGAATATTTGATATACAGGGTAACCCCCCCCCAAAAAAAAACAGAACCCATATATTTTTGAGAATTAATTTTTTTTATCTATTGCGGACTTTTTTGTCCTCATCTTGGTAGTTTTTGTGTTGTTTCTTCTTTCACTACGTTTCTGCCAAATTTCACCTCTGGCCTTCTTCAGGTGATTTACCGTGACCTCGGATAGGAATGCTGAGTCTTCTAACCGTATCCCCTGTAATTACTGCCTTCCATAGTTGTCTATCGCACCACGTTTTTGACCAAGTAAACCTCTGGCCGGTTTGGGTAGGATTTGAAACCACTATCTTCTGACAATGCTCACCGGGAACGCCTCTATCCATTGCGCCACGGCCCCCGACATATATCTTTAACTGAAATTCACAAATTTAATTCAAGCCTTTTCTTTTTTTTTCATAACTTTTGTGCAAAGTATCCAAGATTGCTGAAACTTTTGGACATCATCATACACAGACAAAAGTTCAAGTGTATAAAATCAGTTTATTATATTTCAGAAAATAAGGAATTGATATGGCAATAGGGCATTGGCAGGTTTTTTTCTTATAGTTCCTAAAAACCATCTAGCCTCGTCGACTCAGGCTGTGGAATACACCGACAGCTTCTCTGAAGACCCCACGAACGAGTAACCTGGATATGACACTAAACAATTTAATTGTGAGGTTCCAGTAATTCTGGAGCTTTGGGGAATGCGGAGTACCCCTTTATTGCTATCGCTCCCAGGTCCACTCTGGCCCTGAGTGGTAGCACTTGATAGGGTCCTACCTACTGTTTGACATTTAAACTGAGTTTAAACAAATGGTTAATGCAAAAGTGAATTGTTTGAAATAGAACTGTCGTATCATGTAAGTGTGCGCTAAAAAATCACCGATGTTTAGTTGAATTGTTGGTGTTAAATAGCTATACTGGAAAGGAATTAACTGTGTGCAAACAAATGATTAAACGTAAATAAAAATATTTAAGTTAAAAATACTTGAAACCATTAAAAAATGAACTCGGACTAGTTTAAAATGTATACACGAAATGATTTTACAGATCATATATTTAATATATATGTAAAAACAGAATTTGGCATTAAATAACCCACAATGGTTGATATGCCATAAAACCCAACCAAACCAAATCCTATATATTTAATATATATGTAAAAACAGAATTTGGCATTAAATAACCAACAATGGTTGATATGCCATAAAACCCAACCAAACCAAATCCTATATATTCAATATATTTGTATAAAGAGGATTTGACATTAAATAACCTATAAAGGTTGATGTGCCATAAAACCCAACAAAACCAAATCCTATATGTTTAATATATATATATATATAAAGAGGATTTGACATTAAATAACATATAAAGGTTGATGTGCCATAAAACCCAACTAAACCAAGTCCCATACATTTAATATATATGAGGATTTAACATTGAATTACCAACTGCGGCATAAAACCCAACCAAACCAATTAATAATATCAATAAAAATACTTCAAAAGATTTGGGTTCCAAAAATTCAATTTTGAAATTCAAGCTAAGTGTATATCATGAATATTCAACAATTAATTTTGTTGATATGATATTCTTTTCAAATTTTTATCACAATTTTTTAATAATTATATTATGTACTGTGTGTTATAGACATATCTTCAAGATTTTTGGTTAAAAGTTTGTAAATTTCTAAGAGATTTAGCCGTCACTATTTTCACACACACACACACACACACACACACACACACACACACACACACACACACACACACATATATATATGTATATATATATATATTTATTACATTTGAGAGTATGTGACCCAAGATTCCATGCTTTGATCGATCCTTTTCGAAAACCGTTCCCTCTGTAAGACGAAGGCGTAAAGTATGAACCCCAGGGTTAGGGATACTATCATGTAATATATCATCATCATCATCATCATATCGTGCTGGCAGCACGGATATCCCTGACCCTCTCTCGCCACTCCTCCCTATCGTTCATCGCCCTACGTAGGTCTTCAGGACAACATCCTGTATCCTCACATAGCTGCTGAATGTACGTTCGTGCTGGTCGTCCTGCTTTTGCGCGGCCATGTGTGGGGATCCATAAGAGTACATCTCATATGAGTTCATCTCTGCTTCTCCAGCAATGTCCTGCATGTCTGGTTCGTCTAACTTGAATAGTTTTCGTGATAGGGGGCAGGTGGCCGTACAGTTGGTGTCTTGTGGGGTGCTGCTGCCAGGACTTGTTCAGGATTGCACGCAGCATTCTTGTGTAATTGCCATCTAGTTTCTTCTCCGGCCGTTTTGTTAGCGTCCATGAAGTGCATCCATATAGCAGTATCGATGTGACCGCTGCCTGGAAGAAACTGCGTTTCATTTTATATATATATATATATATATATATATATATATATATATATATCCCAATCGCTAAGCGCACTGATATATATATATATATATATATATATATATGTATATATATATATATATATATAAAAGTTTCGTTGTTTATTCTTACTGTTATAGG
Source organism: Sepioteuthis lessoniana (assembly GCA_963585895.1). Taxonomy (NCBI): domain Eukaryota; kingdom Metazoa; phylum Mollusca; class Cephalopoda; order Myopsida; family Loliginidae; genus Sepioteuthis; species Sepioteuthis lessoniana. The sequence continues at coordinate 16,524,323 of OY757942.1, forward strand.
AAATAGATACAGTGGTCTGAGTTCAAATCTTGGACGAGGTTGTATGCCTTTCACATTGAGCTAATACCTAACAATTCTCCCTCCAACTACAGATAAATAGTAGAGTTGACTAAACTCTTTAACCTTGATATGGTAACCAGTCTAAAAGAAGGAAATCTCTTAATTCTAACCCGTTGAAATCCGCTGAAGAAATGGACCTTGTGTCACATCCTACAAGTGTGGTTGGGTTGGTATATATATATATATATATAGTTTTGTTCGTTAGTTTAGGTTTACCTTGCCCCTCTAACTGGACATTCTTTGCTCTTTTCATTACCTTCGGCTAAACTATGTTCCCAACTCAATGTTTTCTTTACCTCTCCACTTGCATCTTCATCTTCTTCCTTCACAGCTCCCCCCTCGTACATCTTTTTTTTCTCCCCTTGTTCCTTCGCGTTCGACATCATGCAATCTTTCCTTCACTGCTCCCAATCACTAAGTGCACTGAGCCGGACACTTGTTAACCATAGACCGATCTCCCAATAAAATACCCACCCCTCCCCTAACTCTAGAACTGAATTCTTTACTCTCGACTCCCCTTCCCCCAGCCTATGCGCTAGCGTGACATTCCCTGGGTTGGTTCCATCAGGGCATGACTGCTGAGTAAACCGGAAGAGTGAGAGAGCAGAACTTGCTGTCCCTTTTGGGACTCGAGGATAAAAACTGCAGGAAAACACTCAGAGAAAGGAGAGTAAGAATAGAAAGAAGAGTAAGTGGAGAAGGAGCAGAAGAAATGAAGAGCTTGGATGAAAAGAGTTTTTTTTCCTAACGAGTGTACAAGATAAACGAACATCGGGAAAAGATGCATACAAGTTGTCTCAGATGTTCCAATGCACACACACACACACACACACACACACACACATATGTTATATATAATTGTCATTACGTGCCCTGTACTATTGAATATACATATATATATGTATACATATATACACACATAAATATATATATATATACATAGGTATGTGTGTATATAAATATTTAGTTGTATGTAGCATATAATGACATTTGCATATATATATATATATATATATATATATATATATACGTATATTTACATGTGTGTGTGTTTTTGTGAGCTCATTCATTCAGCTGTTATTATATAGGCGAACTTCTAAAAAATATATATTGATGATCTGGTTTCAGTTCCTTTGTTTAAAGGCATATCAACCTTTGTAGGTGATTTAATGCAATTTTCCTTAAAAGAACAGTAGTATTACTATATAACCCATAGCTGGGAGGATAAGGGGTTCATGCCTTTTACAAATATATTTGTCCAAAAGTGAACATAATGGCGTGACTGGAGTTCGAACTCGCTTACTACGATTCTGCAGTCCATCGCTTTAACCATTTCATCGCGTGGACATCCACGTAGATGACCTGATATATATATACATATATATCACATATTAGGCACTCTCCAAATTATATCGCGTTTGGTCTGCCACAAACCCACCAAGCCAAGTGCTATAGTGACAACCATGCATTGTTGTTATATATATATATATATATATATATATATATATATATATATATATATATATATATATATATATATATATATATATATATATATATATATATATATATATATATATATATATATATATATATATATATATAATTGTCATTACGCGTCCTGTAATATTGAATATACATATATATATATGTATACATATATGGCCGACCTCAACAATGCTGTAGTTTCGATGGTTTCTCCTCGTCCTCCGATTTTCAAGTCGTCCAGCTCCCTTATCAAACCTTCGGGATCGTTCCAAGCGCACAAATTAGAATTTGTACCACCACCACGATCGTGTTACATAGCTTTTTCAGTTCTCTGGCAAGATCCAAGTACTTATCTCTCTTTTGTTTTTTTTTAATTTTTACTCTGCGTTCTGCCTGGACCGTAAAATGCACTATTCGGCAAGTTCTCTTTTTTTGTTGTTGTTGACAATCCCTCGGTCAGCTCTTCAGGCCGAGATTCAGGGATTTGTTTGTATCTTAAAATCCCAGAGAAATTTAGTGGGGTGTCTCGTGGTGTAATGATTAAAGTGATGGACTGCGGAATCGTAGTAAGCGAGTTCGTACTCCAGTCGCGTAACTACGTTCACTTTCGGGCAAATACTCTTGGGAAAGGTATGAAACCCCTTATCTTCCCAGCTATGTCTGGTCGTCTGGTCGATATTAGGTGATCTGTTTGTATCTCAAAATTCCTGAGAAGTTTATGCGTCTCATTCTCCAGGATGGGTCCTAGATTGTACATGTTTCACTTGTTCCTATGGTCAAATCTTAATTTCTTGCCCAATTCACAACGGATCACCTTCCACACCCAATCGTGTCTTGTCTTATACTCTTTTTGCGCTTATTTGCTGCATTCGTTGGTTATTTGATTGATCGTTTCGTCTTTTTCACCACATAACCTACATTTGCTATTTTTTGCGTCTTATCTATTTTTGCTTTCATATATTTTGTCTTAATGGCGTTGTTTTGTGCTGCTATTAGAAGTGATTCAGTTTCTCTTTTAAGGTTTCTCTTTCTTAGCCATGTCGAAGTCTTTTCGTGTGTGATTTCATTTGTTTATCTCTTGAAATATCCAAAAAATTGTTTTTTCCCCCACTATAGTTTTCTAGTTACTGGTGTATTGTTCAGCCTTGTTTCTGTTGTTTCTGGTCACTGTAATAAGTCCTTCTTTGCTGTTCATTTATTTATTATTTAGTCATTAGAGTTTTCACATCAACGTTCGCTGATAGTCTTTCACTGGAGTTTGAGTGACAGCAAGTCTCCTCAAGTCTCCAGGACTCTTCTCAATAATGCTGTAGTTTGGATGGTCTCTACTCTTCCGCCAACGACCAAGTCCTCCAATCCCTTTAATAATCCTTTAGTTACTGAACCAAAAGCACCAGCCCCATTTTGCATAATTGTCACTTTCATGTTCCATAGTTTTTTCAATTCGCTAGCAAGGTTGTGGTACTTATCCTTCTTTTCAAGTTCTTTCAGTTTTATTCTGTGGTCAGCTATTATCATTATTATTATTTACTCATTAGAGTTTTTCACATCTGCGTTAGCTGATTGTCTTTCACTGGAGTTTGAGTGCCAGCAAGTCTCCTCAAGTCTCCAGGACTCGTCTCAGTATTCTGGCCGTTCTTAGCAATGCTGTCGTTTGGATAGTCTCTACCCGTCCGCCAACTTCCAAACCTTCCAGGCCTTTTAATAATCCTTTAGTTATTGTGCCTAAGGCACCAATCACAGTTGGCACAATCGTTACTTTCATGTTCCACAGCTTTTTCAATTCTCTAACAAGGTCGAGGTACTTATCTTTCTTTTCACTTTTTTTCAGCAACGTCGACAATTTTGCAGATTCCCGTTTTTTTGTTGATTATGATGAGGTCTGGTCTTCTGGCCGGGATTAGGTGATCCGTTTGTATGTTAAAGTCCCATAGGAGTTTATGCTGGGTTGTGCATATACCATTTGTTTGTATGGTTGAATTCTTCTGAGTTTCTCACACCAGAAAGAAAGTCTGAGAGACAGTAACTCTCCTCTGGTCTCCAGAACTCTTCACAGTTTTCTGGCCGATATCAACAATGCTATAATCTGGATGATCTTGATTCTTTCTTTGATTTCCAATTCCAATTTCTTATTCCCTTTCGATGTCCTTAGAGATCATTCCAAGAGCACCAATTACAATTGGTACCATTGTCACCCTTATATTAGACCGATTTTTAGTTCGCTAGCAAAGTCCAGCTCTTAGTCTATCTTTTCGTTTTCTTTCATTTTCACTCCGTGGTCTGCCAGAACAGCAAAATACACAAGACGGCAAGTTTTTGTAAACTGAAACTAGATCCATTCTTCTTGACGGAATTATGTGAACTGTTTGAATCTTAAAATTCCAGAGAATTTTGTGCATGTCAATTTCCACAATGGATTCTGGTTTGCACTTATTGTTATATATTGACCTTCGGCCCGGCCAAACATGCCATTCCAAAGTGATGCATCGGAAGGAAGTGACACATTCCAATGGCCAGTAATTGAAAGAAATCGCGTAGGTGGATTTGGCTGACGAAATGGGACAAGGTAAAAGCCCATGATACACTCATAGACTGATGCACCGGAAGAGAGTGACCTCTGAACTGCATGACAGTTATTTCCGCTTGAAAACGATCAAACATGCCATTCCAAAGATTGAGTGGGCGATTGAGTGGGCGATTAAACTATTATATAACTCGGTGAAGACAGGAAGTCAGTGAGTTGGGGAACAGAGAAATCGGAGACAAGATGTGGTAGAGAAAGCCACCGCCCGGCGGAGGGGACCCTCAAGGCCCCCGATTGAGTTGGAGATTAGACGAGTTAGAGACAAGATGTGGTAGAGCAAGCCAGCACTCAGCAGAGAGCTGGGCCCCCGGGCCTCCGGTTGAGCATCAAGAGTACGAGAAAGACACAACGCCGATGGCCATAAGAGTGAGGGTCAATATATGTTGCAGTTATGTTCGGTCTCCAACTCTATCTCAGACACAACCCTTTCGAACCTTACAAATAAATTGAGTTGTAGCACTCACAGACTCATTAGTCCGCCATTGGGGACTGTTTATTAAACTTAACTATGAGCGGTGAACATTATTCGGAAGAGTTCTTCTCTTTTTTTTTCATAAAACCCGGAAAAAACACCATCTTGACGTTTGCCCAGTAGGCAGGGTGATAGAATACAAAGACTGCTTCTCTGCACAGGAGTAAGACTCCCCCTATTATATAAATCGGTGGAGACACAAAGTCAGTGAGTTGGAGAGCAGATGAGTTAGAGACAAGATGTGGTAGAGAAAGCCAGCAGAAAGCTGAGCCCCCGGGCCTCCGCTTGAGCATCAGGAGAACGAGAACGACACACGGCTATGTCCGGAGGGGCTGGTGAGGTCAATATGTTGCAGTTTTTGTTCGGTCTCCAACTCCCTCTCACACGCAAACCTTGCAATAAAGTGAGAGGTATATTTTTTTAAAGAAGTCTTTGCTCGTCTTTATTCATTGCGTCAATATGTATTCAGCATATATATATGTATATATGTATAGTTGTAGCATATGACTATAAAACATTATATCATTTAGCAGAACAGTCAAAATTCAATCCCTGGCTAAATTCCCTTCTTCACTCAGTCATGTTTAATCTTGTACTTCTTTTGTGCCTGTTGTTTCATTCGCTTCTACACAACCTGTTGCGCTTTATCGATTTTCACGTTAAATTTGCTGGTCCTTATGGCGTTGATTTCTGCCATTAAGTATAAAAAAATTCATTTTTTTAAAGATTTCCCTATTGTTGTCATGTCTAAGTCTATGTAAACTCGCTGGGTTGTCGCTAGTAATATCCAAACTGTTGTTTTTCTCTTTCCTCATTTTTTGTGCCCCTTTCTGTTGCCATTACTATTGCCATTATTTCTGTTGCTATTAATTGGCTGCTGTAATTAATGTTTCTTTGCTCTTTTTAATGTAGTCCTTTAGTCTTTTTTTCGATGCATCAAAATATTCTTTAATGCTAGCGATTCCTCATTGTTTTTTCGTGACATATATTATCGGTATTTGTCGTACGTCCCATCAACCAGACGAGTGTGGCACAAGGCTGTTTTTAGATTGGTCCGAGTGTAGGGACGTATCCCAGACACGCCCAGTGGCTCCAAAAATTCCTCAGGCCCTGTTAACATTTCCCTAAAAAGTGACGCCTCAGATGCCAGCTGATAAACTTAGCTCCTCCAAAGAGGATTAGAGCCTAAGAGGACGGCTCCCTGAGGCCTGAGGATTCCGGTTTTAGCGCGCCCTATATGAATGCCGTTTTCCCGGAATCCATGTCAGACGGCCTCGACCAAATGCCAGCGGAGCCAAGACACACCCGACCAGGTCCGTGTAGCGACTAACAGGGCCGACTGATGTGCGTCCCAGCTCACAACTGGAAGGAAATCTTGACACATTGTCTGTTTGTATCATCACAAGGATGTAAAGTCTTGTGCATTGTAATAATATTTCTTGTCCTTTGGTCCATTTTCTGAATTTCTCTCCTGTCTATTTTAAAAATGGTCGTGAGAAACTTTCGAGAGGGACTACCTTGGTGTTTAACCCTTTGATAAGATTTTGCTACAGTGTTTAATTTCGAGAAGCTTTTCCGTTCTTCTGAGGTACTAATTTTCCAATATCCTCAAGTAATTGTGCATTTTTTTGCTCATCAAGAGTTCTAAGGCTTTCCTGATGTGGCAGTTCTATTCCTTCTAATTTTTCTTTTTTCTCATTCTTTATCATGAGTATGGCATATTTTATTATGCCAAATTCCACTCCTATATCCTGTTGGTAAAGTATTATAGTTTGTTTCAGGGTTTCCATTTTTTTTCATTTCTGGCAAATGCATATATATCATCGATGGACATTAAGCGATTTTTGAGATTTTGTGCCTTTTCACAGTTTTCTTGTGAGCTTTGTGACTTTTTATAGTTTACTTGTAATTTTTTAACTCTTTTACAGTTTTCTTGAGATTTTTGTGGAATTCTTATTTTTCTTATGATTTTCGTGCATTTTCATTGTTTTCTTGACATTTTGGGCGCTTTTATAGTTTGTTTTTTTTTATTTTAACGAATTTTCATTGTTTTCTTGTGATTTTTGTTTATTTTCACATTTTCCTTTTATTTTTACACATTTTCAAAATTTTCTTGTGGTTTTTGTGCCTTTTTAGGATTTTCTTGAGATGTTTGTGCAATTTCCTAGTTTTTTGTGATTTTTTTTACATTTTAAATATTTTTCTTTTGATTTTTGCGCATTTTCATTTTTTTGTAATATTTGTGCATTTCAATCTCTTGCATAATTCCCAATGGATCACCTTCCAACCCAGTCATGTATGTTCTTATATTCCCATTGTGCTAGTTTAGTTCTTTCACTTCTGTGACTTATAGTTTCCTCTCTATCACCAGAAAACTTACACATGTTGCTTATAATCTATTTTCGCTTTAACATAATTGGTACTTATTGCGTAGTTTTGTGCTGCAATTAGAAGAGATTCAGTTTTTATCTAAAAGCTATCTTTCCTTCTCGTATGAGATTTTGCCATTTTGTCTCTTGAAATATCCATACAGTTGTTTTATTTTCCCATTTCTATTACCCAGTTATTGCTGTTCAGTTAATTTGTACGTTGTCATTGCTGTTTCTGCTCGCTGTATTTAGTCCTTCTTTTCTTTTTCTTATAGAGTCTTCGAGTCGTCATATTGATGCATCCACATTATCTTCAATATTGGCGGATCCTATTTCTCCTTCTTTTCTTGATACATAGAGTCTGTCTGTGTCATCTCTCGAATGTAAAGCCTTGAACATCAGCTTTTTTGTTCTCTGGTCCATTTTTACGTGTTTTTCTTTTGTCTATTTTAAGAATGGTTCCGATTATCTTACAAGGGGGATTATCCAGGTGTTTATCCCTTTGATAGCTTAGTATCAATCCGTTGAGTTTTCTTTCTTTAAAATTACAGATATATATATAAAACTTGGCCAGCGTAGTTGAGGGAAAGCTGAAGGCTCCCTTTTTAATAGCTACTACAACGATTTGTAGGGAACAGCGCTACTTCTTTCCTTGAATTTCTCCCCTTTATCCTTGATCCATACCTTATAATACTGAGTTTAAAGCAAGGAGGTATCAAATATCATTTTCGGGTTCTTTGGTATAACTTGACCTGGGATTGAACCATGGTCGCCCAGGCCATTGGCGAACACTCTACCCGCTAGGCTAAGCTTTGTGTTGCATCTTGACATTTCACAGACCCTTCGATTAGGAATTTCTAAACAGGATATTCCAGCTGGGTAAACAAGAGAACAGCGGAAGCAAATCACATGAGTTGAGGACCGAAAGGATAACCATAAAGAAGCTTAGGCGTTATCAAAATTATGATTACACAGGTACACACTGACGGGACAATCGTCGGTCAGAGTCGAACCCCCCTAGGCGTCATCTGCAGATGGGGTCAGTGGTCCCGGTTGAAAAGTAGAAGAAGCACTAAGTTGAACTCTGAAGATAGTCAGTATAGCATTCCTCCGTCAGCCTGCGTCCGAGGCCTTCGTTTTTGCTTTTCTCTCACACAGCGAATTTCGTACCTTTCGCGTAATGAAGAAGAGAGATTTGGTTTGGCTGGGTTTTATGGCATATCAACCTTTGTACGTTATTTAATACCAAATCCATTTTTATACATATAAACGGTTTTATTTTAAAGGATTCAGTTTAGCATAACTACACAGTTAAATTTTCAAAAACATTTCTATTTCAAGCTATTCAGTTTAGTCAAACAGTTCTAATTCAAAACATTCATTTTTATATACTCATAGTTGAATGCCAAAACTGTTCTATTTCGAACAATTCAGTTTAGTGAGAGAAGAGTTTCAATTTCAAAAACAATTCTATTTCAAGCAATTCCGCGTAGCAAACAAAAACAGTTCCACTTGAAGCAATTCAGTTTAGCATAAGTATGTAGTTTAAATGTCAAAACAGTTCTATTTCAAGTAATTCAGTTTAGCATAAGGACACAGTTTAGTTCTATTTGACCCATAGAGAGGACCGTGTCTGGTGCTACCACTGCGGGCCAGAGTGAATCTGGGAGTGATGGCAATGAAGGAGTACTCCGTATTCCTCAAAGCTCCTATAATCTGAAACCTCCCCATCAGATTGCTTAGTGTCATATCCATGACACTCGTTGGTGTTTTTTTTTTACCCCTCTGCAGAAAAGCAGTCGGTGTATTATACAGCTCCAGCCGATTGAGCAAACATATATTCACACATACACACACACACACATATATATATATAGAGAGAGAGAGAGAGAAGAGAGAGAGAGAGAGAGAGAGAGAGAGAGAGAGAGAGAGAGAGAGAGAGTTATATTATTATAAAGAAATGTGTTATGGTTCTTCATTCATTCATTAGGACATTAGAAGCTGTTCTTGTTACACACACACACACACATACACACACACACACACTCTCTCTCTCTCTCTCTCTCTCACACACACACACACACACACATACACACACACATATATATATATATATATATATATATAGCACCACATACTCCAAAGGTTTCGGACTAAAGTCTCACTATCAGACCCAGGACATTCATATAACTGTGTGCAAACAAATGTTCATTATAATTAGATAGGAATAGTTACTTGAAATCGTATAATTGTGTATCAATTATTTGTATTCGATTGGAATACTTGCAACCACATAATTGTGCACAAAATGAAAGAGTTAGGAATCAGAAGAGGAATCGAGTCCATCCATTATAATAATCCCCCAGAATTGGTACAGGTACTGGACGACTTGGAAATAACAGGACACGTGGGGACCATCCAAACTACAGCATTATAAAGATCGGACACAATACTGTGAAGAGTCCAGGAAACTTGAGAAGACTTGCCGTCAGTCAAACTCAAATGGAACACCATTAGCTAACGCTGGTGTGAAAAATTTTCAAAGGATTTAAAAAATAATAAGATGAATATATAATAAAAAAGACATAAGACGGAAGGAATATAATTACCAAATAAAGAAAAAAATCAAAACGCTCGAAGAAATGGAAACCTACAAATACTTAGGAATATTGGATGTCGATACCATTAAACATGCAGAAGTGAAAGAAAAAATAAAAAAAGAATACCTTCGGAAAACGAGAAAACTACTCGAAACCAAACTAGATAGCAGAAATCTCATCAAAGAGAAAAATACTTGATCTGTTCCCCTCGTAAGAAACTCGGGATAATTTTTTTTATAAGAACAGAGAAATGGACTAGAAAACAAGAAGACTAATGTCGATGTATACGGCTTTACATCCCAGAGATTATATGGAGAGACTGTATGTTTCAGGAAAAGAATGAGGAAGAGGACTTACCAGTATTCAAGATAGCATAAATCCATCGTTACAACGACGAGAAGACTATATAAAAAAGCGTGAAGGAAGATTGATTACAGCCACCAGAAAAAAGACGGACAAAACAAGCATCAACAAAACAAAAATAACAAGAAAACAAAAAAAAAAAAAGGAAAGAAAAATAACTATATGGACATTTCAAGTAAAAAACAAGCGAAATCTTACATGACAAAACTTCGACATGCCTAGGAAAGGGAAACCTTAAGAGAGAAACTGAATCTCCCCTGATAGAAGCAGAAAACAACACCATACGAACTATGTGAAAGCAAAAATAGCAGATGAAGTTTATTTTGTGATAGAGACGAAACAGTCAATCACAAAATAAGCAAATGCAGTGAGCTAACACAAAGAGAGTATAAGATCAGACACGACTGAGTGGGCAAGGTGATCCACTGGGAATTGTACAAGCTTAAATTGGACCATACGATGAAATGGAATATGCACAACCCTGTCCTAGAAAATGGGCGTACAAAATTCTCTGTGATTTTGTGATAGAAACAGATAACTTAATCTCAGTCAGACGATCAGTCCTAGTGATAGTCAACAAATGAAAGAAAACCTGCCAAATAGTGGACTTTGCAGTTCCGGCTGACCACATTGTAAAACTGAAAGAAAGCGAAAAGAGAGATAGATACATAGACCTTGCTAGAGAACTGAAAAAAAACCCCCATGAAACATGAAATTGACGGTGATAACAATTGTACTTTGACAGAAATGGACGAGTGGAGACCATTCAAACAACAGCATTGTTGGGATCGCGACTTGAGGAGACTAATTGTCACTCAGACTTGAGTGGAAATCCATCAGCTAACGCTGGTGCGAAAAAAAACCCCTCTCAAATGAGCAAAATAATACACACATATGATCTTCCTTCTGATGCCTTCAAGGACCTTTTGATGCAGTAATAGTTACCTGAAACCGTATAATAGGGCATAGACTATTCGTATTTAATACGAATACATCAAACCATACATTTATGTGCAAACAAACGATTATTGGTAAATAAAAAATTGTGATTAAGAAAATTATATCAATGGAACTTTAAGGATATGAATCGTTGAGATTATGATCGAACGTTTAAAAATGAATCCCCTTTTATCATTTGATATCCCATAAAGAGTGGACATACCGTTAAATAAACAAAACAATGTATTTGTGTGCGAATTATTTGGATTACAAAGGAATACTTGAAACCATACAATTGTGAGCAAATAAATTAGTATGTATGCAAGCAAATGATATATTGGGAGATAGGAATGGCTGCTTAAAACTATTTATTTGTGTAAAAATTATTTGTATTAGATAGGAATACTTGAAAGCATTAGGAATATGTGCATATTATTTGTATTAGATAGGAATACTTGAAAGTATTCCAAACGTGTGCAAATTATTTGTATTAGATTGGAATACTTGAAATCATATGATTGTCTGGAAATAGATTATTATTGAATTAGAAAACAATAAATTGTTAAATTGAAAAACTCTCTAAGTGTGACTTTTTCGAGTTTCCTTAACTGAAAATCTATTATCACTGTAAGAATTGAATCGGCAGAGGACAATATAATAAATACGACCGAGTATGTTGCCACTAAATTAAAAGATAATTTTTTGAAAACTTACGAGAAATTGGGTGTTGAATACCAAGGTGTCTATTTTGAAGAAAATTAACGTTTGATTTATTGTTCCTTTCTATCTTGGTAAATATAGCTTCAGTCTTGATAGTTTTTTGAGACAGCTCGTACTTTTGGTTCAGGTTTCTTTGTTTAATGGCATATCACCCTTTGTGGGTTATTTAATGCCAAGACCATCTTTGTAAAAGAACAATAGAGGTAATATTTAACCCTTAACATGATGGATGAATAGGTTTGTAGCTTTCGTAATGATAATCGTGTTATAAAGCCACATAATACATATGCATGCAGAAACATAACGACGACTTCAATGAGCGAACAAAGACACTTCTTTAGAAAAATATACCTCTCACTTTATTCGAAATGGTTACGAAAGGGTTTATGTGTGAAAGGTGAGTTGGAGACTGAACAAAGACAGCAACATATTAACCCCCAGCTCTTCTGGCTATAGCAGCATTTCTTTCCAGTTCTCCTGGGCTACTCAACCGGGGGCCTGGGGGCCTAGCCTCTGCTAGCTCTGGTTCTCCCTCCTCGAACTGGAACACTGACTTCAAACTCTGATCTCCAATTAACTGACTTCCTATCGAACCCAGGTTATATAATTATTTGACATTCACCTGCTTCCTGTGGCGTCACAATTCGCACTCAATTCAACCCGTCGACAGTCAAGGTATCACAATTTTTTATTTACCTGATATCTTCGACCGGATGCACCTGTTATTTACACAGGTGCATTTCTCATCGCGGCCGGGTCGGAGGTCAATATGTTACAATCGTCCGAATGTGAAAATATTACTGCCACTCGAGTTTGAACTTGTTTCCTACGTTTTTACACTCCAGTGCGTTAGCCACAAAGACTCCCCGAACCTTGTATTTAAATAATATAGAAAACATGTAACCCTTAATTCATTGTTTATTTTTGTCTTGGTTATTATTCGCGGTCGTGGAGAATATAAACTGGATTCAAGCACGAATTTGGCTTGGTACAACCTTCAGACACCATTACCCCAGGAGACTCCACACGTTAATACACGTTTGGAGCTAGCTTAACATATACCCTCTGAATGACTTAAAAAAGTATATATATATATATATATATATATATATATATATATTAGCAGTTTGCTTTGGTTTGGAATATAAACCATTGTTTGTTATTCCATGCCAAATCTTGTGTTTACACATATATTGAATACATGACTTGTAAACAAATTTTGTGGATAGAGTTAAAAGATCAAACCGTTCTATTTTTGACAATTCAGTTTAGCATAAGTCAACAAAGTTAAATAGTTCCAAGTATTTCTTTGTAAAACTAACAATTCAATTACGCATCAGTCATTTGTATATACATAGTTAAATGATCAAACAGTTCTATTTCTAACAATTCAATTTAGCATTAGTCATTTGTTTGCACTCATCTTAAATTTCAAACAATTCTATTTGACCCATAGATAGGACTCTATTAGGTGCTACCACTCCGGGCCAAAGAGGACCTGGGAGCCATGGAAATGAAGGGATATTCCACATTCGTCAAAGCTCTTTGCATAACTGGAGCCTCACCATCCGATTGTTTAATATCATATACAGAACACTCTGACTGCACTAATATATTCGCAGTCGTCCTTCATATATAGTTTCGTGAGATATCGTCATATTAAAATGCGTATTTGTATTTTCAAACTTACTAAATACTTAATACGTATATATTCTTATTGTCAGATATTTATAAAAAAAGTTGTCCAAAAGGCGAGTAACATTGTTATCGATTGAATTATCATTTAAAAAAATGCATATATGATTTTTATTCAATTTTGTGATAGTAAAAATCTTTGGTGTGTACTGTTATGTGTCTTAAATGAAAGAACAATTTACATTTAGCCCGAATATGAAACTTGAAAGAAAAGATTCACTGTTGGAACGTGAAATTCTATTTTTAGTAAAAAGGTAGAACTATAACACGTGTTAGTGCCAATTTCAAAAGACAGGGGGAAAAACAAAACAAACAAACAAACAAACAAACAAACAAACAAACAAACCAAAGTAAGGAACTAAAATAGAACGTGAAGAGAAAAAAGCTCTTTTTATTGATATATTTGTCTTTGACTTTAACTAAGTTAAAACTTAACAGAAAAGAAGAAAGGATTTTTTTTACGAATGCCATGGGAAGCAGCATGGTGGACGAAAAGGCATGCGAATGAACCCTCTGACGGCCTAACGCAATGGCTAACCTGGTCCTGGGCGTATGAATCTCGCGGCTCAACGGTCAGGATCATCTGTTCGATTGGGGAACTACTGCTGCTCATCTATAAGGTTGGCTTCTATGGATGAGATTAAAACAGCCATCGAAAGATAACCATGACATCAAGTTAAAAATGATAATATCAATAAAGAATTCTCTTAAAAAGTCATAGAAAATAAGCACTCTGTCCATTAAATTAAAGAATTGGTCAGTACTATATTCTATCATACACAGAGGGTCCGGAATGTCAATAACTGGAGTCTTCAGTTGTTTTGTCTTAAAAATTTCTATCATCCAATTTGCGATAGAACCGAAAATTCGTATTTGTATTCACTCGAACAAACTTATGAAAACTCATTTTAAACAGCAACCCCTCCCCAAATTTTGGCTTTGTGAGCTTCTGTGTATCTAATGTTGTCTCAAAAGACAGTAAAAATGCTGCTTCCTGTAACAACGACACATTTATGCAAAACAAGTATTTACAGCAATCACCAACGTGATGACCAAATATGGATCTAAATTTGTTGTGCTGTGTAAATCTTCTTTCTTCTCTTTTCTTCTTTTATATTCAGTTTCTTTCCTTTTTTCTTTCATTGTTTTTACTATTTGCTTTCTATCATTTTTCCTTACTCTTTCTTTCTTTATAGTCTTTTTCTGTAACTATCTATATTTGCTTCTTTCTTTCTTTCTTTCTTTTGTTTCTGTTTTCTCTTTCTTTCTTTCTTTCTTTTTTCCATTTCTTTCTTTCTTTCTTTCTTTCTTTCTTTCTTTCTTTCTGTTTTCTCTTTCTTTCTTTCTTTCTTTCTTTTTTCCATTTCTTTCTTTCTTTCTTTCTTTCTTTTTTCCATTTCTTTCTTTCTTTCTTTCTTTCTTTCTTTTGTTACCGTTTTTCTTTCTTTCCTTCTTTCTTTCTTTTGCTTCCGCTTTCCATTTCTTTCTTTCTTTCTTTCTTTCTTTCTTTCTTTCTTTCTTTCTTTCTTTCTTTTGTTTCGGTTCTTTCTTTCTTTCTTTCTTTCTTTCTTTTGCTTCCGCTTTCCATTTCTTTCTTTCTTTCTTTCTTTCTTTCTTGTTCCCATTTTCCCCTTCTTTCTTTCTTTCTTTCTTTCTTTTTTGTTTCCGTTTTCTCCTTATTTCTTTCTTTCTTGTTCCCATTTTCCCCTTCTTTCTTTCTTTCTTTCTTTCTTACTTTCTTTTGTTTCTATTTTCCATTTCTTTCTTTCTTTCTTTCTTTCTTTCTTTTTTCCATTTCTTTCTTTCTTTCTTTCTTTCTTTCTTTCTTTTGTTACCGTTTTTCTTTCTTTCCTTCTTTCTTTCTTTTGCTTCCGCTTTCCATTTCTTTCTTTCTTTCTTTCTTTCTTTCTTTCTTTTGTTTCGGTTCTTTCTTTCTTTCTTTCTTTCTTTCTTTTGCTTCCGCTTTCCATTTCTTTCTTTCTTTCTTTCTTTCTTTCTTGTTCCCATTTTCCCCTTCTTTCTTTCTTTCTTTCTTTCTTTTTTGTTTCCGTTTTCTCCTTATTTCTTTCTTTCTTGTTCCCATTTTCCCCTTCTTTCTTTCTTTCTTTCTTTCTTACTTTCTTTTGTTTCTATTTTCCATTTCTTTCTTTCTTTTTCGGTTCTTACTTTCTTTCTTTTTTTGTTTAGGTTCTTTCTTTCTTTCTTTCTTTCTTTCTTGTTCCCATTTTCCCCTTCTTTCTTTCTTTCTTTCTTTCTTTCTTTCTTTCTTTCTTTCTTTCTTTCTTTTGTTTCTGTTTTCCATTTCTTTCTTTCTTTCTTTCTTTCTTTCTTTCTTTCTTTTGTTTCGATTCTTTCTTTCTTTCTTTCTTGTTCCCGTTTTCCCTTTCTTTCTTTCTTTCTTTTGTTTCGGTTCTTTCTTTCTTGTTCCCGTTTTCCCTTTCTTTCTTTTTTTCTTTCTTTCCTTCTTTCTTTCTACGTTTGGAACTTTTTCCTCTTCCCAGTCTCCCTCCATTCCCATCCCTTTCTCTAGAATTCTCTCTCTCTCTCTCTCTCTCTCTCTCTTTAACAATTGCAACTAAAACAAACAAACTAATTCCCCAGGCAAAGCAGTTCACCAAGTATGAGTCATAACACATGGCCCTGCTTAGCAACAAGCAAACGCCACTCTCCAGCATTTAGGGATTGGGAGGTAAGCGACTTTTGGACAGAGAGATCTCTTCCACCAAACCTCAACTGCAACACCCCTACAACCAAAAAAACGGGGTGGGGCGACTTTAACTAACAGGAGGAAAAGAAAGGAACACTTTGTAGGGATTTGGTTAAAATGCTGTTAGGGAACTTGGTCTTGGATAGGGAGGAATTTACCCAGGAATAAGAACGGTTCTTTTTGATGGTCTGCAGAAGTGGGAGATCTGCAAATGGTTGTTGATTGATAACAACAGGCGTCTAAGAGTATTGGTGCCTAGAGGGCAATCTCGATGGTTAGAACATAGGGCTACAATTTAAGAGATCCCAAAGTTCTCTACTCATTAAATCAGGGCTATTACGTTCACTTTTGGACAAATATCCTTAGGGAATATATGAACCTCTAATACCCACAGTTATTGGTTAAATATTACCACTACTGTTCTTCTACCAGGATGGCCTTGGCTTTAAATAACCCACGAAGGGTGATAAGCCATTAATAAAAGAAAGTGAAACCAAAAGTATGAACTGTCTCGAAAAAATATCGAGACTAAATCTGAATAGGAGTCTACGAGATTTTATCTTTATATTGGTGTCCATGAGATTTCCTTTTTATTTATATTGGGGTCCACGAAATTTCATTTTACTAAAATGGGAGTCCACGAGATTTCATTCTTATTCATATGGGGGTCCACGAGATTGCATTTAATTTATATGGTGGTCTACAAGATCGATCCTGAAATAGAAAGAGTTTGAAAACTGCTGGTACAAATGAATACATTGTAAATACAGGGTATGTCAATATATGAGGATCATTAGATAAGTTTCCAGACTTTTTTCGTATGGGCACTTTTATTGATAGTACACACATGAAACTCTAGTCCCCTTACGAAGTAATCGCCTCCGGCTGCAATGCACTTGTTGTACCGTTCCAACAACTTCTGGAACGCCCCATGGAAGTCCTAATGTGTGAGTGTGTCAATGACCTTCGTCACAGCTTCTTTCATCTCCTCAATTGTCTCATAACGACAGCCTCTAAGCTTAGGGAATAACCAAAAGTCACAGGGAGAAAGGTCTGGACTATAGGGAGGGTGACGAACTGTCTTTATACCTCTCTTGCTCAAATAGTCTGTGACAACGGTGGAGTTGTGGACTGGTGTATTGTCCTGGTGGAAATGCCACTGGCCCGATTTGAAGAGTGTTGACCTCTTCCAACGGAATCTCTTCCTGAACTCCCTTAAAACCTCTACATAGTAACCCTAACCCTAACCCTTTGGCAAATCAACTCTGGTGTATTGACTTCCATACTCCTCCCACACCTCCCATCATCCCTCACATACTCCCTGCCTTCCTTGAATCTCTTATGCCACTCAAAAACTGATGCTCGATTCATGCAAGATGGTCAAAAACAGTCTGAAGTATTCCATACGTCTCTGTGGGTGTATTCCAATTCCTGCTGTAGCTGTTCATTTGAACCTAAAATCATAAAAATTGGGCAGTCATTCTCATAAGATGTACAGCAATAACATAGTGAATTTTCAAGAGTCAACGACAATTTTAAATGCCTGTACAAAAAAAGTCTGGAAACTTATTAAAGGCACAACGTACATGGAACCTACGTGACTGCCATATTATTTTTGCTCACTCAGTATATGTAAATATAGGGGGTCTCAAGATACCTGGAACCCATGTGACTGCTATATCATTTCTGTTCACCGAGTATATGTATATATAGGGGGTCTCAGTAAACATATGACTTATTTGACTGCTAATAACTCTATTAATAATAATGTTGTGTACTTCTTGGTTTCAGATTTAAATTAGTATACAATAACGACTATTGATCCTTGATCATTTTAATCAAGGATTAATAGTTGGACAAAACTGTCTCAAATAAGATGTAACCCATTAATATGATAATGATTTATTACCGAGACAATAAACTAAAGAAAAAAGATTGCATGTCCTCGAATCTGATATAATAGCAATTAAAATAACATTATCTCTAGCTCAAAGGATCCAATTCTTTTACAGAACTAGTTTCAAATCACCGCCATTACACTTGTCTTCGTAATAAATCATTATCATATGAAAAGGTTGCGTCTATTTTGAGACACCCTGTAATATTCATCCATCAGCATTAACGATAAACCCTTCAACTAAACCGAAGATAAAATACCCTGACTGTATCACCTGCAGATGAGTGGAAAAAACAACAAAATTGGTGTCCTGAGTTTGATACTAAACTGCATCTGATGGCGAGGATCAATTTATGTGATGTAGGGAGATCCCCTTTATTGCCATTACTCCCAGTTCCACTCTGACTCAGTGTATTAGTATCTGTTAGGGTCCCATTTATGGGTTAAATAGATCTGCTCGCATATTATCTGTATTAGATAGGAATACTTGATATCATATAACCGTGTGCAAAAAACTGAGACGCTACACAAAAAATATAAATTTAAGAGTACAATGTACTGAATTGCCAAACATCTCGGTATTAAATTATTCAAGTCGGGTTGATCTGCCGTTAAAATCAATCAAAACACTATAGATTTGTTTGCAGTGATGACGACCGGTGTAGAACCCAGTTAACTAGGGGTCTAGAATAAACCGACTGCTTCTCTGCAGAGGGGTAAGACCAGCCCCGACGAATGTCCTGTATATGACACTAAACAATCTGATGGTGAGGTTCCAGTAATGCTTTATGAAATGCAGAGTACCCCTTCATTGCCATCACTCCCAGGTCCACTCAGGCCCGAAGTGGTAACAACTGATAGGGTCCTATCAGTGGGTCAAATAGAACTAAACTGTGTACTTATGCTAAACTGAATTGTTTAAAATAGAATTATTTTTTTCATTTGGCAGTTTGTAAATAAAAACTATACTTATAAAAAATTAAATTGTTTGAAATTTTATTCGGCTTTAAATGATCCGAAAAGGGTTGATACGCCGTAAAATAAAACTACCAAGTGTGTAGAACCAGCTACATCTTTTGGATAACTTGATAACTGAAGAATGGAATACTGACGTGCCACAGATTCCTCGGACAACACTCTCTTTCAGTTATTTTTATATTCTCTTGGATCGGTTACCTCAGCAAGTCTATAGACTCCAGTCTACCTATTTCCTTTTCTTATGAGAAGAATGATAAATAATTTTAATACTATAGCGAAGTGAAACGCAAGCGGTCTTTTGCAGTATTTGAACGTAGCTCACCATATTTGTTTTCTTCGGCCATATCCATTACGCCACTGCACCTCCTGTAATATTAGAACTCAATCTATATTTGCAAAGTTGAATTACTACAAAATTGATCGACCATCTCGAAAAGAGGTTGGTCCTTACTGAACGTTTCAAACGATTACTACTTCGTAATATGATCATTCAATGCAATTTTTTTTAGTATTCACATTATTCTTGGTATTATATTTATAACGTTTTGGAACAGGGACACTCCGGCCTTTCCCAAGTGTCTGCCGTAGTCGTGTAACCTTCTGGGACCCTCTAAGTGTACTACTATTTAATTCCAAAGAACCCTTTCCAATTCCATCGTTCAGACTTCATATGCTGACTGCGTCGAAAATCGTGTAAATTTTGGTCTGGGATTGTAAATCGATTAAATAGCACCAACGTCAGGATTGTATCACAATATAAAAGAATTTCTTTGGTGGAACCAGTTAGCATTTTAATAAAATATTAGGTTGCTCAAAAAGTAAAGACGTTTTACGGAAGAGAATAGAAAAAACTGTAAATTAAATTTATTTAAATTTGAGGGTGATTACGTTTGGTTGTTTTGGTTGGGTTTTCAGGCATATCAAACTTTGCAGGTAACTTAATGCCAAATCCTATGTGTACACCCCACTATATATATATATATATACTTTCATTAAGAATATATATATATATATATATATATATATATATATATATATATATACTTTCATTAAGAAAAAAACATATATATATATATATATATACTTTCATTAAGAAAAAACACAAACCGGTCACATTAGGATTATAGATTTATTTCCATCCTGTTATGTGTTTTTGAAAAATCAAAAACGCAAACAAAAAGATTAACAGAACTTCTTCAGATCTTATGAATAAAAAAAGATCTGAAGAAGTCCAATTGATTTTTTTTCGTGTTTTTTGATTTTTCAAAAACACATAACAGGATGGAAATAAATTTATAATCCTAATGTGACCGGTTTGTGTTTTTTCTTAATGAAATTATTGCTCTGTAATGTCTGTTACATCAGGAAAATTTAAATGTTCACTTTTGAATAGTTTTCTTGTCCTGATGGAATCACTCCCAACTCCGGTTTAACTGGACTAAATAATATATATATATATATATATATATATATATATATATATATATATATATATATATATATCTTTGTAAGCGAATAGTTTGTCGGTAACATTTTGAACGTCCTAGAGATTATTTGTTATAGTTAAATGGTTTCAAGCATCGTTATCCAACATTTATACTTCTATTTAATATCAATTATTTGTTTGCACACAGTTAAATGGTGTCAAGTATTGCTATTTAACACTAATACCCTCTTCCTCTTCCTCCTCATCATCAAGTCAAGCCGGCAGCACGAAATTCTATCACTCTCTCTTGCCAAATATCCCTATCATACCTCAATACTGACAAAGGTTCTTGGCTGCATTCCGTGTCTGCACCAAGCTGATGTAAGTTTCTGCTAGTTGGTCAGCACTGGCACGTCCATGTGAAAGAAATCCATCTCTGAGCGTCGCTTATAAGTTCGTCCTTGCCTCCTTAGCATGTCTTCTCCGTCTTACTTGGATGGTTTGTTAGATTGGAGGTAAGTGGCCGTAAAGTGCTGAACCATAAATTGTTCAAGATATCGCAAAACATCCTTATATAGTTCTCATGTAGCCTTTTCTTTTTAGCGTCTCAGTGGTGCAGCTATATAGTAATATGGACACAGCTACAATTCCCTTTTCTTTTATCGGATAGATCAGACTTCCATTTGATCAATAGCCTGTCAAAAGCATTCCTCACTTTTGCAAGGCGTATGTTGACATGACTTTCAGTAGATGAGATATTGCTGCGGAGGTATGGGAACTGGGCCACTCATTTTAGAAGCTTGCTAATTAGAGTGGAGACGGCTCCTCTTTAAAAAAAAAACATATGTACTCAGCTTTATTTGCATTCACGTAGTGGCCAATGCCTCCCACTGCTTACTCTACGCTATTCAGTTGGGATTCTGCTTGGGTAGTCGCATTTGCATGAAGCGTTAGATTATCTGCGAAGTCTGCACCTGTCATAGTTTCTGCAAGATATCGCCCGCTTCCTGGATATGACACTAAACAATCTGATGGTGTGGTTCCAGTAATGCTGGAGGTTTGGGGAATGCGGAGTACCCCTTCATTATCATTACTCCAATGTCCACTCTGACCTGGGGTGGTAGCATCAGATAGGATCCTATCTATGGGCTAAATAGAACTAAACTGAGTACTTATGCTAAAGTGAATTGCGTGAAATAGAACTGTCTTTAGCATTGAAACTGTACTTACGCTAAACTGAATTGTTTGATATATAACTATTTTGACATTTAACTGCGTGTAAACAAAAACTATACTTATACTAAACTGAATTGTTGAAAATAGAACTGTTTGACAAAACTTAATAGCTTGAAAAAGAAATATTTTGTCTACTAATCTATGTACTTATGCTAAACTGAATTGCTTGAAATAAAACTGATTAGAATGGATTGGGGATTAAATAAACTACAAAGATTAGAATGGATTGGGGATTAAATAAACTACAAAGATTAGAATGGATTGGGGATTAAATAAACTACAAAGATTGATAAGCTATAAAATCCAAAGAGATCAACGAAAATTAACGTTCGAATCACGTAATGTAGGTAGAGTATAAACAAATATCTCCCTGTCAGATTCTAGTGTCTATTTTATAAATTTTATCTTTGCCTATTTGTGCAGTTATGCCTCAACCGATGATTATTGCTCAGTTGGCTGGGGCTGTAGAATACACCGATTGCACCAATGAGTGTCCTGACTATTATCGGAATGGTAGCACCAGATAGGGCCTTATATATGGGTTAAATAGAACTAACTGCATACTTATGCTAAACTGAATTGTTTGAAATAGATCTGTTTGATAAACTGAATAGCTTGAAATAGAAATTTTTTTGACAATTAAATCGTGTACTTACATTTAAACTGCGTGCTTATGCTAAACTGAATTGTTTGAAATAGATCTGTTTGATAAACTGAATCGCTTGAAATTGAATTTTTTTTGACAATTAAACTGTGTACTTACATTTAAACTGCGTGCTTATGCTAAGCTGAATTGTTTGAAATGGAACTGTTTTTGACAATGAAACTGTACTTACGCAAAACTGAATTGTTTAATATAGAAGTGTTTTGACATTTAACTGAGTTTAAACAAAATCTGTATTTATATTAAATTGAATTAGCTGAATTAGAACTGTTTGAATAAACTGAATATTTTGAAATAGAAATGTTTTTGACAATTAAACTGTGTACTCATGCTAAGTTGAATTTTTTCGAAATAGAACTGACTATTTGCATAAAAATGGATTTGGCGTTAATTAACCTACAAAGGTTGATATGCCATAAAAACCTACCAACTAACCAACAGATGATTATTCATCATAGAAGGTAATGATATCCGTCTCATCACTAAAATTAGTGGGACTGAAGCAAGAGAAGATCATCGTGTGGAGGTTGCCATTTAATTGACTTTATTGGGAATCCTTTTGAGATGAGGATTCTTAATCTGAGAATTAATCTTTTATTTATTGCGGACTTTTTGCCTACATCTTGGTAGTTTTTTTTTGTTGTTGTTTCTTTTCACTACGTTTCGGCCAATTTCACCTCTGGCCTCCTTCAGGGTATTAACCGCGACCTCAGATAGGAATAGTGAGTCTTGTGCGGTAGACAACAACTATGGAAGGCAGTAATTACTGGGGATACGGTTACAAGACTCAGCATTCCTATCCGAGTTCGCGGTGAAAAGAAAAAAAAAAAAACAAAAAAAACTACCAATATGAGGACAAAAAGTTCACAATAAATAAAAAATAAATTCTCAGATTGCCATTAAATGTGGCATAATTCTCAAATGGATTTGCTATTAAGTGATTTTAAGACATGAGGACTAAGAAGCATTCCTACACCTCCTATAGCAGCATTGGTGGAATTTTTCCTGGCTGATGCAAATACAAATATCCATCTATTGTTGCATACAGTTGTACAGTTTCAAATAACGAATTATAATGATCTGTCAATCCAGCTCTCTCACCATTATATTACGAAGGTCATCTATTCGAGTGGTGGTGGTTGCGGGTTCATGCCTTTCAAGTGATATGGAAGAAGTACAAGAATATTCAAATTTGGCTCATGCTGCGTGACATTAGGAAACTTATTCTTCCCTCTAAGATACATTAAATATACGGTCTCAAATATTAAGTGATGTTTGTTTATATACGAAATTGAGTCTTGCTGAGCAACTTACTTTTTCTTTTGTATGTATTTATTTATGAATGCGTATTCCCAAAATTATGGGGGCGTTTGTAGCGTAACGGTTATAACACCGTAGGGTCCAGAGACTATCAGAAAGAGTTTAAAAAACCAGAGAGAGAAGACATCTTCTTTTATATACACTAAATATTGTTCTTGTTGCAAAGCTGTGTTGTTCGTTTCTTGACGGATTTTTTTTTCTTTATTTAATTGTGCAGTGGGAATCCTCAGTTTGCTTAGTAGCGACTCCAATTATTTTTTGGTTCGTTGCCCGCATTTTAAAACCACAATGTGGGCAGATAGCGAATATTTGCGGGTTATCCAAATATATTTCCGTAGTGGAACATTCAGTGAATTGAAAGCAGAGTCTCCTCTGTGTTTGGCAAGTCGACGGCCACGTCACATAGTTACTTGAGTTCAAAACTAGAACGAAGCTGGTTGCATTTCACCCAGCGCTTATAATCTGAGAAATATATAATTCCAATGATACTCTCTTCAACAAATGGTAAATCGTTGGCCAGACTAGGCTCTTTAACCTTGGTATGGCAAGAATAACCAGTTGTAGACTTAGAAGGGTATGGACACTGTCCAACGACAAAACCTGGTTATGGGATCTGTGATGATGATGATGATGATTATGTAGTTTTGAAGATATCTCTTGCTTCTACGGTCGGTTTGGTTTGTTTGTTTAATGGCATATCAACCTTCGTGGGTTATTTAACGCTAAAGCCATTCTTCTAGAAGAACAGTAGTGGTACAATTAAACCCATAGTTAGGAGGATAAGCGGGTTCATGCCTTTCCCAATGGTATTTGTCAAAGAGTGAACGTAATAGCACGACTGGAATTCGAACTCGGTTACTACGATTCCGCTGTCCATCGCTTTAACCATTACACCACGAGGACACCCTCTTGCTTCTACGTTATATGTGAGTACATTTATTAATCCTATTTGTAATATTCTATTTTATGCCATATCCATTTTTATAAATGTAAGCAGTAATATTTCAAACAATTCAGTTTAGTATAGGAATAGTTTTTTGTTTAAATTTTGTTAAATGTCAAAACAGTTCTATTTCAAACAATTCAGTTGAGCATACAAAAACAGTGCCATTTCAAACAATTCAGTTTAGCATAAAGAAATATATTTGGAATACACATAGACACACACACGAATACTGACAAATAAATAAATCAATAGATAAAATGGAAAGTCATTATTATAAATGACTTGATCGCAATTTAAATAGGAAAAAAGAAACAAACAAAAAGAATTTTTTAAAATTCTAAATACAAAAGAACAATAAATCAAAAAAAGTAAAAGAATTTCTTGATATTACTTAAAACTCTGCTTTCATTTCCCTAAGGTCACACTTCACAAATTACTGTCACTAAAAGTCCATTTTTACGTGACACTTAAACGCATCTGACGTAAGTTTGTTTCCCGGATAAGAGAGGCGATAAAACGCTAAGCATTTTAAAGAATATTCTTCTCTCGAAGATTTCAAGTCTCGACATCAAGGATCAAAGAAAGATTCTCGACCGGAATTTCCATTAAAAGAAACCATAGTAAATGCAAAGAATCATTTCAAAAGACTATTCTGTTTACAGACAGCTCAAGTTTTTAAGTAATCGATTTTGAAATTTTCAAAGTTTAAAAAAAATTGCTTTTTGCCAATCTCAAAAACATTACTATGTTTAATGGGAACGAAGTATCAATATTAACCGAGTAAAACGTTTATTTTAACCAAACTACAACATAGATTATCGAATGATGAATCGAAAAATCATAACTTCTTATCTTATTTTGTATGCAATATGCACCTACGTCCACTTCATGTTACATATACGATTTCCGTTTTTGTGGGATTAAGAGTTTAAGGTAGGAGAAATAAAGCTTAACTCTGTCTCTTAGCTCCATCTAGTTATCAGTAAATATTTGTGCAGATTGGGTTATTTAGAGTTAGTTAGGCAACCAGTCTAGGAGAAGGAAAACTTGAAATTCAAACTAACCGTCATCATCAACATTATCATGTCCCGCTGCCATCACGGATCTCCCTGAGCCTTTGTCGCGATTTGTCTCTATCGTCCATCGCTCCCGAGAGGTCTCCAAGGCTACATCCTGTATAGGCACACAGCTGTTGTATATAGGTTCTTGATGGTCATCCTGCCTTTGCTTGTCCATGTAAAGGGGTCCACAGGAGTATATTGCTGATGAGTTTGTCCTTACTTCTTTAGCAGTGTCCTGCATGTCAGGCTCGTCTAACTTGAATAGTTTTCGTGATGGGTGGTAGGTGGCCGTACAGCTGCTGTTTTGTAGGATGTTGATTCCGGGACTTGTTCTGTACAGCTCGCAGCATTCTTTTGTATTTGCCGTCAAGTTTTTTCTTTATACGTTTAGTTAGTGTCCATGTAGTGCATCCATATAGCAGTATCAACCCAACCGCTGCTTGGAAAAAAAGAAAAACTGCATATTATTTTATCGGTCAGGTCTGACTTCCATATGACCGATAGCCAATCGATAGTTGTCCATGCCTTTGCTAGTCGCGTGTTGATGACTATATCGGTTGATGAGACTCTGTTTCCAACGTAGGTGAACTTGTCCATAAGTTTCAAAGACCATTCTTTAGTGTGGAGATGTCACCTATTTGATTAACGCACATGTATTCCGTCTTTTCTGCGTTGACATGGAGGCCTATGCCACGAAGTTGATCTTGTCTCACATTCTTCCCGTATTGGAAGGGACGGTTTGATTTCTTTGTTTAAGGGTAAATCAACCTTCGTGGGTTATTTAATACCAAGAAATACTCGGAAAAGTACAGTAGTAATATTATCTAACCCACAGCTGGGGTGATAAAGGGTTCATGCCTTTCTAAAGTGTATTAGTTCAAAAATGAACGTAATAGTGTGACTGGAGTTCGAAATCTTTTACACTGATGTCGCAGTTAAGCATTCTAGCCACTACACCACGGGGATATATATATATATATATATATATATATATATATATATATATATATATATATATATATATATATATATATATATATATATATATATATATTAAGAGAAGAAGCAAAAGGTACCCCGCAAAAACAATCACGGACGCCGACTACGCTGATGACTTGGCGTTACTAGCGAATACGCCTAATCAAGCAGAGACACTACTACATAGTCTGGAACGAGCTGCAGCCGGCATTGGCCTACATGTCAATGCAAACAAAACCGAATATATGTGTTACAACCAAACAGGCAACATTGCCACACTAGACGGAGCCTCTCTGAAACTAGTCGACAAATTCACCTACCTAGGAAGCAGCGTCTCATCAACCGAGAAGGACATCGACACACGACTGACGAAGGCATGGACAGCTATCGATAGGCTCTCGATCATATGGAAGTCGGACCTAACAGATAAAATGAAACGCAGTTTCTTCCAGGCAGCGGTTGTGTCGATACTGCTATATGGATGCACCACATGGACGCTTACGAAGCGGCTGGAGAGGAGGCTGGACGGAAATTACACAAGAATGTTGAGAGCAGTATTAAACAAGTCCTGGCGACAACACCCCACGAGACTCCAACTATACGGACACTTGCCCCCCATCACAAAAACTATACAAGTTCGACGAACCAGACACGCGGGACACTGCTGGAGAAGCAAGGACGAGCTCATAAGCGATGTACTCCTGTGGACCCCCACTCATGGATGTGCAAGTGTGGGACGACCAGCACGAACTTACATACAGCAGCTATGTGAGGACACGGGTTGTAATCCTGAAGACCTGCCGGAGGCGATGAGTGATAGGGAGAAATGGCGAGAGACGGTCAGGGATATCCGCGCAGACGGCGCGACATGATGATGATGATATATATATATATATGATAGATTTGATCAACTCTCTCTGCAAAATACACCGACTACACACACACACACACGCATATATATATATATATATATATATAGGTACTCTTCAATCCAGTAAATCCGGATTGGGAACAATTCCTCCAGGACAAATAAATTATTCAAATTTCGAATATTTAAATATTCCTGGTAGAGAGCTCAATGCAAATGAATTCACAGAGCAAATAAAATTGTTTCAATAAAAAACCAATATTCGGTCACATTACGATAATAAATTTATTTCTATTACATCTGCTTTGATGGTAGATGTAATTTGTGTCTCGAAGAAAAGATACAAATTATGTTGTATTCTGATCCCGGTAACCTATTAAATCAGAGATGTGATTTTAATAGCTAGATGTAGACATAGAAATAAATCTAAACTAGAGTAGAAAATTTGAATATATAGTCAAAGTGAATATTTAACAATAATTCATTAAAATAGTATAAATATTTTAACATGGTTAAAAAAAATCTTACTATGAACAGCAGGGGTTTTGGTACCTTTCAAAGAATAAAAGTGATGACATATTAGAATTAAAATTGATAATTTTTATTAGAAATGGTTGAAATGTGGATAAGTATCACTTTAATGGCTAAAATGTTATTTTTATTGGTTTTGTAGTTGTCTTAAGATGAAATGAGAAGGGACCGGAACTAGCCTTATATGGGTAAAGGCTGTACATAGCTAAAATGGATTTCGTTTCTCCCTCTCCTTCCTTCCTGGACTATCTCTCCTATCTAGTTGTAATTTATTTTATTTTCCTATTGGATCTGAAGTGGTCCTGTCAAAAATTACTTAAGAGTCTTTGATTCATATCAATGCTCTTAACCGGATGGAAATGAATTTATTATCCTAACGTGACCGAATTTTTTTTCTTGAAATAATATATATATATATATACATATAAGGAGACATTAATGGTGTAATAGTTATTGTCTTAGAAAATGGACTCACTGATCCGAGTTTATGAATGTTTATTCAAAAACTCATGGAGGCGCTCGATGCGTTATGCTTATCATCATGGGAAATGGTCACGGCTATCCGAGTTCAAATCTTGGCACAGGCAATAACACATAAATGGTAGAATTTCTATAAAACACCACGGGTTGGAAGATGAGAAAAGCAAAGATTTGTCAAAACACTCCTTAGATATATTTGTATATTGCTTGAGTTAATCACGTGATAATCTTTCAAAAAGAACGCTCATTGAATGAATGAACGGTTATATGATCTTTCTTTGTATATATATATTTTTTTCTTTTTTTTCATTTCTCCAGTTATTGTATTTTATCAAAACATCCACTGTTGTTCTAGCAACACTTTTTTCACCATCTTAAAAACCTGATGAAGGTTTTCTAAAACCGAAACGTTTGAACGTTAACTTTCCATTAAAATGAATTTATTACTTTTGGATTACTTTGTTTTTCTATTTTCTTCATACTGTCAGATTCATTTCTATTATTTACTTTTATATATATATATATATATATATATACTGGGTTGCCCAGTCGGTTATGGTTGTTGAATACACCGACTGTTTCTCTGCAAAGGGGCCTGACCGACAACACTAACGAGTGTCCTGTATATGACACTATACAATCTGATATGTGAGGTTCCAGTAATGCTGGACCATTGGGGAATGCGGAGTCCCCCTTTATTGCGATCACTCTCAGGTCCACTCTGGTTGGGAGGGGTAGCACCTGAGAATGCTCTATCTATGCGTCATATAGAACTGAACTTCGTACTTATGTTAAACTGGATTGTTTGAAATAAAACTGCTTTGACATTTAACAAAGTTTAAACAAAAAACTATACTGAATTGTTTGAAATATTACTGTTTATATGTATAAAAATAGATTCGACATTAAATAACCCACTATGGTTGATATGCCATAAGACCAAATCAAACTAAATATTTTGAAGGACGTGCAAAATTTAAAAACATCTTTCAAAGACGTATACATTTTAGAATACATTATAATATTTCAAAATTTCTAAAACGGGAACTCTTCCTTTTATTTTCGTATATTCAGAGAATAAAAAACGATGACGAAGAAGTATTGATGAGAAAACGGAATGGGAAGTGGCTGTCAAAAAGTGTTGTGAGGAAGAAAACTGAACGAAAAAACAAAACAAAAAAAAAAAACAAACTAGAGTAAGAATGACGAATAGGCGCGGGTTATATTGTTTTCTTCAAGCACGAAGTTAGGATTAGGAGTGTCAGTTAACAGTTATGAGTAAAATTGTTTTTGTTCACAGAGAATGCACACGCTTTTAAAAGCTGTTTATATATGTATATATATATGTGTGTGTGTGTGTGTGTGTGTGTGTGTGTGTGTGAATTTATCGTGAAATTCGACACTATAACGTTTCAACATCCATCGTTGATCTAACAACACTCGGTATCATTTTTTCTTACGCCCTGATGAAGGTTTATTTAAACCGAAACGCGATAGCGTCGACTTTCTTTTACAATAAATTCCTCACTTTGGAATACTTAGTTTTTCTGTTTCTCTCCATACTGTCGGATTCTTTTCTTTTATTTATGTCTATATATATATATATATATATAGTGTTTGTGTGTGTGTGAGTATGAGTGTGTGTGTGTATGTGTGTGTTTAGGCAGCTGCTTTTAACCAAGATAACAGACAAGGATATGGAGTTTATTTTTTTACAATCCTTTTCTTTCTTTCTTTCTTTCTTTCTTTCTTTCTTTCTTTCTTTCTTTCTCATGTCATTTTGTTTTTTTCTTTTCGCCTTTTTTTCTTTTTCGATATCTTTCTAGTACTTTTTCTGCATCGTTTCATTTATGTTTCACCCTCTTCCCATTTTTGTTTAACTCACTTTTCGTTCTGTCTCCCCTTCTTTCTTTTTTTATTTCTTTTTTATCACTTTCTTTCTATTTCCTCTCCTCCTAACACTTTTCTTTCCTTACATTGTTCTTTCTTTCTTTGACCGTTTGCTCTCTCACATCATTCAGGCTCCGTCCTCTCCCCATTTATATCCCTTCTTTCTTTCTTTCTTTCTTTCTTTCTTTCTTTCTTTCTTTCTTTCTAACAAAATTTTCTATTGACTCCATTTCTTATACTTTTTCTATTTCATTTGCTTTTATCCTTATGCTTCATTCTTTCTTTCTTTCTTTCTTTCTTTCTTACGCTATTTTATTCTTTTTTTTCTGAAGAAGATGAAGGCTGGTTAATAATTGTCCGAAATCTTTAATATTACGACCCGAATACATGTACTTTCGACTTTTGTGGATCATTGTCGAGGCTATGGGTGTGACCTCACCATAAATTATGAGATATTTTAAAATATGATTAATTAATTCTTTGAATGAGAACATCACGTGTAGTTGACGTCGTATTTGAACACGAGTCGATTAGTTTGAATGTGCAGGGTTCAGCGGTCAAGATGAGGTGATTATGAATTTCCGATGCCGTAGAACTCTGGATCTCTGTCAGATAACTTTAAGTTATAAAAATTTAAAGTGATTTTTGGAGATTTTTGTCGGGTGTCTTTTTTTTAAATAACGGCTTAAAGTATTTAGGGTCTTATGTTGCATATAATTTTTGTATTATCAAACTAAAACGTTTACACCCCCACCCACACAAACAAACACAGACACACACACACACACACAGATATATATATATATATATATAGTGCAATTAGAATTTATTTCGCCGGAGAATACTATTATACTCGCCGTATCGTCAGATGACTTTTTACATGTTAGACTTGAGGTTGTGGTACAGCAAATGTGGAATTACAGTTCATATATGTACGTGGAAAGCTAGGAGGTGCCCGTGGTGTAATTGTTATCGTCGTAGGAAATGAACACGGCGACACGAGTTCAAATCCTGGACGAGACTGATTGCATTTCACATAGCACTAATACCCTTGGGAAAGGTATGAATCCAATTATTCTCCCTCCAGCTATGGGTAAATAGTAGGGCAGACTAGGTTCTTCAGCCTTGGTTTAGGAGAAGGAAAACTCTGAATTCAAACCTGTTAAACTCCGCTTAAAAATTGACCTTGTGTCATATCGTGCCCGAGCGGAGGGGTTGGTAAATAGGATATATGTACGTCGAAAAAAAATTTAAATTCTCAGGCGAGATCAGAGGGCGTCAAAACAATAAGTGTTCAAAGCATTAACAAACAGGAGCAGGGTGTCCCTGTAGGTCAACCCATCCAAATTTGAGCCCATGCCAGAATTGCCCTATATATGCTCTGAATGTGAATTTTGTTATATACCTTTAAGGGAATAAGTGATGCAATAGCTGTACGTCGTGCACTCACATAGATTTATATGATATTCCTCATATATTCTATACAAGAATAATCCACACCCACTATCTTCGGACGCTGACTGGATATTACTAATATATATATATATATATATATATATATATATCATCATCATGTCATGCCGCTTTCACGGATATCCCTGACCCTCTGTCGCCACTTCTCCCTATCATTCATCGCCTCTGTCAGGTCTTCCGGGCTACATCCCGTATCCTCACATAGCTGCTGAATGTATGTTCGTGCTGGTCATCCTGCTTTTGCACGGCCATGTGTGGGGGTCCATAAGAGTACATCTCTTATGAGTTCGTCCCTGCTTCTCCAGCAGTGTCCTGCATGTCTGGTTCGTCTAGCTTAGATAGTTTTCGTGATGGGAGGCAGGTGGCCGTATAGTTGGTGCCTTGTGGGGTGTTGCCGCCAGGACTTGTTCAATATTGCTCGCAACATTTTTGTGTAATTGCTGTCTAGCTTCTTCTCCAGCCGTTTAGTTAGCGTCTAAGTAGTGTATCCATATAGCAGTATCGACACGACCGCTGCCCGGGAGAAACTGCGTTTCATTTTATCGGTCAGGTTATATATATATATATATATATATAAACAATGTATAGCTGTATGCCCACCTCCACCCATCACAAAAACTATCCAAATAAGACGAAACAGACATGCAGGACACTGCTGGAGAAGTAGGGACGAGCTCATTAGTGATGTTCACCATGGACCCCTACACATGGCCGAGCAAAAGCAGGGCGACCAGCTCGAACCTACTTACAGCAGCTCTGTGAGGATACGGGGTGTAGCCCTGAGGACCTGCCGAAAGGGATGATCGATAGGGAGGGGTGGAGAGAGAGGGTCAGGAATATCCGTGCTAATGGCATGACAAGATGATGATGATTCAGAGGATGACTTCAATTTATGTTTGAATTTTTTGACAACGTTGCATGTTTCGGTTTTTATATTAAACCATCATCAGAGCAATGTTAGTATCTTCTGTATTATATTCAAGTTTGAATAATCAAGTCAGTAGGCTGATACATTGTAATTAACTGAATATTTATCTGTATATTTTTCAAAGTATAATGAGTAAATAAGATAGTAAACTGCGTTCTTTAGCCTTTGTAAAGAAACCAGGTTTAAGAAATGGTCCAATCAGCTGGGGCTGCAAAATACACCGACTGCACCTTTGCAGAGGGATAAGACTCTCCACAACGAGTGTCCTGGATATAACACTAAACAACCTGATAGCAAGGCACCAGTAACTTTAGAGCTTTGGGGAATGCGGAGTACCCCTTCATTGCTATCACTCCAAGGTCCCCTATGACCCGGAGTGGTTGCACCAGATAGTGTTTTATCTATGAGTCAAATATGAATAAAATGTCTACTTATACTAAACTGAATTGTTTGAAATAGAACTGATGATATGTATAAAAATGGACTTGAGGGTCTCCTCGTGGTGTAATGGTTAAAGCGATGGACTGCGGAATCGTGGTAAGCGAGTTCGTACTCCAGTCGCGCTATTACGTTCACTTTCGGGCAAATACCCCTGGGAAAGGTATGAACCCTCTTATCCTCCCAGCTGTGGGTTAAATAGTACCTCTACTGTTCTAGAAGAATGGCTTTGGCATTAAATAACCTACAAAGGTTGACATGCCATTAAACAAAGAAACTAAACCAAACCAAAAATGGACTTGACATTAAATAACCTAAAATGGTCGATATGTCATAAAACCAAACCAAACAAAAACAAGAGTTTAAGAAAAATCTGAATTCAAACTAGCTGTACTCCTCTATAAAAAACTTAACTCATCAGACCTGACATTGAGTTACAGGTAGCATAATACTCTTCTTGTAAATTAAGTTAAACATCTTCAGGGAGAGAGAGTTTCCTTGGTGAAATGGTTAACGAGCTGAACTGCGATATCTTAGTAAGAAAGTTCTAACTCCAGTGGCAATATGTTCACTTTCCGACAATTACCCTAGGGAAAGGCATGAAACCTTTCATACCCCCAGCTAGTGGTCAAATCATATCACAATAAAGATGACTTTGGTTGTAAATATCGTATGAAGGTTGATAGGCCATTAAACAACGAAAACAAATAATATATATTCTAGATGTAACAGGATTATGTCTCATTGATGGTCTGTGATTGGTTCATCGAAGGTGTCGGGTTTTCCATCATCGTACCTACTCCCTCAGCTGTAAATTTCTAAAGATTAATTAATTTGATGATATAATGAAATTTAGCACAAACTACATTTTGATGGCTTTATAATCGCTGACTTCATAATCCGTCTTATCCTCATGCTAATTGAGTCGAACTTTAGTAAATTATTTGTTGAGGTTTAATCGTCTTATCATACTTTACTGGGATTAGCATTTAGATTTTGTTGGAATTGGGTAGATGTTTAATGCTAGGAAGCATATTTCCATGCGGGAATATGAGTTCTAGTCGCGTCAAGGATTTATCTTCGAATGATTACAATCGTGGAATATTCCAACGGTTTCTTTGAACTCGGCCTGCTAACACCATTCTCCGTGCCGTTAACCTTCAAGCTAAATGTACCTCAGAATTATAAGCAAAAAACAAAAAAGAACTAATAAAATAGAAGCAAAGAATTTTTTGTAATGAGGCAATTAGACGCGGAAAATAAAAGTAGATATAATTGAGAGAAATCAATAATTAGCTTAAAGTTTTTCGATTATATTTCAATTGGTATGGAAATAATTATTAGCACTGGAAAAGAGAAAAAAAAAGTTAAATTCTGCTCGACTGAATTGGTTTGAGTA
Source organism: Sepioteuthis lessoniana (assembly GCA_963585895.1). Taxonomy (NCBI): domain Eukaryota; kingdom Metazoa; phylum Mollusca; class Cephalopoda; order Myopsida; family Loliginidae; genus Sepioteuthis; species Sepioteuthis lessoniana. Next base: position 16,558,833 of record OY757942.1, read on the forward strand.
GATTAAATCGAACATTATCCGTTCCACCCTCCTTATTCTTTTTACTTTTGATGGGATATAATTAAGATTTTATTGTTCTGATTATAAAAATTCATTTTAATGGAATCAGTTTCAAATTAACTCGAAAACGAATAGGATATTCGCAAAAAAAAAAAAAAAAAAAAAGAAAAAGAAAAAAAAAAGAAGTCGGAAAAGTTTCTGCGAATTTCCCCTTGAAAAAATACTTTCTTCCAAATACTTATTCTAGGTATGCCTACAGCGATCCCGTAAAAACTACTGCTCAAAAAGGTCAACATCAAAAGTCCGTACAACGTTTATTTCATATGTACCATTCAAATTTTTCAAACGTCTTTATATATATATATATATATATATATATGTGTGTGTGTGAGTGTGTGCGTGTGTGTGTGTGGAGAAAATGTTAAAAAAAGCAAAGTAATCCAAAGAGAAGAATCTAATATGAAAGACAGTCGACCTTATAAGATTTCGGTTTCAATACACACACACACACACGCACACACATACATACATATATATATATATATATAACCAAAATTATATATATATATATGTACATATATATATACATATATAAATATAATCTTGATTCTCTCGCTCTCACTCTCTCTCTATATATATATATATATATTTTCTTTAAAGAAAAAAAAAAAAAAAAACAAAGACTGGTTACTTTAGGATTATGAATTTATTTCCATCCCGTTTTGTGTTTCTGATGTAAACCAAGAACACGAAGAAAAATATAACAGGAATTCTTCAGATCTTATCACTACCAGGAAAATTTAAATGTTCAGTTTTTGAATGATTTTCTTGTCCTGAAGGAATTACTCCCAACTCTGGTTTAACTGGACCGAATAATACTCATACCTATATATATATATATATAATCTTAATCATATATATATATATATATATATATATATATATATATCTGTATAACCGGTCTTTGGTTTTTTCTTAAAGATATATATCTGTATATATATTGTCAGCCACAGACAGTCTGTTTCGTTATATCACAACTCTTCAGTGTGACTAGACACGCAGGATGCTTCATATATATATATATATATATATATATGCAAATTTCATTAAACATAATAGACATTTTATGTCTACATATTTTCTTTTGGATTCGTTCGAATTCCCGTATTACTTTTATCGTATTCTGGGGGAATTGATTTATGCATTGTCAATAGTTGTATGTATCCCTAGTACTTTCTGCCCGACTTTGGGCCATCATCAGGGGAGGATCTATTACAAAAGTGATGTAACTTTTGTTTTAGCATATTACTACTGTGTAAGGGCATCTTTTCCGTTGAAGGTTATGGCGTTTGTTTTTGAATGTGATTCTATATTTAGTGCCAGTAGCTAAAGACATTTAAGTACATTAGCACTGGTTTGATAATTAATTCTATTAAGTGTCGGCTGCAGGTTTCTGATATGTAATGCTTCGAGAATCTGAAGTTTTTGTTTATTATTTTGATGAACATCAAAATCTGAAGTTTTTGTTTATTATTTTGATGAACGGATCCAAAAGAAAATATGTAGACATAAAATGTCTTTTATGTTTAATGAAATTTGCATTAACGAAGAAATGCTGTCTAAATATACATATATATATATATATATATATATATATATATATATATATATATATATATATTAGTTTAACGGCATATCTACTAGTTCTGGAATATTTAGTGCGGAAATTTGATTAATTTCTATATACTCCTATTAATATTTTTCGTTACAATTTCTTTAATTTCACATAGGTATATAATATAAACTATTTATAACATATACAAATATTTTGCGTTCTATCGTATAGTTTCTGATATTCTCATGTAATTCCAATAATTTATACCCAACAATATGGGGCAAAATAGCTATTTCTATTTAATAGTAATCATTTGTTTGCACATAGTTATATGGTTTCAAGAAACAAATAATTAATAAACACTTATTGATTCAAAGACTTTTCCGTATGCAATTAATTTGCTAATATTTATATGGTATTAAATATTACAACCTAATACTAATAATTTTCAAACAAATCTATTTGACCGATAGATGGGATCCTAACAAGTATTATCACACCAGGTCAGAGTGAATCTGGGAGTAATGCCAATGAAGTGGTTCTCCACACTCCTCAGAATTCCAGAACCGTGGTCTCACCCTCGGATGCAAATTAGCGTCACACCCAGGTGTCTTCTTTTTAAAGGTGGGAGAGGCAGTCTCACTCTTATGCTGAGGAGACTGATGACATCTATCTATCTATCTATCTAACTATCTAAGTCTTTTCATATCTCTCAGTCTTTCATTAGTATGTGGGTCCATTTCTTTTTATCTATCAATCCTTCTATCTATCTATCTATCTCTTTTTTTCTACTCATATCTATCTATCTATCTATCTAGGAGGTGCCCGTGGTGTAATGGTTATCGTCGCTGGAATTGGACACAGCGACACGAGTTCAAATCCAGGACTGATTGCATTTCACAGGAAAAGGTATGAATCCAATTATTCTCCCTCCTATGGGTAAATAGTAGGCAGATTAGGTTCTTCAGCCTTGGTTAGGCAACTTGAATTCAAACCTGTTAAACTCCGTTTAAAAAATTTGACCTAGTGTCATATCCTGCCTATAGATCTATCTATCTATCTATCTATCTATCTAAGTCTCTTAATATCTATCTATCTATCTATCTATCTATCTATCTATCTATCTAAGTCTCTTAATATCTATTTATCTATCTATCTGACACAACAACTGCATCTTTGCAGAGAGGTAAATACTAACCACATCCAACGAATGACTGAAAACTCTCTAAAAATGTTAGGCAATGTGAAGTACTCCTTTATGACTCAAATAGAGCAATTCAGTCATTTATTAACTGTGTGCAAATAAAACTATTAGTGTTCAATCACAAAACTTGGAACCATTTAACTGTGTGCAAGCAAATGAGCTTTGGCTCGTTTAAATATAATGTTGCCAATCAGTTAACAGTTTAAAATCGTATATATATATATATATATATATATATATATATATTATATTTAAATGGAGGAATTAATGTTCTATTAGAATTATCATGACTAGGAAATCCGGCAAACACCTACATGCGACATACGGAACACTGAATAGCTGTTTCGACCTTATTGGGTCTCATCAGCAGTGCAAACCGTAATCTCCCCCACTGGAGATCGAACCAACAACCACAGTAGGCAGAAGCCGAAACTCTACCACTACATATATATATATATATATATATATATAGCGAAAATATAGATTGTGGTGAATCTGAGTAGATGATAAAAATAAGTGAAAAGATGGACAGCTATACGGTCACCTACCACCCATCAGGAAAACTATCAAAGTTACACGAACCAGACATACGAGACATTGCTGGAGAAGTAGGGACGAGCTCATAAGTGATGTACTCCTGTGGACCCCTTCATATGGACGAGCAAAAGCAGGACAACCAGCTCGAACCTACATACAGCAGCTCTATGTAGATACGGGATGTTGCCCTGAGGATCTGCTGGAAGCGATGGACGATAGGGAGGGGTAGCGAGAGAAGTTGAGGGATATCCGTGCTGATGGCTTGACATGATGATGATGATGATGATGACAAAGGTTTAGTAGTAGTGATATTTTATTCTTTTATTCCAAAGAACTTCATCGGACTAAACATTTATTTAGTTTTTCCATATTTAAGCAAATGAGGAAGATAGATTAAATAACGGAGGGAATAAAAGGTATAAAAAGTGGGGGCGGGGGAGAGGAGGTCTAAAGATAAAAGGCAAGTAAAGGGAGAAATAGAGAGGGAGGGTAGATGTTTCTCCGCTGACTTGCCACTTATCGTTAGACCCTCTCCTACATTTTATGCGCTTTATTTTCTCTCTCTATTTGCTTAAATAGAGAGAACCTAAAAAAAGTTTAGTTGGATGAAGTTCCTAGAATAAATAACTACTTAGCCTTTGTAAGTGTTTGATTTATCTATCTCTCCACTTATTTTCATTATATATATATATATATGTGTAATGTAATGGCCGAGGGATTTCGTTTTATATATCTTTCCTTTCGGCTCAGTGCATGGGTTAGTTAGGTGCAAACCTGAGCGCAGGTGTTGACGCGCGTGCGGGGAGTATGTGTCATTCGCAGATGACAAAATAAAAATCCCAGATAGTAAGTGTAACCAGGGGATGTGAATGACGTCATGCATCGGAAGCGTGCGCGGAGGATTTGGGGAGATTTAAGAAACGTCAGTGAGTTGAGATTGAGACCTGGGCGTGGCCAGACGAATTTGTGCGCCGTAAGTGTTGGGTGGGGGCAGATGGAAAAGTCAGCATAGAAAGATAGTATCTCTCTCCTTATGTCGAAAAACCTTTAAACTCAAAGGTAATAAAAAGTTTCGTACCTGAACTAAGAAGTCGTAAATGATTTTTGGGTGGCGCAGCGGATAGAGGCGTTGAGTCTCTACGGTTCCAGGTGAGCATTGTCAGAAGATAGCGGTTTCAAATCCTACCCAAGCCGGCCAGAGGTTTACTTGGTCAAAAACGGTGCGATAGACAACAACTATGGTAGGCAGTAATTACTGGGGATACGGTTACAAGACTCAGCATTTCTTATCCGAGGTCGCGGTAAAACACCTGAAGAAGGCCAGAGGTGAAATTTGGCCGAAACGTAGTGAAAGAAGAAACAACACAAAAACTACCAAGATGAGGATAAAAAGTCCGCAATAAATAAAGAAAAAAAATTCTTACATTATATGTACGTTTCCCATATTCATGTATGGCTATGCTACACACACACACACACACACACACACACACATATATATATATATATATATATATATATTACGGGTTTTGGTATTAAGTAACCTGCAAGTTTTTATATGCCATAAAACACAACCAATCTATCTATCTATCTATCTGGAAAACCAGTTGATTTTAAAGAAGAGTTAATTTTTGTCAAAGATAGGTTCGGAAAGCGGTAAATTTTATACATTATTTACATTTTTCGGACTATTGTCCTCATCTTTGACGCCATGTTTATCACTGCATTTCGGCCGTTGTATGCTCCGGCCATCTTTAAGCGGCTGGAATGTCGAACTTAGCCCTTTATTTCGCTCACCGGGGTAGACTGTTCTAGTTCCACGAACCATATTTAATGGATATCAGTTTTCTCCTGTTAATTTCCCCTCTAAAAGTTCTCCACTGCCTTCACCGTGTATTGAACTTTTGGGTATGTCACTGGATCTAACAACACCTTTATTCACTCAGCCATGTGTCATTAAGGACATCTGGGTATTATAAACCTAATGTCTTCTGCAAAAGTAAATTTTATATCTGAATTTTTGCATTTATTGACAAATCAGTAATAGTGCTCGCATTACAGATTTCGCTGATGTTTATATTTGACTTGCTGCGCAAAATTTTAAGGATTACAGCCTAAAACAATTTAAGAAAATTTCCTTCTATGATTATTAAACATGGATTTTTTCAACCTATTGGAATTAAGTCATAGAATTTTAACCAATTAGAGAAGTCATCAACTTTTTTCTTAGCCCAGTCGGTTGGGGGCTGCAGAATAAACTGCTTCTCTGCAGAGGGATAAGACCCCACCCAACGAGTGTTCTGGATATGACACTAAACAATCTGAAAGTGAGGTTCCAGTAATGTTGGAGCTTTGGGTAATGCGGAGTCCCCCTTTATTGGAAAATAATTCCGCTCTAATAGAATTGTTTCTAAAAGAAAAGAGTTTTAACTTCTATTTTCTCAACAAACATGTCACTCAAATTATAGAAATCAAATTTATTAAATTTGTAGATCGGTGTTTTATTCAATCCTTAATGCACTTTTCCGCTACATCTATCATTCCCTTCCCCTCATCATCATCTCTCAATATATATATATATATATATATATATATATATATATAAGTGTGTGTGTGTGTGTGTGTGTGTGCCCATGATAATGGCATACTGAAAGACAATTGTTACACATTAAGATTATTCATAATTTTATCAATTTTTTTTCTTATCGACGATATTTTTTATATAGATGTTTGTAAGTGCAAGGGAGAGTAATTAATTAGGGAGAGTAATTAATTAAATGCCTGAACGTATTTTTTTAATAAACTGAAAAACATTACTCCGTATACAATTATTTTTAAATGTCTTCAGGTTTTTAAATATTTTTTTTACAAGAAATTATTTCCCTTTCTTTTATTTTGTTTAATTAGAAAAATGCACCATTTAGCTGTCATAAAACTCACGCATAAACTAACAAGTCACAAGTAATTATTACGTTTTTGACTTCCATACTTATGAAGTGAGTCATAACCAATTGATTCCCGAAGTAATGTAAACAAAATACAGAAACCAACCAATCAACAACCATTTTTTTTCATTATAGATTAAAGTAGGCTTTTCTTTCTTTTTGCACATAAATTTATTGTTGTTTCCAAATGCATAAATAAATAAGGATATCCTGAAATTTTTATTTTTTTTTTAATTTTAAATTCTTAAAGAATAAATTTACAATAGTGACAACACCTCATCTTAAAATTTCACAGAGAAAGATGGCCGTAGAGTACATCAGTCAAATCGTCGAGATGAAAAGAACAAAAAACGAGGAAACTTCTTAAACATCTGTGTAAATTCAGTGTAACAAACACTCATCTCAGAGATTAGACATAACAATCTACTTGCAATAAAGGTATCATTCCCTTTCACTTTGAATGAATAAATAAATGCGCTTGTATGTAAAGAGTTTTAAGGAGTTGATAAACAGCCTCATGCAGGACTTGAACACAGTTCGATTATTTCATTTCCTAAGACTTTAAACGTACCTTCTTCCAGGGGCAAATAGCTATTTCTCTGAAGTGGCGTTAAAGCACAATAGGTGGGGGCGTTACACATTATTTAATTTGGACCATAGATACAAATTATTTTTGATCATGCCGTTCCGAATAAGACGATACACATGACGGAAAAAAGTTGATATCACTTTTCATGTATAATACGCATGTCAAACAGCCTCGCATAGGCAGTACGCTTGAGTTGCTGTGGTATGGAGTCATATCGATGTCGGGCTCACCTGATACTCTCCGAGTGGTACTCATAAGGTTAACAGTATGTCTCGAAGTACAGCTTCGGAATACACGATTTTAGGCCTACCTAACCTAGCCTGATTGTTATGGTACTTAAATTTCAAAAGAAATTTCTAGAACTCTACAGTGATCAAATGCATCTTCCCATTTTGTTGTATAACCATGACCAACTATGCACCCATTTTACATGCAGAAACATAACGACGCAATAAAGACGAGCGGAGACAGTTCTTTAGAAAAATATACCTCTCACTATATTGAAAGGGTTGTGTGTGAGAGGAAGTTGGAGACCGAACAAAGACTGCAACATATTGACCCAGAACTCTTCTGGCAATCACAGCCTTTCTTTCCCGTTCTCCTGGGCTGCTCAACCGGGGGCGTGGGGGCCCAGCCTCTGCTGGGACATGGTTCTCATTCCAGCATCTTCTCTTCAACTGATCTGAACTTCCTGTCACCGGGGTTATATAACAATTTGATGCCCACCTACTTCCTGCGATAGTCACAATTCGGACTCAATTCATCCCCTCGACAGTCAAGGTCGCCCCTGATCTCCTGATATCTTCGACCAGATGCACCTGTTATTTACACAGGTGCATTTCTTCTTTTGACAGCTTGGCTGGCTCGGAGGTCAATATCCAACAATTTTGGGGAAGGGGGAGGGGTCTTGACCCTTTGCTGCATGTTTTTGTTAGTTTCGCGGTGATATAGCCTAGTTTCGGTAAAATTAAAAACAAATACTTGCCCTTCAGGGCTATATCCCGTATTGGCACAGAGCTGCTGTATATAGGTTATAGCTAGTCGTCCTGTCTTTGCTCGTCCATGTGAAGAGGTCCACAGGAGTACGACACTTATGAGTTCGTCTCTACTTCTCCAACAGTGTCCCACATGTCTGATTCGACTACTTTGGATAGTTTTCGTGATAGGTGGTAAGTGGCCGTACAGCTGCTGCTTTGTGGGGTCCTGACTCCAAGATTGTTCAATACTGCTCGCAGCATTGTCTCTTTTGGCAGCAAGTCATCGTTCAAACAGGTTTTGCTATAGACTACGGAGTATTTTTTTTTTTCGTGTGATCTCATGTTTAGACGATCAAGGCTTCTTGTTTCTTTTCGTATATCGGAATCCAAATGGGGGATAAAGTGTCCTATCTTTACCCTAGCTCTCTCAGCCATGTCTCTGGCCGTCTTCAGGAGAACTATTATTCTCTTTTGTTTTTGTTTTTTGTAGGGGGGTGTCTTTGGTGCGTGTTTTATTTATTTTCGAAGGTTTTATCTTTTATATATCGTTGGCCCATTCAATTCAGAAGACTTAAATCTGTTTAATATATCGGTGCTTGTGTTAAATGATATTTTTTATGTTAGGATTTTGGTTTTTAATGCATATTGCCTCAAGGATTTGTAGGTGGTTTTTATTGTTATTTTTATAGAGGATTCTTGTGTTGTTAGGGAGAATGTTTCTTATATCGGAGGATGTGAGTTATATATATATATATATATATATATATATGTTTGTATATATATATATATATATATTGTCATCCACAGTTTCGTTGTATCACAGCTCTTGACTTTGGCTAAACACGCAAGACGCTTGAACCTGCCTAACTTTATGACAGACCGATAACATACCTCCTTTTAGAGGTGCCCGTGGTGTAATGGTTGTCGTCGTAGGAAATGGACACGGCGACATGAGTTCAAATCCTGGACGAGACTGATTGCATTTCATATAGATCTAATACCCTTGGGAAAGGTATGAATCCAATTATTCTCCCTCCAGCTATGGGCAAATAGTAGGGCAGACTGGGGTCTTCATCCTTGGTGACGCAGCTAGTCTAGGAGAAGGAAAACTCTGAATTCAAACCTGTTATACTTCGCTAAAAAATTGACCTTGTGTCATATCCTGTCTGAGCGGAGGGGTTGGTAAATATGGATAACAAACCTCCTAGCCAACGGCTTCTCGGGAATTTAACGCATATGTACCGGAGTGCTCAAATCATTAGAAGAGCTCTACATTATGCAAGTGGTAACCGTTAATTTCTTCGCCAAAGCGCTGAACCCCCGGGGGAGGAGCTAGGAGAAGCTAAAACCCGGTACTCTTTTAATGAAAATGGTGTGTGTACTTTCCTTTCGAAGTTCTTTAAGGTTAATACGTAAAACCATTCAGAAAATGGTTTCTTGTGAACCCAAGAAAACAAGTGCAATGACATCAGAAAATAAGTTCGGAAGGAAATTTAAGTTTGGTTTGGTTTGGTTTCTTTGTTTAATGGCATATCAACCTTCATGGTTTATTTAATGCCATTTGTATCCTTGTAAAAGAACATTAGTGGTACTTTTTAACAGATAACTAGTGGTTCAAACTTTTCCCCAAGGTACTATTTACCAACCCCTCCGCTCGGGCAGGATATGACACAAGGTCAATTTTTTAAGCGGAGTTTAACAGGTTTGAATTCAGAGTTTTCCTTCTCCTAGACTAGTTGCCTCAACAAGGCTGAAGAACCTAGTCCGTCCTACTATTTACCCATACTTTTCCCAAAGGTTGTTAGTCCAGAAGTGAAAGTCATAGCGTGACTGAAATTCGAACACGCTTAGTACGATATTGCAGGGCAGTAGGTTAGCCACTGCTCCACAAAGCCTCCCTCCAACTTCTTTGATATTGTTGCGTCTTTTAACATTAGCATTATATATATATATATATATATATATATATATATATATATATATATATATATATGAATTAGAGGTGACGAAAGAGGTTGTTATTTTGGATCGATAAACAAGAAAATTATGGAATTATTCTTCAGGTACAACATGACGACCATTGTTATCTCTACATATTTGGAATCCTTCTGTGGCATTTTGAAATATAAAGAGATTGAGTCTGCTGTTGCACGAAGCGTCACGCATGGATTTTCATTGATGATTTGACTCACAGCCTTCATGTTTATTCTCAGTGGTCGTTCATTTCTTTATCATTCAGTGTTTAGGGAGTTATTTTCCCTGCAGCGTTTCAAATACATTCCTATAAACACGTCCAGGGTCGCAATCTTTATTCTGCAGATTTCTGATTTGCTATAGCCCGTGGCGAAAAAAATCCAAAGGGGTCAGATCCGGTGATCTAGTTGGCCAAAGTCTGTTACATCCTCGTCCAATATACCGATTGCTAAAAAAATCGGAGAAGTAGCGGTGTATTATACTGGAATAATAATTACAGACTATATTTTGGAAACTTTTCCTTCCGGTAATACTGAACAATTTTGTCGCATTAACAAGGGGAATCACAACATACGATAATTATTCATATGGAATATATTCCAGCTAATCGCAATCAAAACATGCTTTCTCACTCTACGATAGTCGTACTGGAATTGATCTGCATTGTTTGTTGTTTTTTTTGTTTTTTTTTGGGAGGGGGGAATTCCATAAAATTCATAGTTTTAAAAAGCAGAGGAAAGAGAGAAGATATATTTGCGCCAGTCAGATTTTATAGCACCTCGAAACAAATATATAAAGATAACTTTTTTCTGTTTCGTCTATTGCCTCAATTTGTAGGTGGTTTTTATTGTTATTTTTATAGAGGATTCTTGTGTTGTTAGGGAGAATGTTTCGTATATCGGAGGATGTGAGTTATATATATATATATATATATATATATATATATATATGTATATATATATTGTCATCCACAGACAGTAGTATCACGTGACATCTATCAACTAATCATTACAAATATGTCCGTTCAGCTCCCATGCATGAAACAATCAATGTAGTATAATTATTCCTGTATAATAGGCAATCCTGACTTTGGTTGACGAAGTTATGCAGACAGAAATCTCATATATAATACGCACTGATTTTTAGAAGTTTTACGGCTAAATTTTACAGAAATTTATTTTTTGTTCAATATTTTATTCGGCTCGTATCAATTGAAAAAAATAATTAAGATAATTCACATTGTTTTGGAACAGATAATAAATTATATACAACGGCTCTGCGCCGATACAGGATATAGCCTTGAGGACCTCCCGGGAGCAACAGACGATAGAAACGGGTGGCGAGAGAGGGTCAAGGGGAACCGTGCGGTGACGTGACATGATGATGATGACTTTTACAGTTAAAGATCCGAACTAAAAGGGGTATGTTTATATGCATCCTACAAAGCCGGATTTAACATAAGGTCTTTTTATAATGAGGATTAGGGAGAGGGGACGGTCACACACAAGTCGAGATTCGTGCACCGCTGGTCAGTGCTAGTTATAGGTTCACTTGGTGCAATGTGAACTAAGCAAGTCATGGTTAAGTTTGCAACGGGCATTTGCCCAGGGCGCAGCTCACGGGCCGTTTGGCGTTCGTTCCGGGTGGCAACAATGAAAAGCATACATTCACATAGTACTAGACTTCCGGGTCAATAAATACATGACCAGCAATGTCCTCTGGCATATAGGTCGGGAGACTTAACAATGACCAAAAAGTGCGTGTTATATGAAAAAGTGCGTGTTATGCGAGAATAATTACAGTATGTGATTGTTCAATTCTTTTATCATGTACTGGGATGTTTGTTTTAATTCATTTACTAGTTATGTAATTATCTGCCGACAATGTTTTGTTATATTTGCTTTCAAACTTATTTTCTGCTTTTATAAACATGCTTTTCCTTTAACCAACTTTTACGCCGCCGCTAGGATGTGATACCTGCGAGTTTTCCGTCTCCCTCTGCAGTGGCCTAGCTTAGGCTAAAGAACCGAGCATGCCCTACTATTCATCTATATCTGTGAGAAGAATAGAATGATTCAGCTTGGTCCAGGATTAGAACCCCGTTCGCTGATTCCATTTTCTAACACTTTAAGCACACCGTGTAGATATTTCTCTGGAAAGATGTTAAAACAAAAGTTTTTTTAGAGGGTGTAAGTTACGCATTACTTAGTTTAGATATGAATTACTTTTGATTATGCCGTTCCGTGTATAACGTCGCACATGACCGACAAAAGGGTTAATACTTAGTTTTCATGCATAATATCCACTCCAAACTGCTTCGTGCAAGATTTGAACACGGATCACCCAGTTCCTTACCTTCGACAATAACAGTAACGCTTCCTCATTGTCTTTCCTTCTTTTCGCCTAATAACAAATAGTTTTCAGGCTACGAGCATCTCTGCATTCATTCTCTCTCTCTCTCTCTCTCTCTCTCTCTCTCTCTGTATCCGTCCCTATCATACATATGTTATATAATTATGGAGTGATTCTTTTATTTAATCATTTTTCGTTAATTATATTTTATTATTTTGTTTAGTAAGGCTTTGAACTACTTAATGTCTCTTCACTTCAAGTGCATAGTCAGATGGGCACTTTTACAGCCGCGCAGAAAGGATACGACAATCATCATCTGCCATAATACACACCCAGACAGGAAATGGGGCTACAAGGCCGTTAGATTGAATTGAGAGTGTGGATGAGGTTATGACCTGAAGAGATGTCCTGAGAATTTGAGGATTTTGAAAAGACAGCTTGTTGAGGTCGACCATTGAAGGTAGCGGTTGAGTTTTTCGGGTCTCTATCGGCAGAGATCTTAAACATCACAAGATGCACCACGTGTGTGTTTGGTGGGGGGTCAGCATAGTATGGTTAGCATAGGCTTTTATGATTTGTGTCTCTCTCCTCGTGTCACCTTGGACTGAAGCCAGAAACGACAGAGTCCGACTGTATTTGTATATATATTTGTACTATTATTGGCATAATGGTTACAGTGTTCGCGATTGGCCCGGGAGACCGGAGTTCAATCCCAAGTCGAGATATACCAAAGACTCAAAAAATGTTACTTGATGCCGCCTGGCTTAACACTCAGTATTATAAGGTGCGTATCAAAGATAAAGTGGAGCAATCCAGGAAAAAAAGTAGCGCCCTCCCCTACACCTCGGTGTAGTAGCTATTGAAAAAGGGGCCTTCAGTCATCCTAGACTACAGTTCTTGCTGGTCGACAAATACTGGCATGTTCTTTACGAAGAACACCCCGGAGCCTGTTCTGGACTCCGGTCCGGAGCTTGGCTCTGCAAAAGAAACCTATGTATGGCATTAGACCTTGCTGTCTAGTTCAAGCCATAACCCGGCATACGTACCCAGACCCACATTTGGGTTCGTGAAACTGCTTGCCTCATCAGGCTCACATTGCACCATGTGAGCCGATGAGCAGCATAGACCAGCAGGGTTCGAGTCTCGGCTCGTTCCCGGTCTCCCTCTCCCCTTTATCCCCACTATAATCGGCCTTCGGGCTTTTGACCTTGTGTCAAGTCCTGTCTGGTAGGAGGCAGCGACAAATATCGGCACGTTCATGTGTTGGGGTCCATAGAAGAACGTTACAAATGAGTTCCTCTTTGCTCCTCCAGCAGTGTCCCGCATAACTTGTTCATGTCAAAGGGAACATTTATTAATTAGATAATTTTTCTTAAAATAGTTCATGGTCTTATGTATCACCTGTGTTTCATATTAACAATTAATGAACATTTGATGTCGACTCGTTGAATATTAATTAGTATTTCTTTCAGGAGAGGTGGTAAAATATGTAATCATATATCTTTAGTGGGTTTCTTCACCCCAGGGGAAAAATCTGGAATTTCTAATTAGCGTTACCACTTGAAGAACTTGAGGTATTTGTAGACATCGGAAATATTATGGAATAATGATTGTTATGTTAACATTAAGGTCACCGAGTGTGAACAAGTTGATTAATTAATTAACTTGTAAATGATCTGAGAATATCTACTCTAATTGGCAATGCCAGTATTTGTTTGTTGGGGTAGTGATTAAGATTTGAAGCGTTAAAAATACCGAAATCTACATACGCTGTATACAAGAATATTTGGGGCAAATATGTTGATATACATATTTACCAACCCCTACGCTCGAGCAGGATATAACACAATGTCAATTTTTAAGCGAAGTTTAACAGGTTTGAATTCAGAGATTTCCTTCTTCTAGACTAATTACATCACCACGGCTGAAGACCTCAGTCTGCCCTACTATTTACCCATAGCTGGAGGGAGAATAATTGGATTCATGCTTTTCCCAAGAGTATTAGTGCAATGTGAAATGCAATCAGGTACGTCCAGGATTTTAACTCATGTCACCGTGTCCATTTCCTACAACGATAACCATTACACCACGGGCACCTCCAAAACCAGGTATGTTATCGGTCTCTCATAAAATTAGGCAGGTTTCGATCCCATCTTCAAGCGTCTTGCGTGTTTAGCCAAACTGAATAGCTGTGATACAACGAAACTGTCTGTGGATGACAATATATATATATATATATATATATATATATATATATATATATATATATATATATATATATAACTCAAATGCTCCGATATAAGAAACATTCTACCTAACAACACAGGAATCCTATATAAAAATAAAAATAAAAACCACCTACAAATCCTTGAGGCAATATGCATTAAAAATCAAAATCCTAACATAAAAAATATCATTTAACACTAGCACCAATATACTAAACAGATTTAAGTCTTCTGAATTGAATGGGCCAACGATATATAAAAGATAAAACCTTCGAAAATAAATAAAACACGCACCAAAGCCCCCCCCCCACAAAAAACAGAAACAAAAGAGAATAATAGTTTTCCTGAAGACGACCAGAGACATGGTTGAGAGGGCTTGGGTAAAGATAGGACATTTGGATTCCGATATACGAAAAGAAACAAGAAGCCTTGATCGTCTAAACATGAGATCACACGAAAAAAAAAATACTCCGTAGTCTATAGCAAAACCTGTTTGAACGATGACTTGCTGCCAAAAGAGACAATGCTGCGAGCAGTATTGAACAATCTTGGAGTCAGGACCCCACAAAGCAGCAGCTGTACGGCCACTTACCACCCATCACGAAAACTATCCAAAGTAGTCGAATCAGACATGTGGGACACTGTTGGAGAAGTAGAGACGAACTCATAAGTGTCGTACTCCTGTGGACCTCTTCACATGGACGAGCAAATGCAGGACGACCAGCTAGAACCTATATACAGCAGCTCTGTGCCGAAACGGGATGTAGCCCTGAAGGGCATGTATTTGTTTTTAATTTTATCGATGCTTAAATTAGATAAATATACCGTGAAACGAAGAAAATGTTTGTATAATTTCAAGTACATCTTAAGTTCTGAAAAGGTCCTTTATTCGATCACGTCTCGTCAGAGAACATCGAGGTTAGAAGCAATCAACTCTTGGGATTGTAGAGAACGGATCATCATTTGACGATGCGCAGACACACACACACACACACACACACACACACACACATATATATATATATATATATATATATATATATATATATATATGCTTTTGGGTCATTAATAATTTCCGTTTTCGGAAAATATAATTTATTCACGAATAATTTTACAATAAATTAATTTCAATTATTACTCAGAATCACCATTTATTGCTATTTATTAGGTAGTTTCTTGATTCCTCCCAAGTAGAATTCAGTTGCTCAAGAAGTTTTTCACAAATTTTAACCTGATCAACATGAGAAATTTTTTGTCGTTCAGAGCATTTTATAATGAAAGAAAAAGATGGAAATCACTTAGTACAATGTCTGTTGATTTCTTTCTTGTAATGGCATATCAACATTTGTAGGTTACTTAATACCAAAGTCATCCTTCGAGAAAAACAGTTGTGGTACAATTTAACCCACAGCTGGGAGGATGAATGGGTTCATACTTTTTCCAATGTTATTTGTCTGAAAGTGTTCTATATCTAAGCAAACCTTAGTAAAAAAATCTCTCTAATGTTTGACCTCTTAAGCAACAATGGGTAGAAATTTACGAAGCTTTTTATTTCGATGTGGCACAACGCCTAAAAAATGAGGCACCCATTGAGACTCGAACTCACTTGTGACGGTTTACTAGTCTAGTTTGCAAACCACCCTAAGCAATGAAAGATACTTTAGGCAACCTCAGACTTGTCTGCCATATCTAAGCAAATCTTAGTTGATTGTTTGATGGCATATCAACCAGGGATGATAAGGGCGTTCATATCTTTCCCCAGTGTATTTGTCCTAAAGTGAACATAATAGCCTGTCTAGCGTTCGAACTCGCTTACTACGATTCCACAGTATATCGCTTTAACCATTACACTACAAGGACAACCCTGGTACAAGGTCTGGTTAATACGGTGGATGAAATGTATTTTTTGTTTGTTATTTAATGGCATGGTTATTTAATGCCATGGTTATTTAATGCCAAATATATCATTTAATGCCATGGTTATTTAATGCCAAATACATCATTTTAGGACAGTAGTGCGACTTTTTAACCCATGGCTGGGAGTATAATAGGGTTCATACCTTTTCCAAAGGTATTTGTCCGAAAGTGAACGTAATAACGTGACTGGAGTTCGAACTCACGTACTAGGATTCCGCAGTCCAGCGCTTTAACAATTACACCCCGGGAATACCCCCGGCCAAAATCTAGTATTCTTTCTTGACTGATTCTTGCCGAATGTGGTTTGCGTTAATCTAGAGAAGCACAACGTTTCTCCTATTGACGAGTGCCGAACGGTCAATGCTCCATGACAGACTTGAGGCCGAAAGGCACCAACTTCGGCAGGGCCACCTTCGGGTGGGCGACCTGCATCACCGACACCTTTGTCACTCTTGTATAGCACTGGGCCCTGTGGTCCAGTTTAAGCTATAAGCAGGCATACGTGCCTGGACCCAGATTTGGGTTCCAAGTCCAGCAAGGCTCATCAAGCCCACATTGCTCTGTGGGCCGACGACCAGCATCCTCCAGCCGGGCTCGACCCTCGGCTCGTGCCCAACCTTCCCCACCTCTAACCCCTCTATAATCGACCTTCGGGTCATTGACCTTGTCTCAAGTCCTGTCTGGTGGGAGGCAGAGACAAATATCGAGTGGGTGAACCTTTTTTTTAGAAGATCTTCATGCACACTTTGCAGCTGTCAAGTGTATGAGTTTTCGTTGAGTGTCCGATTCCAGTTTAAAAACTCAAAATGATTAATGCCACGGTGATTCCACCATACACACAGCATGACGTTTCTTCCATGAAACTCCAACTTTCAGTTGGCTGGAAAGATTTATCCGTGACAATCATTTGCCTTTTGCATTGAACTATGTCATAAAAGACCCATTGTTGTATATTCATATAATACAACTATACACATATAATACATATTGACGCAATAATAATGACGAGCGAAGACTTCTTTAAAAAATATACCTCTCACATTATTTGAAAGGTTCGAAAGGGTTTTACTGTGAGAGGGAGTTGGAGACCGAACAGAACTGAAACATATTGACCCCCACTCTTATGGCCATCAGCGTTGTGCCGTTCTCGTTCTCCAGGGTTGCTCAACCGGAGGCCCGAGGGCCTAGCTTTCTGCTGACTGCTGTTCTCTCAACCGCATATTGTCTCTAACTCATCTGATCTCCAACTCACTGACTTCCTGTCTCACCGAGTTATATGATAGTTCAATCGTCCACTCAATCTTTGGAATGGCATGTTTGATCGTCATCAAGCGGAAATAATTGTCATGCAGTTCAGAGGTCACTCTCTCCCGATGCATCAGTCTATGAGTGTACCATGGGAATTTACCTTGTCCCATATTTTCAGCTAAGCCCGCCTACGCGATTTCTTCTCATAACTGCCATCGGAATGTCTCACTTCCTTCCGGTGCATCACTTTGGAATGGCATGTTTGACCGGGTCGAAGGTCAATATACAACACTATTTTTCGTCCGCTGTAATGATATTCTTGAGAAAGAGATCATTCCTCTCCTTTGAAAAAAGACTTCTCGTTATAGATCGTCAAAATTGTTTTAAGAGTATGAGGAACCGAAACACCCAGCGTGCTCATCTTTATGTTTTTGAAGTGGCAAAATGTTCGTCGATTGGAATCTATTGAAATAAAGAGCTAATTCTCGAGGACTTTTGCACACATAGCATCCACCAATTCTCTTAAAGCATTTTGAAGGAGGTCTGAGGAGGGTTCTAGTTTGGGTTCATCTTTCAATGAACTATTGCCAGAACGAAACTTTTAAAAAGAGTTTCGGACTTCGGGGTTAGTAATGACACCTTAGCCATGAACACTACAAATTTTCGAAACAGTTTCTGTGGTGTTTTTGTTATTCTTAAACATACAGAATACTACATTTTAAATATGGACTTTATGTTCGTCTATTTTAGAGTGTGAGATTATAGATTAAATTATGATGTGCTAACTTGCATTACTGAAATAAGAATTACTGCAGGTAATTTTCTGTCACGTTCAAAATATTCGATGTTTAAAATGCGTAGTAACAACTTGCTTTAAAAAAAGACGCAACTCAATATATATATATATATATATATATATATATATATATATATATACATGTATATATATATATATATATATATAGGTATACATCTATTTCTCTCTATATATATATTCATTATTATTGTTATATACATATATTTATATTTATATATATACTAATTCTCATATCTATTAATCTCACAATCTCGCCTTCTCTCCATCTCCCTATATATATATATATATATAATATTATATTATATTTTACAGAGTTGAATAAATTTAGAGGGCTATTACAACGTAAAATAATAAATATTTTATAAAAAATAGTTTCTGACGATGAAGTTTACTTTCAAATTAACTAGAATCAAATAACTATTATTTCGCATTGCAATAGCCCACTAAATTAATAAAATACAATACAATGCAATAATATATATATATATATATATATATATATATATATATATATATATATATATATATATATATATATATATATAAGAGTGTTGGTTGTCGCTAAATCACTTTGTAAGTTTGTGTCGAACCAAGTGCAATATAATATGGACAGTGCTCAATATCTAGGACAGAGCTATTATATAATATAATAATGATAAATAAATATATATTACATATATATAATTCGTGGAATTTAGACTGTGACCCTGGGTTTCATGGAGTTTTTTTGTAAAACAACAATCTGATGATTAACTTGACGGCCTGGTGATTGTTGCTTTGCAAAAAACTTTATGAAACCCAGGGTCTTAGTCTAAATACCGTGAATTAAATATATATATCCAATATATATATATATATATATATATATACGTACACATTATATTTTATTGTATTGAATTAATGTAGACGACTATTGCGATGCGAAATAATTATTATTTGAGTCTAATTTCAAAGTAAACTTAATCGTCAGAGACTTTTGAATAAAATAATAATTATTCTGCTTTGTAATAGACCTCTAAATTAAATTCAATCTTATAAAATAAAATAATTTGTGCAATGCTTCAAGTAAATAAAATATTTATATATATATATATATATATATATATATATCCCTTCGCATGAGCAGGATGTGACATAAGGTTAATTTTCTATACAGAGTATAACAGGTTTAAATTCGGAATTTTCTTCTCTTAGACCGGTTGCCATACCAAGGTTAAAGAGTCAGTCTGCCCTACTATATATCCATAGCGAAAGGGAAAATCCTTGAATAGATGCCTTCTTCAAGTACATTAGCATTGTGTTAAATGAAAGCAACCACATCCAGGGTTGAATTCTGGGCACCATGTCCATTTCCTAAGATGATATATATATGGAAGTAAATTAGGAATTGTAATCCGACAATTTGTTAAGAAAAATTGATAACAAGGTTATCCAAGTAGAACGAAAGATTTATTGCGAAGCAAAGTCGACACTATAGCGTTTCGGTTCTAATGAACCATCATCAGGGCTATGAGGGATGATATTAGTGATGTTAAATCAATGATGGATGTGTAAAAAGTGTAAAATAAAAAACATAGGGAAAATTTGTATAATAAGAAAAAAGTTGGCCGTTTATGACTAGAAAAAGGAGTCACAATAGATGAATAAAGTGAATCATATTTAAGGAATTTGCAAATTGGAAACACTTTACAGCTGAACATTTTACAAAGAAATCAATAATCATGGGTTCTTTTATGTCCAAAATGTCTGTCACCAAGACCTTTACAAACCAATGCGTGTTTCCACTCCATGAACTGTCTTTTTGACTACGTTAGGTTTCTTTGTTTAATGGCATATCCACCTTCGTAGGTTATTTAATGCCAAAGCCATTCTTCTAGAAGAACAGTTGTGGTACAGTTTAACCCATAACTGGGAGGATAAGGGGGTCCATAACTTTCCCAAGGGTATTTGTCCGAAAGTGAACGTAATAGCGCGACTGGAGTTCGAACTCGCTTACTACCATTTCGCAGTCCATCGCTTTAACCATTACACCACGAGGAGGACACCCCGTTTATGACTTAGGCCTGTTGTAGCACACTCAAGTTAAGATCATCATGTAAGTATCATACATTCTACCGTAAATTTCACATGGTTTTCACTTTGCACTCACCAAATATTTGGTGAGAGACCTCTGTTTAAATCAGGATCAATCTGGTTTGCCGCCATTTTGAATATTTTTGTGGGATTAAAATCATTTTTTCAATAAACCAATTCTCAAAACAAATAAAGGCAGAGTTTTCATTAATGGAAACGAATTCTAATTTTTTTTTCTTTCTTGAAGAAACTTCATCTTTGAAAACATGTTACATAATTAAGGAACGATATTTTATATTAATAATTTTTCGTTAAATATATTTTATCATTCAGTTTGGTAAGGCTTTGAACCACTTGGCTCTCTTTGTTCAGGTGCATAGTCATTTGGTGCAGTCTTACGCCTGCACGTAAAGGATATGACAAATGGTCTTTGTCATAATAAAACACCAGACAGGAAATGAAGCTGGCGTGTGTATGAAGTCATGCCTAGAAGAGATGGTCCTGAGAATTTGAGGATTTTGAAAAGACGGCAGTTGAGATTCGACCGTTGAAGGGGCAGTTTTGTTTTCTACCGTTTAGGCGTGTGGTCGAGCTTTTCGGATCTCGACCGGCCGAGATGAATTGAGATCTTAAACATCACAAGATGCACTGTGCGTTGGGGTGGGGTCAGCATAGTATGGTTGGCATAGGTTTTTAAGAATTGTGTCTCTCTCCTCGTGTCACCATGGACCGAAGCCAGGAATTAATAAACCCTTTCGTATCCAAAACGAATGAGTCCGCTTGCATTTGTATATGTATTGTATTACTGTTGTCATTGATATCACTATCACTGTACAACACACACACACATACACACACACAAATACATATATATATATATATATATATATATATATATATATATATATTAAAGATGCTCGTTGTAGGTCCAAAGAAAGAATAATAATGTCTTTTAAAATCGGTAGGTCCTCGAAGACATTTGTACTTTTTTGAACTTGTTGCTTTTGTCAGAGAACATATATGGCTCAAGGTTTTGTTAATGGTGTACTCAATGAGACTTGAACTCACTCTTGTTCACAGTATATATATATATATAGGAGTATATATATATATATATATATACTTTTCCAGGGGGTTGAGCACTTTGGCAAAGGAATTAACGGTTGCCACTCGCGTAATGCAAAGCTCTTCTCACGAATTGTGCACTTCTGTATCCGATAACGCAAAATGTAAACAAACAGAAGTTAATACGTATACGTTAAATTCCCGTGCTGGCTTTAGGTCAACTGTGGTGAAAGGTATGTTATCGGTCTGACATAAAGTTTGGAGGTTTCAATCCCAGCTTGAAGCCTCTCGCAAATCTTGCCACATTGAAGAATTGTGATACATCGGAACAGTCTCCCTGTGGATGACAATATACACACACTCACACACACATACACACATATATATATATATATATATATATATATATATATATATATATATATATATATATATATCCAGTCAGCGTCTTAAGAAAATGGGTGTGTGGAGTTATCTGATGAGGCGAAGAGTATAATGATATTATTTGCCGAAATAAATTTATAATGACAATTTAACCAGGTTTGAGTTTTCTTCTAATTGCATTATATATATATGCATATATTTTTATATAATATATACATATATATATATAATGCAATATATGCATATATATAATGCAATATATGTACACACACACACACACACGCACACACACACACACACACATATATATATGTAGAAAAACTGATAACAACGATCCAAGATGGAAGGAATGATTTATTAACGGGTCAACACTATAGCGTTTCGATTCTACTGAACCATCATCAGGACCATGAGGGGTGATATTAATAATTTTAAGTTAACGATTACGTCATTTGACTTATTAGGAATATTGTATAGAATTATGTACGTTGTTTAACGAGAAAGATTACGAGACAGAAGGAAGAAAAGAAAGAAAGAAAGAACAAAAGAAGAATAAAAAGCATGGAAATTATGAGATATACGGAAAATATTAACTAAGGATGGAATATATTGTAGCTGTTTAAAATGCTTTTTATTCTTCTTTTGTTCTTTCTTTCTTTCTTTCTTTCTTTCTTTCTTTCTTTCTTTTCTTCTTTCTGTCTCGTAATCTTTCTCGTTAAACAACGTACATAATTCTATACAATATTCCTAATAAGTCAAATGACGTAATTTAAACATCAAACGCTGATTCGCCAGTTAAACGGCTAACTTTTTCTCACTATACATATTTTCCCGTAGGTTTTTGTATTTCACATTTCTAATCATCCATCGTTAACTTAAAATTATTAATATCACCCCTCATGGTCCTGATGATGGTTCAGTAGAACCGAAACGCTATAGTGTTGACCCGTTAATAAATCATTCCTTCCACATGGATCGTTGTTATCAGTTTTTCTACATATTGTCGGATTACAATCCTTTATTTACTCATCATATATATATATATATATAGGATTAAGTTTTATAATGATTGATAAAAGCAACAATGGTCCAGATAATTGCCTCAGAGAATTATTGAATAATTAAAGCAGTCATTTCGAGGGTATGAAAACTTGGCCTCGTGCCAGACATAAGCTTCTAGGAACTGGCTTTTGTTGGAATTTGTGAAATAAGTAATTTTGAATTTAGAAGTTTAAATTGTCTTGTATTCTAATCCAAACTTATTTCAAGTCTTTTGTATCTTAAAATTATATATATATATATATATATATATATATATATATATATATATATATATATATATATATATATATGTATATATATATACATGGTCATCTTTTAAATTCCTGTTCTTGAAATTTTTTTTGTCTTAAAATTGGTCTGAGACAACCAAAAGTAAAGAGACAAAGCGAATTCCCAAGACAAAGAAAAATAAAAACAGACATTCATGTCAGATAGAATTGTTACAAAAGAAAATCGTCATTTTCATTTTTACTCTTCTTAACTTTCTTTTCGCATAAAAGCTTTTCTTTCCCCTCCGTGAAACAGCGTCTTGTCTTTTATCATAATTATTATTTTACTTTTGGTTTTAGTTTTTTTGTTTTTTGTAAAATTTTAATTCACTTACACTGAACGAAGAAATTTCATGTCTTCATTTTTTTTTTATTATGTGAGCGTCAAACTTTATTTTCTTTTAAAAGAACTTTTGTGCATGCTCGAAGCAGAACAAAAAAAACTGTGTAGAGAAAGGAGGTCAAAAAGAATGCCAACTAGAATTAAAACCTGATTTAAAATAAAAAAGACTATACACACTAAATTAAACCAGAAATACTTACTTGGCAGCTGGATAGTTTATGTATGTATTTACCCCCACTACTATGATGATGTCCTCCTGGGTGTAATCGTTAAAGCGTTGGCTTACAGAATCGTAGTATGTGAGTTCGATCTCTATTTGCACTATGCCGTTCACTTTTGGGCAAATACCCTGAGGAAATGGCAAGTACTACCTTATCCTCCGAGCCATGAGTTTAGTAGTACCACTACTCTTTTTTCTCGAAGGATGACTTTGGCATAAAATAAACTATGAAGGTTGAAATGCCATTAAACAAAGGAACCAAAGCCAAATCTCCAACATGGACAGAACATGACACAAGTTCAATTGTAAAATGTGGAACAATTGTTATTGACTCATCTTTCCTGGGGTATCCTCGAGGTGTAATGGTTAAATCGCTGGAATGCGGAATCGTAGTAAGCGAGTTCGAACTCGACTCGCTCTGTTACGTTCACTTTCGGACAAATACCTCCAGGAAAGGAAAGAACCCCCTTGTCTTCACCGGTTGATATTCTATAAAACAATCAACTCAGCTTTGCGTAGACATGGCACACAGGCCTTAGGTTGGTTATAGTATCTGTTGTTGCTTAGAGTACCTCAGATGGTGTAAGCTATGGAGTAAATCGTCACAGGTGAGTCCCAGTCTCACTGGGTGCCCCATTTATTCGGCCTTGTGCCACATCGAGGCAAAAAGCTTCGTAGATTACTAACCGTCGTTGCTTAAGGGGTCAACCATTAGACAGATGTTATTTCCTAAGCTTTGCTTAGGTATAGAACACACAGTGCTTACAAAAAATGCTACTACCACATTGTTCAACCATTAGATAGATAGATGTTATTGTGTAAGCTTTTCTTAAATATAGAACACAGGCTAAGGTTATTTACAATACCGGCTGTTGCTTAGGGAGTCGCCCATCTAAACTTTGAACAGGTCCATCATTGCCTAATTTCGATGATCCAGTGGGAAAGAAACAAGGAGACTTGAACGTCTAAGCAAGAAGTTCATACCAAAATAATACTCCGTGCTCTTTAATAAAGCCTGATTGAACAATGACTTGTTGCCAAAATATACAATAAAACTTATATATATATATGTATATAGTCATCCACAGACAGACTGTTTCGTTCTATCAGAACTCATCAGTGTGGCTAGACACGCAGGACGCTCGAAGCCGGAATTGAAACCCGTCCAACTTTACGATAGACTAAGGCTTCAGACCACACGGCCACAAGCAGACTACGTTGGCTAAGGGAATTTTTAGGTATTTTATGTTTAGCAAACAGCAGCAGCAGCCTTTGTTTACATTTATATATATATATATATATATATATATATATATATATATATATATATATGTGTGTAATTACCTTTTTATTTTAAAATTGATTGATTGGTTGGTTTTAATGGTATATCAACTAGTCGAGGGTTATTCTATAGCAAGAGGTTAGAGAATCGCATACCTTGTACGTCTATCTTTACATTTTTGTGTAGTTGTTTCTTAAGAATTTTGAGGGCACGGGGTCCAATAGAAAATAAAAAAAATTGTATACAGATCTACTTGACCCCTTGATAGGATCCGAACTGTTACTACCATTCCAGGTCAGAGTGAATCTGGGAGTAATGTCAATGAAGGTGTATTTTACACTCCGTAGATCTCCTGGACTGAATACAGCCAGCTAATTCGAAGCCCCAGACAGTAATTGATACAGGGGTAATTATTTATAGTCGATACGCTATATGCACGAGACTGAAACTGTATTGACCACGACAAAAATCGTAACATATTGACCTCCGACCCGGCCGAGCTGTCAAATAAGAAATGCACCGGTGTAAATAACTGGTGTATCCGGTCGAAGATATCAGGGGATAACCTTGACTGTGGACGGGTTGAATTTGTTTGCAGGTGTGACGCTCACTAAAGCAGGTGGTCGTCAATTATATAACCCAGTGCTACAGGAAGTTCGAGTTAGTTGGAGATCAGAGTTTGGAGTCAGTGTTTGCAGTTCGAAGGAGTGAGAACCAGACCCAGCAGAGAGTTTGGCCATCAGGGCCCCCGGTTGAGCAGCCCCACAGGATGAGAAAGAAGTGCAGCTATAGCCAGAAGAGCTGGGGGTCAACATGTTGCAGTCTTTGTTCATTCTCCAACTCACCTCTCACACATAACCCTTTCGTAACCCTTTCGTACCATTTCGAATAAAGTGTGAGAGGTATATTTTTCTAAAGAACTGTGTTTCGTTCGTTAGCATGCATATGAGTATGTTACAAAATGAATGAAACGTTCATCTTCTCCAAAATACTCACCTTAGATTTATCAACTTATTCCAGCGAGTTTTAGATTTTTCGAAGCACCCAATAAAACTCAAATTCAACTTGCAGTAATTTTGTTTTTCACAATAAAATGATGGTTTATGATTTCGTGAGCCAAATAAACGGGAGTTTTTTTTTTCCTCTTCGAATAGGGTATAATGTCAGAGTTAAAGACTGACTGAATAGTTTTGAGCGGGGGCTTAATTCATGTTAGTTTGGAAGTATTAGTATAGGACAGATTTGGCGGGAGATTCGTGTAAGTCTAGTGAAGTGTAAATCATGGACACGGACGTGTATTAAAATAACATCTTACCTCGGTACCGATTCCGGAAGTAGCCTGGCGAAACCGGATGAGGTAAAGATGGTATTATATATAGCAGACGAGTGTGGAATGCCCTGTTTTCATTGGCTGTTTACTAAAAGACAGATGTCTATAAGAACGGCCGAAGTCTGACTTTATTGGTTTTTTTTCTTTGCTTTGGTAGAGGCACGAGTGTAGCACGTCGCGATCACGGGGCGGCTTGGCTCTTCCAGAGTCATGCCGGGGTTTCTGTCGGAGCCGATATGATGCAGAAATAACCTGAAATCGGCAATGAAGACAGTGTATCACTGAAGACCTCCCTGATGCATCTAAGATGTATGATTGAATTGATATATGACGAAACATAAGCTAAAATAAAATAGATAATTATTATTACCTTCATTCGGCAAATTCAGCGTGACTTGATTGTGAGTCAAGTTGAATAGAATTCGTTTAAATTCAGTTTTCTTCTTCAAGAGTGGTTACTGTAACAAGAGAAAAGAGCCCAGCAGCTCTGTTGCTGGGGGAAGAGATTGAGTCTTGATTAGATTTGGCTCATTTATTTGTTTAACGGCATATCAACTCCTTATGGGTTATTTAATGTCGAAATTTGGTTCATTCCTAAATGATTACAATGTTTTAGGGCATCTTTTAAATTGCACATTTTCTATTATTTTAAAATCTTTTCTTCGAACACATTGTCAGTACTACTGTATAGATACACCGCATCGGCATTAACGATATGCATAGAGAAATAGATCGAGGGAACTATACAAGAATACAGCAAACTGTCTTGAAAAAATCCTGGAAGCAGTACTTCACAAAGTAGCAGCTGTACGGCCATTTACTCCCCATCTAACAAATCAATTAAGACGAACAAGACATGTCGGGCACTGCTAGAGAAGCAAAGATGAACTCATCAATGACGTTCTCTTATCCGACCCTTAAGACCAACCCCTCATCATCGTGGCAGGGCGGTGGCAATGGGTAGTGCCAGAGCTATGCCGTCGGGAACTTCGGTTCCTGGTAGGGTTACCCAAGGCGGATTGGTTTGGCACCCACCCAGCGGTATTAGGGCTGCAACACGGCTAAAGGGCCTCTGGTGAAAATCCAGGAGTTGTCTGTCCCGGTAACTGGCGGCCTCGGGTCGCTCTGTCAATGCATCTGAGGAAAATCTGCGGCAAACAGGGTGTTTTCCCGGGTTGGACTTGGGACCCTTCCCTCAATCAAATTCCAAAGTATCTTCTTCAATGAGCAACTTGCTCGGGAGGAAGCCGATTCAACCCGACCAGGGTGAAAGCCGATACAAGTACAAGTAAGTTCTCTTATGGACTCCTTCACATGGACAAGCCAAAGTTCGCCGACCAGTAAAGACTTACATCAGCTCTGTGAGAGAATAGGTTGAAGTAAAGAGGATCTGCCGGGAGCGATGTATGAAAGGGATGGATCGTACAAGAGAGTCATGAAATTCCGTGCTCTAAGTGCAACTTTTTGATGATAGTTTCAAGTATTCTTATCTAATAATAATAATTTATACTATCGTTTATACGCTTCATTGGGAAAATGGTTAGAGTAGTCGTCTTTGGTCTGGGACACCGGGGTTCAAACCTTGGTCAATTCATGCCAAAGAATAAAAAATGGTACTGGATGCCTACTTGCTCATCACTTATCAAGTACGTATCAAGGGGAGCAATCCAAAGAAAGGAGTAGCGCCCTCCCCAACGTTTCAGTGTAGAAGCTATTGAAATTGGAGCCTTTGCGAAACCCTTGACTAGGATCGGCTAACTATTTCTATTTAATAACAATCATTCGGTTAGACCCAGTTATATGGTTTTAAATATTCCTATCTAATTCAAATAATTTGCACACGGTTATATGGCTTCAAGTATTCCTATCTATAAAAAATAATTTGCATACCGTCAGTAGGTGCGGAAGCAAAATATCGAATAATTTTTAAAACATTTATTTAGTCTAATTAGTCTAATTAAAAAAACGTGTTAAATCAAAATTTTCTTGATGAGTTCTATTATCCATATACTTTTTTTTTTTAAATTAAGATTCAGCCCAATATTTGTGAGCAAAAAAAGAAACGACAAAGAATCTATGATTTGCTTAACGCTGAAACCAATACAATCTACAAAGCAAAGAAAGAAATTACAGAAAAAGAGCTTTTTAAGGAAAAGGAGGAGTGGAGGTTTGAACAAAAAACACACACACACACACACAAAAACAAAAAAAACAAAACAAAAAGAAGGCTTTTTAACTTCTCTTGCTACGATGATTAAGAACTCCACAAAGACAATAAGAAATCACGGTAATGAATTGAAAGTTCACTAGAAAACTGTGAAGACAGCAACCAAACAAGATTTAAGTCTAGTCCTTAACCCGCCCCCCTTGATTACGCTATTAAGGGTGTTTTAGAAAATAAAACAATTGCAACTTTCCATCCAAATATTGGTTTACGTGAGACTGCTATTGAGGAGGAATTGAATAAAATGTAAGAAGAATTTATTTTGAAGGCATGCAAATCGTTTCGGAGATATGTTGATAGAATTAACTGAAAAAACAGTGGTCATATTGAGTAAATCTACTGTTTTGGATCTATCTTTTTATTTTGTTGTTTATTTTTTAAATATAAATAAATCTTGTTTTATAATAGAGTCGTTTATAATTATAGTAGAGCTTTCCTAATTTTGCTTCTTTACCCAGTATATTGTATCAAGTATTCTTATCTAATACAAATAATTTGCACCCTTTATATGGTATCAAGTATTCCTATCTAATACGAATAGTTTGCACCCTTGATATGGTATCAAGTATTCTTATCTAATACAAATAATTTGCACCCTTTATATGGTATCAAGTATTCCTATCTAATACGAATAGTTTGCACCCTTGATATGGTATCAATATTCTTATCTAATACAAATAATTTGCACCCTTTATATGGTATCAAGTATTCCTATCTAATACGAATAATTTGCACCCTTGATATGGTATCAAGTATTCTTATCTAATACAAATAATTTGCACCCTTTATGTTAATGCACACAAAACGGAATATATGTGCTATAATCAAACGGGGGACATCTCCACTCTAGAAGAAACCCCTCTTAAACTAGTAGACAAATTCACTTACCTAGGAAGCAGCGTCGAATCAACCGAAAAGGACATCGAAACCAGGTTAACGAAAGCATGGACAGCTATCAATAGGCTATCGATTATATGGAAATCAGACCTAACCGATAAAATGAAACGCAGTTTCTTCCAGGCAGCGGTCACATCGATACTGCTATATGGCTGCACTACATGGACGCTAACAAAACGGCTGGAGAAGAATCTAGACGGCAATTACACAAGAATGCTACGTGCAATCTTGAACAAGTCCTGGCGGCAACACCCCACAAGACACCAACTGTACGGCCACCTGCCCCCTATCACGAAAACTATTCAAGTTAGACGAACCAGACATGCAGGACACTGCTGGAGAAGCAGGGACGAACTCATAAGAGATGTACTCTTACGGACCCCCACACATGGCCGTGCAAAAGCAGGACGACCAGCACGAACATACATTCAGCAGCTATGTGAGGATACGGGATGTTGTCCTGAAGACCTACCTAGGGCAATGAACGATAGGGAGGAGTGGCGATAGAGGGTCAGGGATATCCATGCTACCAGCGCGATATGATGATGATGATGATGATGATGATATTTTATCAAGTATTCCTATCTAATACAAATAATTTGCACCCTTTATATTGTATCAAGTATTCCTATCTAATACAAATAATTTTCCCCCTTTATATGGTATCAAGTATTTCTATCTAATACGAATAATTTGCACACAATATTGTATCACGTATTCCAATCTAATACGAATAATTTTCAAACACCTGACTCATAGAGTCAGGGTGGACTTGAAAGTTTTCGAAATGAATGGCTGACTCCATACTATCCAGAGTCTCAAAACCAGAGTCTTATTAGCAGATAGTTGAGTGACTGATTCAGACTATCCCCTTTTAAGTGGGAAAGATTCTTACCTATCTGTGGTGTGCAGCACATGTGGTGTAACGGTTATTGTCATCCTAGACACGGGGTAACGAGTTCAAATCCTGGACGAGTTTGTTTGCATTACATATAGAGCTAATACCCTCGAGAAAGGTGTATATTTAACTATCCCTTCCTACCTATGAGTAAATAGTAAGGTAATATTTACCAACCCCTCCGCTCTGGCAGGATATGACACAAGGTCAATTTTTAAGCGGAGTTTCACAGGTTTGAATTCAGAGTTTTCCTTCTCCTAGACTAGTTGCCTAACCAAGGCTGAAGAACCTAGTCTGTCCTACTATTTACCCATAGCTGGAGGGAGAATAATTGGATTCATACCTTCCCCAAGGGTATTAGTGCTATATGAAATGCAATCAGTCACGTCCAGGATTTGAACTCGTGTCGCCGTGTCCATTTCCTACGACGTGAGTAAATAGTAAGGTGGGTGCTCTTTAACCATGGTATGCCAACCCATCTAGAAAAAGGAAAATTTTGAATTCAAACCTGCAAACCTTCACTTAAAAATTGGCCTCGAGTCGAATCCTTCTCGAGCGAAGGGGTTGGGCAAATACATAAACCCACTTTCACATACCGCCTAACACTTTTTCATAGACAGACATGCATATGTAAACGCACACACGTATATACGTATGTGGTTCATTAAATTTGGTCTGACAACCAATCTAGGCGAAGGAAAACTTTAACAGTGGACGATTTTTCGCTTTCTGTTCGTAGTGGAGGTTTTGGGTAAATACATACTTTTCTGCTGAGGATGGAGTCAGTGCATTCTAATCCCCACCGACAGGGAAACCATTGGTTCTTGCCTTTCCGAATGATATAAGTGTGAAGTAAAATGCCAACAGCTGCGTGCAAGATTTGAACGTGCATCGCCGGGTCTATTCTTATGACAATGTCTGTAACGCCACAAGCTCGTGCATTGGTATCTGTTACCCATTTAAGTACTGACCAGGTACATAGTTGCTTAGTTCATTTACTAGGCTAGGTTTCGACGTAGGTCTTAGGTAGCTTGCAGTGTCTGTTGTTACTATGTGGTCCCCCTTTAAAGTTCTAACATGTCTTATGGTCACTTAACCAGCTATTTACTAACATTTGCTTAGTCTGGTAAATGCCTTCAGTTTGCGTAGGGTATCTGATGTAACTAAATATTCACCCATCTCAGTACCGTTACTTTACTTGTTATTTATTAATTAATTCAAGTTAGCCTAAGTACAGTTTCAATGTCAAAAACAGTTTCATTTTAAACAATTCCGTTTAGCATACAAAAACAGTTCTATTTTCAACAATTCAGTTTAGCATATGTACGCAGTTTAAAAATAAGTACACAGCTTAATTGTCAAAAACATTTCTATTTCAAGCTATTCAGTTTAGTCAAACAGTTCTAATTCAAACAATTCAGTTTAGTATAAGTATAGTTTTTGTTTACACACAGTTAGATGTCAAAATAGTTCTATTTCAAACAATTCAGTTTAGCATAAGTACAGTTTCAATATCAAAAACTGTTCTATTTCAAGCAGTTCAATTTAGCATAAATACGCAGTTTAGTTCTATTTGGCCCATAGATAGGACGCTATCAGGTGCTACCAGAGTGTATCTGAGAGTGATGGCAATGAAGAGGTACTCCGCATTCCCTAAAGCTCCTGCATCACTGGAACCCCACCATCAGATTGTATAGTGTCATATCCAGGAGACTCGTTGAGGGGGGTCTTACCCCTCTGCAGAGGTGCGGTCAGTGTATTCTTCAGCTCCAGCCGTCAGGGCAAATTTCAATTAAGGGTTGTTAATTGAATTTATAAATGTTTTCTAATTATTGTCATTAGTTCCTTGAAACCACACAAGGAGGCGTGCTTGTTTTAACGGTTATCTTTGGAAATGTAATCGGTGACCTGAATTAAAATGCTGGACAAAGCTGGGAGTGTTTCATTTGGCGGTAATACACTGGAGAAAGATATGAATGTATCCGTTCTTTTATTTATGTATTTTAAAGCAGACTGGGTTCTGGTAAGGTAACCAGTTTAGGAAAAGGAAAACTCTGAATTCAAATTAACTGTACTCCAATTAAAAATTGGCCTTGTGTCCCATCCTGTTTGAGCTGGATTAGTTGAATAAATGTCTTAAACACTCACGCGCGCGTGCACACACACACACTCACACACACATCCCCAACACATACACACACACACACAACAACAACAACAATAACAACAACAAAAATATATCAAATATCAAAGAGGGGTAAAGCAGACTAAGGTAAACACAATCTAAGAAAAGGAGAGGATGACCTCTATATAAAACCCATAACCAACTGAAAATCATTCATACAGCAAACACGAGTGAGTTCAAGTCTCATTAAGTACCCCATTAACAAGGCCTTGTGCGATATATGTTCTCTGACGAAAGCAACGAGCTGGAAACATACACATATATAACACATATGTAAGACCAAAATAAATAAATTTAAAAAATTCAAAAAATACAAATCTCTTCGTGGACCTACCTATTTAAAAAAATATTTTTATTCTTTTATGCAAGAAAAAATTATATATATATATATATATATACTTGAAGCCATATAATTGCTCGCAAAAAAGACTAAAGTCCGGATTGAATCACCTTCGTATCTGACATATTAAAGATCCAAGCTATCAACTGACTAGACATAGGTTGTATCTTTTGAAAGAGCCAAGATTTCATAAATTGGTTACAAGTGTTAACTTATAGTAATTATTCCTAATTATTCTTACCTGTAGTAGGGATTGAATCTGCTTCTGAGTGAAATAATCTGAAGGTTGCTGGTTCAATCCCAACTCCAGGTAAGAATAACAAGGAATACTTATTATAACATAACATTTGTACCAGGTCATGTTTAATAGAATTGTCTACTCCGCCGATCAAATGAAGGATTCAGTTCGAGGTTCTCTGTGGGCTTCTGAGTTCGACATGAAACACCTGAAGAAGGCCGAAGAACACGCCAGTCGAAACGTTCGTAGTGTAACAATAAAGATGAAGTCAATAGTCAGGATATTCTAAAAACACTCATCAAGCTTCATCTCAGAAAATTTAGACAAAAAAGACAAACAAAATAACTGAGCACAAATCATCGACCCCGAATAATAGAGTAATGGAAATTACACCCATTGTGATATTACCCCTAGCGGAGGTGCCCTTGGTGTAATGGTTATCGTCGTAGGAAATGAACACGGCGACATTAGTTCAAATTCCGGACGAGACTGATGGCATTTCCCATGGCACTAATACCCTTGGGAAAGGTATGAATCCAATTATTCTCGCTCCAGCTATGGGTAAATAGTAGGGCAGACTGGTTTCTTCAGCCTTAGCAAGGCAAATAGTCTAGGAAAAGGAAAACTCTGAATTTAAACCTGTTAAACTCCGCTTAACATTTAACCTTGTGTCATATCCTGGAGGGGTTGATAAATATGGATACTACCCCTAGTGGCCGACCCCCGACCATATCAACTTCTTAAAACCAATACTATTCATGGCCAGTGATTCATCTAGTGGGTCCTCTGGGGTATTTCACATTTCTTTACGGCCACAAAAATGCAACAGAGAGGGCGGAAGGAAGAACAAACGAACAATATGAAGTTGGGTCAGTTCCAAGAGCAAGAAGGGGAGAGTCTATGTGTGACACTCTCCATTCCACGTGCATCTGTAGACTATCGCAGCGTGTATTTTTCTTCAACAAAAGCTACAAGCCATGCTGACATCTTCTCGCGTTGGTTAACCCGGCCTCTCTGTAGCTCATGATGTCTTAGCAGTCGTCTTTTTGACTTCTATTGACTCCCTTCTCTGACCTCTCTCCTTCTTCTCCTGCTTCCTTCTGCTGATTGTTGTCAACTGCCTCTCTCCGTCTTCCTTCGCCAACTGACCTCCTTTCTTCTCTCGGACCTTCCTTTCCTCCTCCACTTCCGGTCTCGTGGGAGATCTCGAGCTTAGGCCTTTGTGTGGGTTTTGCACCAAAACAGACAAAGAGATTCTCTGACCGGCGCACACACACACACCCAACACAATGAATGGCTACATAGTGTCACACTATAAAAGGATAAGATTTTAGGATCTGAAACCATTTAGTCTCAAACATGCATAAAAAATGTTCGAAAAAGCTCCAGTGTACCAGCTCCAGATGTTCAACGTTCAGTTGAAGGCACTATTGAATGTGGTGTGCAAAGGGTGCTGTTCGTTCTCACAAAATCTACCAGTTAATGTCAGGCACCGACATTGGCTGTGGTTTTCTGAACGCTATTTAATGTCACAGATATCACCAACTCACAAGTGGAACCACATTTTAAAGCTACAAGGCGATTTCTAGGTGAATTATTAAAAGTCAACACAGCTAACTGGCTAGCTTTCCTCCGCAAATACAAGGTCTTCGACAAACACAATTCTTCCACAAGAAAATACAGACTCTGAACTGGTGTATTTGAGTTAACAGAATTAATAACAATATTCTTTTATTGAATAAAAGAAAGAAACAAAGACAACAAAACAATTCAGGTAAAAGTCAGGAGCGAAAAAGTCTTTCCGTATCTTGGAGGAGCCTCCACTAAAATACCCGTATCCTGGACTAAGCCCATAAAAAATATCTTTATCCCTGGATGGGTTCTCCATAGAATATCTGTTAATGGCGGAAGGTAAGAAGGTAGTCCGACAACGGTAGACATGGTCCGCATTCCTTCGGACTATGGGATTTAATAGCAGAGCACGTGCTCCAAATATCAACTTTATCGTTTCAGTCTGAATGCAGCAGGATAAAGTTGAATATGCTTAAATTGTATGCTACTAACTTGGGATTCTGTGGAGTTTATTCTTTTCTCCTTTTTCTTTCGTTATTGGGTTTCCATAACACGTTGGTGGAAGGATACACGTCTTATTTCTGATAAGACCAGGATTAATTATTGTCCTCGTGGACAAGTTTTTCCTTTGGGTATCCGTTTAACGAGGTTTACCATATCTCGGAGTTCCGGTTCATTCAAAAGATACGATCTTTTTTTTTCTCAGGGCTCTCTACGCGGCATTATTTTGGAATTTGGGTTTCTTCATATCCCAAATTATGCTCTTGGTTTTTCGACGAACAAAGGCAACTCCTTATGCGTTTTCATCCCTTGAGGAATTAACGGCAACTCACTTATTTCTGTAGTTAGAAAATTCACCACGTGTTGATTTTTTGGGCGGGCTCTTATTCAGTATCAAATATGGTCGCTGACACATACATAGCTAATAGAGAGTGAGGTCCTCACATACCTATCTCACCTTGTAATGACAGAGAGGGGGAAGAGAGAGACAGCCACTCCCACTATTACTATCCTGTAATTCTAGCTTACTACGATCGTCCGCTGACGGTCAACTGTATTAGGGTGTCATATTTCCTCGTCACACTTCATCCTGGGTGATCGAAGGCCAAGATGGTGAATAACCTGTTGCTCTACAGTTTTCTTGCCCAGTCGGCTAGGGCTGTAGAATACACCGACTGCTTCTCAACAAGTGTCCTGGATATGACACTAAACAATCTGATGGTGAGATTCCAGTAATGCTGGGGCTTTGGGGAATGCGGAGTGCCCCTTTATTTCCATCGCTCCCAGGTCCACTCTGACCCGGAGTGGTAGCACCTGATAAGGGTCCTATACATGGGTTAAATAGAACTAAACCGTGCTTCCTTTACAATACTGATTTTCGCATTTAAACTGCGTATTTATGCTAAATGGAATTGTTTAGAATAGAACTGTTTTGAGATTTAAATTGCGTACATATGCAAAACTGAATTGTTCGAAATAGAACTGTTTTGACGTCTAAACTGTGTACTTATACTAAACTGAATTATCTGAAATAAAACTGTTTGACTCCGTGTATTAACTCTGGAAAATACACTAACTGCACCTCAGCAGAGGGGTAAGACCCCCCTCCCCCATGAGTGTCCTGGATATGACACTGAACAATCTGATGGTGAGGTTCCTGTAATGCTAGGGTTTTGGAGAATACGGAGCACCCCTTCATTGCCATTGTTCCCAGATCCACTCTGACCGGCGTGGTAGCAACTGATAAGGGTCCTATCTATCGGTTAAATAGAACTAAAAGCATACTTTAAATAGAACTAAACTAAGCATACTTTAAATAGAACTAAAAGCTAAACTGAATTGTTGACTAAACTGAATAGCTTGAAATAGAAATGTTTTTGACAATTAAATCGTACCTACATTTAAACTGTGTGCCTATGCTAAACTGAATTGTTTGAAATTGAACTGTTTTTGACATTGAAACTCTACTTACACTAAACTGCATTGTTTAATATAGAACTGTTTTGACAAACCAAATTTGTACTTATACTAAACTGCATTAGCTGAATTAGAACTGTTTGAAAAAACTGAATAGTTTGAAATAGAAATGTTTTTGACATATAAACTGTGTACTCATGCTAAACTGAATTGTTTGAAATAGAACTGATTATTTCTATAAAATGGATTTGGCATTTATTAACACACAAAGGTTGATATGCAATAAACCAACCAACCAACCAATCAACCAACCAAACATCTACGGTTTGCATAAACACCAAGAGTTTCAAAGTTCTTGCGCAAATTGAAAATCTGATTCCCGTTTAGAAATGGGTTTAAATTGAACTTCCTTGCATTAAAAATATTGAAAGACTAAGTTTCGTTATATATCTTCAGATAAAAGATCTTTAATTCCATCGTCGAAGGCATAATTTCGCTCTATTTGGTTAAATACATCAAAATATTAACTATTTCTTTCCAATAATCTAAAAATAGAAATAGAACAAAGTCTACAGATAAGATCTAGGAGGCCGCTGTTTTGTTTCAACAATTGTGGAACAGCCTGTTATTTAGGAGTCTGGGGGGAATTATTTTGGAACAGCTACATATTCCCGTTTAAGATTATAAAGTTACAATAAATTGGCAATAAATAATATCTAACAATATCCGTTTTGATTGTATAATGTTAGACTTGAACAAATAAAATCCTTGTATCTTTGGTTAAGACGAAAATTAATTTTTATTAAAAAATATTACGGTGTACTTTTTATGAGCGATATTGTAAATAAAGCCTAATAATATCCGTTTTAATCCTATAATATTCTAAAAGGTTAAAAGAAAAATAAGTTTTTAAAAAAATTATTGAAGTGTAATGAGTAGAGTGTTCGCCAATGGTCTGGGAGACCGGGGGTCAATCCCAGGTCGAGTCATACCAAAGACACAAAAAATGGTACTTGATGCCTCCTTGCCTAACAGTCAGTATTATAAGATATGGATCAAGGGTAAAATGGAGCAATCCAGAGAATGGAGTTGCACCCTCCCCAACCCCTCATTGTAGTAGCTATTAAAAGGGAGCCATCAGGTCACCAACTTTTTTACTTATTTGTAGGGGATGCTGTATAGACCGAAAAATCAATAACAACAACTTAAGGAAGATACTGAGGAGAGTCCTGGAAACATTGTGTAGATATTCTAATGGTTGATTTCCTTATTTATTGTATATAAAATCAAAAAATACAAAATGACATCAAAAATAGTATTTGAGGAGTGATTGTGGAAATTGAGAAAACTTGTTGTCACTTGATCTCCCGTGAAACCCATCAGCAACGAATGATATGAAAACTCAATGTGCACAAAATGATAAACGTTTTAATCAGTTCTTTGAGAAGAGCCGAAGCAACATCACATATCGTACTAGTAACAAGTAATTTTAAAGTTTATATGAAAAAAATATGCAAGCAAAACAAATAAATTATTGACGAAAACTGGAAAAGAAAAATAAAGAAGTAAAGTTATTTTTCTCTGTTCATCTTGAAAAGTGAAAATTAAAAATCAATCACTTTTGTAAGCAAGGATTCAAATAATTACGCACAGAAAGCGACTATGAAAAGACAAATATTCTCCCAAGACTCTTCCCAAACAAATTGGTCGCTTGTTTGAGGCAAAGACTATTGAAATCGATCTGAATAAACGTTTTGTCCTCTTCCGTCGTAAGAAAAAAAAAAAAAAAAGAAAAAAGAAAAAGGTTTCTTTTGAATTAGTGATTTTAAAATATTTCTTTTTTTGAATCCTCGATTGAATTCTATATACCAGTTTCTCTTGTCTACGAGAACACGTTTTTGCGCAAAATGTAATTCAACGCTATCATCAGCCCAACATTTTCTTATAAACTAAAATCTTTTACACATTTCAAATTTGTATTTATTTATTTTAAACTCCAAGAATTCCTTTTTTTTTTCTCTTTTACTTCTTTATTTTATCTTTTTAAAATTTTTATTTCAACCATCGATCTGCGGTTAGGATTGATTTTAATTCAGTTCCTCATGTTTGAGAATATTTCAATATTGAATCATTTTCTTGGAGGCAATATTGATTAAATCATTGAATGGCTAATCAAAATTGGTTGCTGAGACTAAAAAGTAGAGATGCATTTGAAGGAATTACTTATAATGTCTTATTGAGAGACCATTTTATTACAGGGAAATATCAACCTAACTCAGAAAAACATGCCGTTAGCCAATCCGATTTTTGATTGACTGATTTTAACGGCATGTCAACTCGTCTAGGGTTATTTCCTATTTTGAGGTTTGGAAATCACATTCATTGCATATATTTACCAACCCCTCTGCATGAGCACACAACAATCTGGTGAGGCTGCTGTAATGCTGGAGCTTTGGGAAATGCGGAGTACCCTTTCATTGCCATAATTAACTAACTTTCGTTTGATGGTCGTGTTCTATTTTTTCTAGAAACCATTAAACTGTTAATCATAAGATAAAATTGAGACGGAGAAATTCTCATTCCTTTTACTTATGTATATATATATACATATATGTATATATACTCAACAACTCTGAACACGTATATAGGAACACAAGGTCAATTCTTAAGCAGAGTTTAAAATGTCTAAATTAAGAGTTTTCCTTCTCCTAGACGGTTGACATACTAAGGTTAAAGAGCCCAGTCTTCCCTACTATTTATCTATAGCTGAAGGGAGAATAGCTTCATATCTTTCCCAAGCAAACAGCCTTGTCCAGGATTTGCGTCGCCCTGTGCATTTCGAAAGGCGATAACCATTACGTCACGGGCATCTTATCACATTTTCACATTTATATTTTATTGTCGAGTTGGAATAATGTTATGAATTCTAAGGTGAGTATTTTGAAGAAAGTATTTTGAACGTTTTATTCATTTCTGTGGTGGTTAACGCTACTTCAGTCTTGAATCTTTTTCAACACACCTCGTCCATATAGAGTATCGCCTGTAAATATCACTCTGTTCGTTACTTATTTTTGTTTTTCAAGCCAAATACTCAAGGGTAAAATTTGAGAACAAGTTATAAAGAAGGTTGTCGTAATGTAATATACTAGCTTAGCTAGCGACAGAGTGCCGTGGATGAACTTAGCAGATTCAATGCGGTCGCAAGATACCATCAACAAAGTTGTTTCACAGGATAGAGAAAAATAAAGAAATATGGCGAGAATGTAATTAATTGCCTGTGGATAGAATGACAGATATTTCCGTTCGCAGATAAGATCAACAAATTACCGGAAAAAAACTCCGGAAGTATTTAAGTTCCGATAACTGTCATAAACAGAAAATACATGGGCGAAGAGGTGTGTTCATGGGACTTGAAAGACAATATAAGGTCTGTAATTTTTGACTGAAGCAGACCTGTCAGCTCCCCCGTGTCTGATCTCCGGTCGTCGCACTTCTTCACAAAATGAGTCCTCGCCAGAGAAGAAAGATATGTGCGAACTCTCTATGATTGTATTCCTACTTCACATAAACGTCACCGTCGAAGAATAAAAATATAAATTATATTTTTATATATCTACGAGTTTTTCGTTTTTTGTCAAGCGGTACGATATGCGACAGTAATCTATTGTTTGCTATGAAGTGTAAGTTAGTTTAAGACAGTACTGGGAAAAGACCGTTGGCTTTGAGTGATGTGCGAGATCAAAGTTGAGTTTGACTCCCATTTGAAGCGAGTATTCATTTGATCCTAGAAAGTTTAGAAGTTTGATAGAAAATTCAGTTAGTGTGAAGCTCTTTTCTGGAGTAGTTGAATGATTCATTCCTGTTAATTCCTCGTTGACAGCAACGTGTGATAAAGAAGTGTCGTTGATAAAATTAAGTAAAATGTGCACATTAAAATTATGTCCGAGCTGTTTGTCTTCCCAGCGCCGAAGAATTAAGAACATTTGGGAGTCGCAATAACGAAGAGAGACACACATAGACGACAAAATGGCAGACGACAAAATGGCAGACGACAAGAAGATACAACCAGGGTAACACGATGGAAGATCAAGATCGGCGCTGATCGTTTCGACTATTGAAATAAAAGTAAAGTTGGCGACCATAGTCGAGGGTGACCCGAAGGCTCCCTTTTCGATAGCTACTACACCAAGGTGTAGGGGAGGGCACTACTCCTTCCCTCGATTGCTTCACTTTACCCTTGATCCGTACCTTATAATGCTGAGTGTTAAGCAAGGAAGCATCAAGTACCATTTTTTGAGTCTTTGGTATGACTCGACCTGGGATTGAACCCAGGTCTCCCGGGCCATTGGCGAACACTCTAACCGCTTGGCCATCAGCTAAAACAGAATTCATGTTTTCTAATCAAGATGCCATAATCTCAAGACCGTTGGCTTTGAGTGATGTGCAGTGACCCTGAGATCAAAGTTAAGTTTGACTTACATTCAAAACAAGTATTCATTTGATCGTAGAAAATTTAGAAGTTAGGTAGAAACTTCAGTTAGTGTGAAGCCCTTGTCTGGAGCAGTCGAATGTTTCATGTCAGCCTGTTAATTCAGTTTAGCCAGACAGTTCTAATTCAAACATTTCAATTTAGCATAAGTACGCGGTTTAAATATCAAAACAGTTCTATTTCAAGTAATTCAGTTTAGCCTAAGTACGCAGTTTTGTTCAATCTGACCCATAGATAGGCCATATCATGTGCTACCACTCCTGGTCAGAATAGACCTGGGAGTGATGGTAATGAATGGGTACATCGCATTCCCAAGAGCTCCAACATTACTGTAACCTCACCATCAGATTGTTAAGTGTCATATCCGGGACACTAATAGTGGGGGAAGGTCTTACCCATCTGCCGAGGTGCAATCGGAATATTCTATTTTACAGCCCCACCCCTGACTGAGTTCCATCTCTTCTTACTCGTAGGTTGTCGCAAGTGATGAAGAAGTGTCGTCGATAGAATTAAGTAAAATGTGCACATTAAAATCATGTCCGAGTTGTTTGACTTCCTAGCGCCGAAGAATTAAGAACAGTTAGGAGTCGCAGTAAAATACTGACCGAGAGACACATAGACGACAAAATGGCGGATGACAAGAAGTTACAACCAGGGTAACACGATGAAAGATCAAAATCGGCGCTGATCGTTTCGACTTTTGAAATAAAGAAGCAAAACTCGGCTTAAACAGAATTCATGTTTTCTAATTAAGATGCCATAATCTCAAGAAATGGGAAATCTTTTAAAATTCCCCAAAGCTCAAGCATTACAAGAAAACACGTTGGGGAGTCTTCCTCCTCGGCAGAGAAGCAGTCGGCGTATTCTTCAGTTCCAATTTCATATACCTCGGTAGCAATATCTCATCAACTGAAATTGATATTCGCATATACCCAGAAGGGGAAGCGTTCTTGGAATCATAGTTAATGTCGTAGGAAATGGACACGGTGATACGGGTTCAAATCCTGGACAAGACTGTTAACATTTACCCTTGTGTTAATACTCTTGGGAAAGGTATGAATCCAATTATTCTCCATGCTGCTAAGGTGAAACCTCGGTATGGCAACCGGTCTAGGAGAAGGAAAACTCTGAATTCAAACCTGTTCAACTTCCCCCCCAGAGAAGTTCCCTTAATCTCTAGATTTATATTCAGTGATCAATTTTTCCTTCATCTTTCGCACAACAAATATTTTTCATGCTTCGGTTATGGCCCTGTTCAAATTCCTACAGTTTAACTTCTCGAATTAAACAACACGTTCTTCTGTGTATCTTTCAAATCACACACGGAGTGAAGCAATACAGAACGTGTCAGCCCACCAACTACCTCTATACTACTAACCACAGTGGATGTCTTTCATGGCTCTGACTGCTTCAGTCACGTGTTATACGCGTCGCAAACTAACGCATGTCCAAATATAGTTAAACTTTTAACTCAGCCCAGGAGCTTATTTAATGGTTGGTTGCTTTTTATGGCATATCAACCGTTGTAGGTTATTTAATGCAGAATTCTTTTCATACATATATTTATCAAATATACATGATTTATAAAGAAAAAAGGAAGAGCGCATTTGTTTGCTCACATATAATTGTTTCAAGTATTCCAATCTAACACGAATAATTCTATTTATTATTAGTGATCATTTGCATACACTTGAGTGGTTTTAGATATTGCTTTGTAATATGAACAATATAATCATCATCATCATCATCATCATCTCGTGCCTCTAGCACGGATATCCCAGAAACTCTCTCGCCACTTCTCCCTATCGTTCATCGCCTCCAGCAGACATGCAGGACACTGCTGGAGAAGCAGGGAGGAGCTCATAAGTGATGTACTCCTATGGACCCCCACATATGGCCGGGCAAAAGCAGGACGACCAGCACGAACATATATTCAGCGGCTATGTGAGGATACGGGATGTAGCTCTGAAGACCTGCCAGTGGCGATGAACGATATGGAGAAGTGGCGAGAGAGGGTCAGGGATGTCCGTGCTAGCGGCATGACATCATGATGATGATGATGAATTGTTTGAAAAAGAACAGTTTACATTTAACTGAACTGTTTTTACATTTAACTGTTTGTAAAAAAATATTCTAAACTGAATTGTTTTAAATTTAATTCGGCGTTAAATGACCCGAAAAGGGTTGATATGCCGTAAAACAAAACTACCAACTCATTCATTTTCATACATATAAACGAATTATTGCTAAGTAGCTCTAACAATTTAATGTAGTATCAGTTATTTGTTTGCAGTTATTTGTTTGCTCAAACAGTTGCTCATAGTTTGCTCAAACAGTTGCTCATAGTTTGGACTCTAAGAAGTGCTACCACTCCGGGTCAGAGTTGACCGGAGAGTAATGGCGCTGAAGGGGTACTCTATATTCCCCAAAGCCCCAGGAAACGAGCCTCAACATCAGCTGGTTTAATGTCATATTCGGGACAGTTGCTGATGAGTGGTGTAATATAGCAATGATATATATATATATACGAATACGTAAAACGTTCATACGCATAGGAATCCGAAAAACACGAAACACTGACGACTCTCTTGGTTCAGGTACGAAACTTTTATTACTTTCTTGACTTTTAGGTTTTCGACACGAGGAGAGAGAGAGAGACACACACAATTTTTACTATGCTGACTGTTCGTCCAGCGTCAGCTCTCAACTCACTGACCCAACAAACGCGCGCGCATCCCGCAGCAAACAACTGGACTGGCCTCGCCCAGATTCGAATCCCAACTCACTTCGTCCAGTCTCAAATCTCAACTAACTGCTTTTTTCAAAATACCCAAGAATCCCAGTCCATCGCTTCCTGGCATAACGTCATTCACATCCCCAGTCTTATTTCCTATCCGGAGTTTCTATTATGGCATCTGTGATTGTCACATCCTCCCCGCGCGAGCGTGAACACCTGCGCTCAATGTGTGCCCCTAACCGTGCACTAAACTGAATAGTTCTAAGCCTAACTAAACCGAAAGATAAGATATAACCAACGAAAAATGATAATATAAAAAAATCCTTCTGCAATTATATAACAATGGGATCTTTACCCTCATCAGAGATACAGTCGATGTAAGTTACAGCCGATTTGGCTGTAACCAATTTAAATAAATTTGCTGAGTAGATAGATCTATATTCGATTTGGAAACATTGTGAGTCTCGTTTTGCTCTTATTGGAAATACGTGAAATTTTATTTAAGTTACTTTTCAAACCAGTGAAGATTAAATATGAGTCGTTAAACTTTATTTCTGTTCTGCTAGCGTCACTTTCCTGCAACCTTTAGTCTCCAAGGTAGGATTTTCTAGAATCT
Organism: Sepioteuthis lessoniana; assembly: GCA_963585895.1. Taxonomy (NCBI): domain Eukaryota; kingdom Metazoa; phylum Mollusca; class Cephalopoda; order Myopsida; family Loliginidae; genus Sepioteuthis; species Sepioteuthis lessoniana. The sequence goes on from OY757942.1 coordinate 16,603,374, forward strand.
GTGCCAAGAGATGGAATGATTTATTTGATTAATTAATTATTCATTATCGATACGCTGATGAGGTCAAGACTCTGATTATATCCTGAAATTAATACCTTTTGTTATTTTCAATAACCGTTGCTCTAACTGCACATAGCAAGTTGCCGGAAGAAGATAGAATAATATATTAATATATAAAGAGGAAGTATATAAATAACCAACTGATTAAAAGGACAAATACAACACGTTTTCAGTTTACCATTATAGTAAAAATCATTTCCAATTCATTTTTATAGCAAAAATCATTTCCAATGTATTTTTATGATAAAAATCATTTCCATTGCATTTTTTAAAGTAAAAATCATTTCCAATGTATTTTCATAATAAAAATCATTTCTAATGCATTTTTATAGTAAAAATTATTTCCAATGCATTTTTATAATAAAAATCATTTCCAATGCTTTTTTATTATACGATCCATTTCTCAGGCATTTTTATAGTAAGAATCATTTCCAATGCATTGAAAATGATTTACCAAGGCCTTCGATTCCATTCACAGAGAACAATTCCATTCACAGAGAACAAATCCTACTAGCATACGGCCTACCAGAAAAAACCGTAGCAGCAATAACGATTCTCTACAGAAACACCAAAGTGAAAGTGCGTTCACCGGATGGAGACACAGAATACTTCGACATTGTAGCAGGAGTACTACAAGGGGACACGCTAGCCCCATACCTCTCTATCATCTGTCTAGACTACGTACTTAGGACATCGATCGATAACATTAGGGAAAACGGCTTCGAACTGACAAAGAAAAGAAGCAGAAGGTACCCCGCATAAACAATTACCGACGCTAACTACGCCGATGACATAGCGCTACTGGCCAATACACCCAACCAAGCCGAAACACTACTGCATAGTTTGGAACGAGCCACTGCTGGCACTGGACTCCATGTTAATGCACAAAAAACTGAATTTATGTGCTTTAATCAGAAAGGTGACATCTGCACACTAGACGGAACCTCTCTGAAACTGGTTGACAAATTCACCTACCTAGGAAGCAGCGTCTCATCAACCGAAAAAGACATCGACACACGGCTAATAAAGGCATGGACAGCTATCGATAGGCTTTCGATCATATCAAACGTGACCGATAAAATGAAACGCAGTTTCTTCCAGGCTGCAGTCGTGTCGATACTGCTATATGGATGCACTACTTGGACGCTGACAAAACGGTTGGAGAAGAAGCTAGACGGCAATTATACAAGAATGTTAAGAGCAATCTTGAACAAGTCCTGACAGCAACACCCCACAAGGCACCAACTATACGGTCACCTACCACCTATCACGAAAACTATCTAACCTTGACGAACCAGACATGCCGGACACTGCTGGAGAAGCAAGGACGAGATCGTAAGTGATGTACTCCTGTGGATCCCCGTATATGGCCAATCAAAAGCAGGACGACCAGCTCGAACATACATATAGCAGCTATGTGATGATACGGGATGTAACCCTGAAGACCTGCCAGAGGCGATGAATAATAGGGAGACATGGAGAGAGAGAGTCAGGGATATCCGTGCTCGTCGCACAACATGATGATGAAGATGATGATGACACGATCTATACTAAAGCATTTTATAGTAAAAATCTTTTTCCGATGCATTTTTATAATATGATCAATTTCCAATGTATTTTTATTGTAAAAATCATTTCCCATGCATTTTAGTATACGATCAATTTCTAATGATTTTTATTGTAAAAATCATTTGTGATGGATTTTTATAGTGAAAATCATTTTTAATGCATCTTCATAGTGAAAATATTTTCTAATGCATTTTTATTGTAAAAATCATTTCTAATGCATTTTTAGAGTAAAAATCATTTCTAATGCATTTTTATTATGAAAATCATTTCTAATGAATTTTTATAGTAAAAATCATTTCTAATACATTTTTGTAGTAAAAATCATTTCTAATGCATTTTCATTGTAAAAATCATTTCTAATGAATTTTTATGATAAAAATCATATCTAATGCATTTTTATAGTAAAAATCATTTCTAATACATTTTTGTAGTAAAAATCATTTCTAATGCATTTTTATTGTAAAAATCATTTCTAATGCATTTAAAAATTTTCTAATGCATTTTAAAATTTTCTAATGCATTTAATAGTACAAATTATTTCTAACGCATTTTTATAGCGAAAATATTTTCTAACGCATTTAATAGTAAAAATCATTTCAAATGCGTTTTTATTGTAAAAATCATTTCTAATGCATATTTATAGTAAAAATCATTTCCCATGCATTTTTATAGTAATTTTCATTTCAAATGCATTTTTATTGTAAAAATCGTTTCTAATGCATTTTTATGATAAAAATAATTTCTAATGCATTTTTATTGTAAAAATCATTTAAAATGCATTTTTATTGTAAAAATCATTTCTAATACATTTTTATTGTAAAAATCATTTCTAATGCATTTTTCTAGTAAAAGTCATTTCTAATGCATTTTAAAAATAAAAATAATTTCTAATGCATTTTTATAATAAAAATAATTTCTAATGCATTTTTATAGTAAAAATCATTTCAAATTAATTTTTATAGTAAAAATCATTTCTAATGCATTTTTATAGTAAAAATAATTTCAAATGCATTTTTATAGTAAAAATCATTTCTAATGCATTTTTATAGTAAAAATCATTTCTAATGCATTTTTATTGTAAAAATCATTTCTAATGCATTTTTTTGTAAAAATCATTTCAAATGTATTTTTATAGCAAAAATCTTTTCTAATGCATTTTTATAGTAAAAATCATTTCCCATGCATTTTTATAGTAAAAATCATTTCTAATGCATTTTTATAGTAAAAATCATTTCTAATGCATTTTTATAGTAAAAATCATTTCTAATGGATTTTTATAGTAAAAATCATTTCTAATACATCTTTATTGTACAAATCAATTTTAATGCATTTTTATAGTAAAAATCTTTTCTAATGCATTTTTATGATAAAAATCATTTCTAATGCATTTTTATGATAAAAATCTTTTCTAATGCATTTTTATTGTAAAAAGCATTTCTAATGCATTTTTATAGTAAAAATCATTTCTAATGCATTTTTATAGTAAAAACCATTTCAAATGCATTTTTATAGTAAAAATCATTTCTAATGCATTCTTATTGTAAAAATCATTTCTTATGCATTTTTATGATAAAAATCATTTCTGATGCATTTTTATTGTAAAAGCATGTATAATGCATTTTAAAAATAAAAATCATTTCTAATGCATTTTCATAATAAAAATCATTTCTAATGCATTTTTATTATAAAATCATTTTTACAGTAAAAATAATTTCTAATGCATTTTTATTGTAATAATCATTTCAAATGCATTTTTATTGTAAAAATCATTTCTAATGCATTTTTATAGTAAAAATCATTTCCCATGCATTTTTATAGGAAAAATCATTTCTAATGCATTTTTATTGTAAAAATCATTTCTAATGCATTTTTATTGTAAAAATCATTTCTAATGCATTTTTATTGTAAAAATCATTTCTAATGCATTTTTCTAGTAAAAATCTTTTCAAATGCATTTTTATAGTAAAAATCATTTCTAATGCATTTTATTGTAAAAATCATTTCTAATGCATTTTTATGATAAAAATCATTTTTAATGCATTTTTATAGTAATAATCATTTCTAATGATTTTTATTGTAAAAATCATTTCTAATGCATTTTTATAGTAAAAATCATTTCCCATGCATTTTTATAGTAAAAATCATTTCTAATGGATTGTTATAGTAAAAATCATTTCTAATACATCTTTATTGTACAAATCAATTTTAATGCATTTTTATAGTAAAAATCTTTTCTAATGCATTTTTAGAGTAAAAATCATTTCTAATGCATTTTTATGATAAAAATCATTTCTAATGAATTTTTATAGTAAAAATCATTTCTAATGCATTTTTATAGTAAAAATCATTTCTAATACATTTTTATAGTAAAAATCATTTCTAATGCATTTTCATTGTAAAAATCATTTCTAATGAATTTTTATGATAAAAATCATTTCTAATGCATTTTTATAGTAAAAATCATTTCTAACGCATTTTTATTGTAAAAATCATTTCTAATGCATTTTTATAGTAAAACTCATTTCTAATGCATTTTTACAGTAAAAATAATTTCTAATGAATTTTTAATGTAATAATCATTTCTAATGCATTTTTATAGTAAAAATCATTCCAAATGCATTTTTATTGTAAAAATCATTTCCCATGCATTTTAGTATACGATCAATTTCTAATGATTTTTATTGTAAAAATCATTTGTGATGCATTTTTATAGTGAAAATCATTTTTAATGCATCTTCATAGTGAAAATATTTTCTAATGCATTTTTCTAGTAAAAATCTTTTCAAATGCATTTTTATAGTAAAAATCTTTTCAAATGCATTTTTATAGTAAAAATCATTTCTAATGCATTTTTATTGTAAAATCATTTCTGATGCATTTTAAAAATAAAAATAATTTCTAATGCATTTTTATTATAAAAATCATTTCTAATGCATTTTTATAGTAAAAATCATTTCTAACGCATTTTTATTGTAAAAATCATTTCTAATGCATTTTTATTGTAAAAATCATTTCTAATGCATTTTTATAGTAAAAATCATTTCTAATGCATTTTTATTGTAAAAATCATTTCTAAGGCATTTTTATAGTTAAAATCATTTCTAATGCATTTTTATAGCAAAAATCATTTCCCATGCATTTTTAAAGTAAAAATCATTTCTAATGCATTTTTATTGTAAAAATCAGTTCTAATGCATTTTTATAGTAAAAATCATTTCTAATGGATTTTTATAGTAAAAATCATTTCTAATACATCTTTATTGTACAAATCAATTTTAATGCATTTTTATAGTAAAAATCTTTTCTAATGCATTTTTATTGTAAAAATCATTTCTAATGCATATTTGCGATAAAAATCATTTCTAATGATTTTTTATAGTAAAAATCATTTCTAATCCATTTTTATAGTAAAAATCATTTCAAATGCATTTTTGTAGTAAAAATCATTTCTAATGCATTCTTATCGTAAAAATCATTTCTAATGCATTTTTATGATAAAAATCTTTTCTAATGCATTTTTATGATAAAATTATTTCTGATGCATTTTTATTGTAAAATCATTTCTGATGCATTTTAAAAATAAAAATAATTTCTAATGCATTTTTCTAATAAAAATCATTTCTAATGCATTTTTATTATAAAAATCATTTCTAATGCATTTTTATAGTAAAAATCATTTCTAATACATTTTTAAAATAAAAATATTTCTAATGCATTTTTATTGTAAAAATCATTTCTAATGCATTTTTATAGCGAAAATATTTTCTAATGCATTTTTATAGTAAAAATCATTTCTAATGCATTTTTATAGCGAAAATATTTTCTAACGCATTTAATAGTAAAAATCATTTCAAATGCATTTCTATAGTAAAAATCATTTCTCATGCATTTTTATAGTAAAAATCATTTCAAATGCATTTTTATTGTAATAATCATTTCTAATGCATTTTTATAGTAAAAATCATTTCAAATGCATTTTTATTGTAAAAATCATTTCTAATGCATTTTTATTGTAAAAATCATTTCTAATGCATTTTTATTGTAAAAATCATTTCAAATGCATTTTTATAGTAAAAATCATTTCTAATGCATTTGTATTGTAAAAATCATTTCTAATGCATTTTTATGATAAAAATTATTTCTAATGCATTTTTATAGTAAAAATCATTTCTAATGCATTTTTATTGTAAAAATCATTTCTAATGCATTTTTATGATAAAAATCATTTCTAATGCATTTTTATAGTAAAAATCATTTCTAATGCATTTTTATAGTAAAAATCATTTCTAATGCATTTTTATTGCAAAAATCATTTCTAATGCATTTTTATAGTAAAAATCATTTCAAATGCATTTTTATTGTAAAAATCATTTCTAATGCATTTTTATTGTAAAAATCATTTCTAATGCATTTTTATATTAAAAATCATTTGTAATGCATTTTTTGTAGTAAAAATAAATTCCCATGCATTTTATAATATGATCCATTTCTCATGCAATTTAATAGAAAAAATCAGAGCTATCATGATAAAGGCTTTGTTGTGTTCACATTTTTTTTGCAGAATATGTATGTTAGTTGGTAACAAAATTTCGCTCTACCTTCCGTCGAAACAAATAAAAAATTATTAAAATTATTTATTTAAGGTTACATTTTAGTTTTATTTAAAAGATAGCTATATAAGATAGTTATATCGTAAAGAACAGCATTAAAAAATAACAGTAAGTATTTTATAAATTTTTAATACATTTTAATCGTTTAAATACACGAAAAGTTGAAAATTTACACAACTAAACATTACCAAAATTAAAAAATGTTACTAAAATTTTAAAAAAAGAAAGATTTTTCAGTGAAATTAGTTATTATTTCAATAAACCATCATCATCATCATCATCATCATCATCATGTCGTGCCGCTAGCACGGATATCCCCGACCCTTTCTTGCCACTTTCCCCTATCGTTCATCGCCTCTGGCAGGTCTTCAGGGCTACATCCCGTATCCTCACATAGCTGCTGTATGTATGTTCGACCTGGTCGTCCTGCTTTAGCTCATCCATATGTGGGGGTCCATAGGAGTACATCACTTATGAGCTCATCCCTGCTTCTCCAGCAGTGTCCTGCGCGCCTGGCTCGTCTAACTTGGATAGTTTTCGTGATGGGAGGCAGGTGGCCGTATAGTTGGTGCTTTGTAGGGTGTTGCCACCAGGACCTGTTTAATATTGCTCGCAACATTCTTGTGTAGTTGCCGTCTAGCTTCTTCTCCAGCCGTTTAGTTAGCGTCCAAGTGGGTGTATCCATACAGCAGTACCGACACGACCGCTGCTTGGAAGTAACTGCGTTTCATTTTATCGGTCAGGTCTAATTTCCATGTGACCGAAAGCATCAATAAACTAATTCATGTAAAATATTTTTTACACTTTGATAACTATATCACTTACAATGGTTTATGAATAGAAGAGGTTAAAAATGAATGACTTAATAGCTTCGGCATAACTTTAGAATACAAATATTATTTGTGTGTAAGTTTACCTCTTATAGTTATTTGGACGAAAGGCTAAACACGCACACACACACACACACATACACACACACACACACACACACACTTGACGGTAGGAAATCGTATCAGTATTATTTTTTTTTATATTTAATCATGAAAAAGGAAAATTAATACGCTAACAAAGTTTTTGAATGCTCATTTAATAAAGTAAAGTTGGCGACCATAGTCGAAGGCTCCCTTTTCGATAGCTACTACACCAAGGTGTAGGGGAGGGCGCTACTCCTTCCTTGGATTGCTCTACTTTACCCTTGATCCGTACCTTATAATGCTGAGTGTTAAGCAAGGCAGCACCAAGTACCATTTTTTGAGTCTTTGGTATGACTCGACCTGGGATTGAAACCAGGTCTCTCGGGCGATTGGCGAACACTCTAACCCCTAGGCCAATGTCCGGTATGCTCAATTAATAAAACTCATTAAATAATTATTTCTAACCGACGCCGACTACGCCGATGATATAGCGATACTGGCAAATACACCCAGCCAAGCCTAAACACTACTGCATAGTCTGGAACGAGCCGCCACTGGCATTGGCCTCCTTGTCAATGCACACAAAACGGAATATATGTGCTATAATCAAACGGGTGACATCACCACACTTGACGGAACCCCTCTTAAACTAGTAGACAAGTTCACTTACCTAGGAAGCTGCGTCTAACGAAGGCATAGAGGGCTATCAATAGGCTATCAATCATATGGAAGTCAGACCTAACCGATAAAATGAAACGCAGTTTCTCTCAGGCTGCTGTCGTATCGATACTGCTGCATGGATGCACTACGTGGACTCTAACAAAACGACTGGAGAAGAAGCTGGGCGGCAATAACAAAAGAATGCTGGTGGCAACACCCCACAAAACACCAACTATACGGCCACTTGCCTCCCATCAAGAAAACTATCCAAGTTAGACGAACCAGACATGCAGGACACTGATGGAGAAGTAGAGACGACCTCATAAGTGATGTACTCCTATGGACCCCAACATATGGCCAGGCAAAGCAGGACGTCCAGCACGAACATACATTCAGCAACTATGTGAGGATACGGGATGTAGCCCTGAAGACCTGCCAGAGACGATGAACGATAGGGAGAAGTGGCGAGAGAGTGTTAGGGACATCCGTGCTAGCGGCACGACATGATGATGATAATTAATTTATTACTAATCTATCTTGTTTAATATTGACACTGCTGGAGAAGTAGGGACGAGCTCATAATGACTGAAGGATTTCGTTTAATAAATCCTGCCTTATGGTTTAGTTAGGCTGAGAACCTTTCGGCTCAGTGCATAGGTTAGTTTGGTGCAAACATGAGCGCAAGAGTTCACGCGCGCGCGCAGAGTGAACGTGTCATTCAGAGATGTCACAATAAAAATCCCAGATAGAGGGTATGACCAGGGATATGAGTGACGTCGCGCACCGGAAACGTGGGCTGAGATTTGAGAAAAGTCAGTTAGTTGAGTCTTGCCGTCCGAAGAAGAAGGGTGGCTTTCGCTTGCTCGCTGAGGCCTTGTGGCGGGTGCGCACGTGATGGGGGTGGGCAGATGGAAAAGTCAGCATAGAAAGATTGTGCCTCTCTCCTTATGTCGAAAAACTTTTTAACTCATAGGTAATAATAAAGTTTCGTACCTGAACTAAGAAGTCGTAAGTGTTTTTCGTGTTTCGGGATTCCTATGTTACATATATATATGAGTTATGAACATTCTATGTACGTTTCACATATCCGTATCATGGGTATGTTACAATAAGTGATGTACTCCTATGGACACCTTCATATGGCCGAGCAAAAGCAGGGTGGCCAGCTCGAACCTTCGTGTAGCAACTCTGAGAGGATATGGAGTGTTGCCCTGGGGGTCAGGGGGATCCGGGCTGATGGCACGACAAGATGATGATGATTATTAATCTATTATCAACATATTGAAAAAATAATACATTTTAATTGGCCTTTTAATATTCGATGTTTTAATTGGTAATACTCAAAAATTCTTGCATCGTCTGCCAATTTTTATAACAAAATTTACATTTTTTCAAACCCTTCTAAAAGATTTTCAGAGAATAAACAAATAATTAACTTGAATTGTAAAAGTTTTTACTCATGGTAACATTGCGAGTTTTAAAAATGCTTAATTAACATTTTATGCTAAAATTTTAAAAAATATTAACTTAATTTGAATTAAAAATGAATGTTTGAAAACAAATATTTAAACTTCGTATAAATCTTCCACGTTTTTTTTTTTTTAATGAAGCTAAAACAAGAATCTTTGAAAATATGACACTAGTGAAATGTATATGAAATTGAAAGTAACAACGAAGCATGCTAAAAATATAATTTTTCAACCAAAACACAAGGGACTAAACTGAAAATTGATTAAAAAATGATTGGTTCTGTTAATTTATATATATTTTTTCATCTAATATTTTTCATATCTGTCGGGTATTACCTACCTTTTTCCACACAATGAAATAGTCCATCTGCCATATATAGCAGTAGCTACTATTACCAGGCAGACTAGAAGGTGAAGAGCAGCTTCTTATAGGAATAGTATTAGAGCGTTGGAGACTGGAGATCGCACTAGATCACCTTACTTGCTACCGTTATAACGGAGGCCAATACAATCGTTGGACTATATCTTTATTCTGTATTCACTAATCCTATGTTCTTGTCTACTAATAGTCTCTCAATTGTATATACTTTTTCCTGAGAATATATCTCCTTTTCCTCTCATATCGTGGTTTGTCCTTCATTTAATATTACAAGCGTTTACTAACCAGAACGCACCAATACCTTAATGTTTTTTGATTTCGTAAGTTTTTTATTCGGCACAATGCCATTTGTTCTCTCAGTCTGTCTGTCTGTCTGTCTCTCTCTCTCTCTCTCTATATATATATATATCTGTGTGTGTGTGTGTGTGTGTACAGTGGGTTAAAATAAATATTCTTATTTTTTATCTTTCAAACACCATCATCATCATGTCATGCCGCTTGCACGGATATCCCTGACCCTCTCTCGCCACTTCTTCCTATCGTTAATCGCCTCCGGCTGCTGTATGTATGTTCGAGCTGGTCGTCCTGCTTTTGCTCGGCCATCCGTGGGGGTCGATTGGAGTACATCACTTATGAGCTCGTCTCTACTTCTCCAGCAGTGTCCTGCGTGTCTAGTTCGTCTAGCTTGGATAGTTTTCGTGATGGGAGGTAGGTGGCCGTAGAGTTGGTGCTGGTGCCTCATAATCAGTTTAATGTCATACCCAGGACACCTCTTTTGTTTTGGCTTTTTGGGTGGAGAGGTTTTCCTATCATAGAATACAGGCTCATTGACAAGACGGAATTAAAGTATGAGAAGATACTAAAAAGTCCTCCATCTCACCAAGAAAAAGGTTGGAAAGTAATGATGTGTTTTTACAATTAATTTTGCAGAAATTATTGCCATTTATTCATTTTCATGGGAGGTTCCCGTGGTGTAATGGTTATCGTCATGGGAAATTGACACGACGACACGAGTTCAAATTCTGGACGAGACTGATTGCATTTCACATAGCACTAATACCCTTGGGAAACGTATGAATCCAATTATTCTCCCGCCAGCTATAGGTAAATAGTAGGACAGACTGCTTTCTTCAGACTTAGTAGGGCAACTAGTCTTGGAAAAGGCAAACTCTGAATTTAAACCTGTTAAACTCCGCTTAAAAATTGACCTTCTGTCATATCCTACCCGTGCGGAGGGGTTGCTAAATAGGATTTTCATGTGTGAAAAAAGTAAACGTACAATACCACATTGTAGCAATATGTTTCTAGATTGTTCCAATAATGCTATCATAGTTAGCCTTCTAGAATATTCCAATAATCTTATCAGTAACTTTCTGCAATTGCTTGTCGTACAAGAAGGTTCTGATCATGGCAAGAAGTAAAGAATTGAGTAATTCACAAAAAGCACTGATTGTTAACCTTTGGAAAGATGATGAAAGTTATAGAAATATCTCAAGCAACCTGAATATTTCTTTTACTACGATAAGTTCATACATTGCAAGGTTTAAAAGACATAACACAGTTGAAAACAAAAAAAAAAAAAAGAACAAGTGCTCTAAGGAAGATTTCTCCTACATTATCCAGAAAATTAAGATACCTGATTAACCACAATCCAATCGTTACACGTGAGGAGCTGCAGGAAGATTTGCGTTCATCAGGATGTAGTGCAACCAAAACGAACAATAAGTAATAAAATGCTGAGGAATGGTCTAAAGTCACTGAAACTAAAGAAAACTCCTCACCTATTGAAATGACATAGAGATGCAAGGTTGAAATTCGTAAGACAGTATAACGAAAAGGACAATTCATTTCGGGAAAGAGTATTATGGACATATGAAACAAAAATTGAGTTGTTTGGTAATAATTATCGAAATCATGTGTAAGGGAAAGATGGCAAAGCCTACTCACGAAAGACCACGGTATCAACTGTCAAATTTGGCGTTGGCAGAATAATGATTTGGGGATGTTTTTCAGCAAAAGAAGTAGGCAAAATATCAGTCATCGACGGTAAAATGAATGCCCAAAAGTATAAACAGATCTTGCAAGAAAATTTGATGTCTTCTGTTGAGAGTCTTGAGCTTCCTTCTGATTATATTTTCCAGAAGGATAATGATCTCAAGCATACAGCTAAATCTACGAAGTGGTTGGGGGAAAATAATGTTAATGTTGTGCAATGGCCAAGTCAGTTCTCGGATTTGAATCCAATTGGGAACTGGTGGCGATTTTTGAAAATTCAAATCCGAAAAAGAACACGGGCAAACATCAATAATCTGAAGACAATATGCCAGGAAGATCGTACAAAATATCTACTAATTATTGCGAGAAATTAATTGAGAACTACAGGAATAGTTTAGAGGTTGTTGAAGGGAATAAAGGGTATTTTACAAAGTATTAAATGAAGATAATGCGTTATTTTTTACAATGTACGATTATTTTTTTTCAACCATGAAAATGAATAAATGACAATAATTTCTGTAAAATTAATTGTAACCTAAGTTTATATACACATATTAGTAGAGTACATCCTTATACAGTAAATTTATATAAGAATTTTGTTCAGTCTATGTTTGAAAGATGAAAAATAAAGATTTTCATTTGTGTGAATATTCATTTCATTCAACTATATATATATATATATATATTAGATGAGTAAAAATATTCTTTATTTCATAACTATCCGATTTAGCCTGTGGTTGGAGAAAAGTACGTCGAAATCTAATACAAATTTAAGACCCCACCTTTTTTGTTGATTAAGAATAATTTCCCTAATAATCCAAAAGAAAAGTATATTTTCGATTTGTTCATAGCATTAAAATCTCTCAAAACATCATTTAACTTTTTTAGAATTCAGTATTCACATTTGGGGTACTATTTGTTCTTTATTTTATATACACCTTCAGACTTTTCTCCTTTTCTGATTAACAGAATACCATATCCTATATCCCAACCGATTTAATAGCGCCACATACATGAAGGGAATTTTGTTGTCCAATTCTAGTCAGGTTACTTGATTGTTGCGTTTCCGGCTAGTTGGTTTATCAACTTCCTTTATGCCAACGTTGTATTTGAAAGATCCACAGATGGGGGATGTCACAATATATGCGGAACTTCTGACGGTTGAAGTGGTTCCTTGGACCTAGTTGTCTGGGTGTTGGCAGCTCAAAGACGAGAAAAAACACTTCGTTAACAATTAGCAACTATTTATATTAACAGGATAGCTCAAAAATTATATATATATATATATATATATATATATATGAAAATTGTGTCACTTTTTTGATATTTGAGAGCCAAAAAATGAGGTGTCTGGCTGGAGCAGTCTTTCTTTCTGCAGAATATTGGTCAGCTCACAACCAACATATTAGTAGACTATAAATAAAAATCACAATTTCCTAAATAAAAATAATGTATGTTTTTTTAGCACCAGTGAATACTTCATATTGTCATAGTAGTAAAGCTTAATGACTTTTGATAAAATAATAAATTCATTGAAACATTTCATCAAAATCGGATAATTGCATGTGTTTTTCTTTTTTTTTTTTTGGGCGGGGTGATTTTTTTTCAATTAGCAGCAATGATTTGTTATAGAACGAAGGGCCTATGAGGCCATGTTGTAAGAACCTTGTTTATATGATGCTATGATATTATCTAACATGACCTCTGGCAATTATATAGATTTATCACACTTAGAGGACGAACTATTTCAGCTTTTGATCTCGTCGTAAATAAGACAATCGAAGAAAAGATGCAAAATATTTTTATCAAATAGCCGATCATTCTAGCTTCATAGAATAATCCTTACAGCAAATCGATTAAGTTTAAATCATTGAAACGATTTTTTTTCAAAGTCCTGCAGAGGAAAATATGATGGAATTGCCTAATTTTCGAAAAAATATTTAGAATTATCTCGTAATTTGTTTTCCTAAATACCTGCAGAAGCCAACGTATGCAAATTGGTCTGTTTGTAATATAATGGCCGAGGAATTTCGTTTTATGTCTTTGGGTTTAGTTAGGCTGAGAACCTTTCAACTCATGCATGGGTTACTTAGGTGCGACATTAACGCAGGTGTTCACGCGCACGCGCACGCGCGGAGCGGACGTGTCACTCAGAAATGTCACAATAGCCCAGATGGGAAACAGGGCTAGCAAGTGCGAATGACGTCACGCACCGGAAGCGTGCGGAGGATTTGGGGAATTTTGAAGAAAGTGAGTTGTGTTGAGAACTGGACACCGAACGAGAAGGGTTGACTTTCGCTTGCTCGCGGAGACCTTGGACAGGTATCGCACGAGATGGGGGTGCAGATGAAAAAGCCCGAATAGAAAGAATGTGTATCTCTCACCTTATGTCGAAGAACCTTTATACTCAAAGGTAATAAAAAGTTTCGTACCTGAACTAAGAAGTCGTAAGTGTTTTTCGTGTTTCGAGATTCCTATGTTCTATGTATATATGCTATGAACATTCTATGTCCATTTCATACATCGCCGTATCTGGCTATGGTACATATTGTTTAAAACAGCTCTTAGAAACCTCAACCAACGTTTGGGCAGACCCAGTTAAAAGGAAACATGGTTCTAACAAAATAACTATCAGTGGAAAGGATCTTGAAATTCAGCGAAAAAGGAATGTGGTGAAAGGCGTTGTTTTTTTCCGGTCAACTGAGTCTAAAATTTAGTGTAGATATAAGATAAATGGGGTGGTTAAAAGAGGAAAACACAGTGGTAGACGACGAAAGACATCAAAGAATCAAGATAGAAAATTCAAAGCAAGATATCTTAAAAATATAAATAGTTCTAAAAAAGAAACAAATAAAAAACAAATGGGTCAAAATAGAAGTCAATGTTGCGCTCTAGACTGAGCAAGTCGAATCAATAATAAAACTGTCCATTTTGCGATATCAATTGTCGCAGGATGTCAAAAACGCAGTATGATATTGGCATACTAGAATATGGTGTTACCTCACTTAGAGGGTGTGGGCTGACAGTTTTTTTTTATTTAGCAGTAATTAAACTAAACACAGATAAGGCGTAAAACATGTTTTCTTTAAAATCTAAATATTCTGTCTTCATAAAATATTCCTTAAAGGAATAATTTTTTCAAAGATCTACAGAGAGAAATATGGAATAACCTGTCACGCGATATCCCACTGGGAGGAGGGAGATAAAATTACTACTCCCCGTGTTTGAATTAACAGTATCTAGCCGTCAAAAAAAGTGACCGTTAAGGGAGAATGTGGGTCACAGAGGGGATAAACAGATGTTGGTACTTGGTGACCTTACCCAGGTCGCCGGACACCAAGAGGAAGAAGAGAGAAGCCAAATGATTGGCTGGGACCTCAAAACGGAAGTGGGGACCCCTTCCCCTCAGCGGAAGTAAATAGGAAGAAAGGCAGTTTTTGAGCTGGGTCCGTAGCGGGCAGACGAACCATAGCCATTTTACTCCGGGTGGAAGACAAAAGAATTACTGAGACACAAAGGACCCCAGGTTCTTCAAGCCAGTGTAAAAAAATAGAACAAAGTCTATTAGCCCGTGAAAGAAGAATGATTCTCCAGTGGAACCCCGTCGAAAAATAAGATAAGTAACTTTGGGGCCATTTTCCTTTATACCCAAATTTTGTATACCACTCTCTCTCTCTCTCAACTTGAAGAAAGACAAAAGTCAAGAAAAGACATTTATATTCGTGGACTGCCCAATTATTATATGTTTTGACACTTTGAAAGTGTATATAACTGTAGTAAAGGAATTCATGTATTTTTATGTTACCACCTGGTCTAAGTTGTTCTTTGCCGTTCTACTACGAATTTGTTGTTGTCACATTTTCTTTTCAGCTTCTATTCGCCTTATGTTATCTTGCTTAGAATTGTCCTATTAATTCCTTTAAAATATCACACGGGAAACCGGAGTTGCCGACTACTACAATATAATATTATTACGACTAAAACCTATAGGCTCATTATCTTCCATTGTCGTGGGGAAGGAAGTTTAGCGGCCTGGTGGGTGTGTGATAGTGTGAAATTTGGAACCCCTTTGCCAGCGGCGGTCAGTCTGGCTCTAAATTGATCCCTCACGTAATATGCCAGTTCTTATATGCCCGAGAGAAAAACTCTGAACGAGGACTCATTCTGTAGGGGATCAAGTGCCAACCTACCCCGTCTTCACACGTGCGAAAATAAAGTCCCGTTTTGGGATTTTAGTCAATTTGCCGTCACAAACCCAATTTTAATAGATACTTTGTGGAATAATCTCGTAAAATAAATACCAGCTGAACCTTTGATATGTAAATTAGAATATAGCAAAAAGATATTTCTTGCAAGTAATTGGTCAGAGCTAAAAGGAAGCAAGGATCCAAGGAAAGAAGAATCAAGAGAAACAATGGAACTGATCATAAGACATATTGAAGAAGTTATCCACAGTGGAATGGAGTGAAATAAGTTGGTTATTCCCAGTCAGCTGTGTTTAAAATGATGTGCAAATATAAAATAAATGAAGTGGTTAAAAAAGGAAAACATACTGGTAGAAAAAAAAAGCACAAAAGGGTTAAAATACAAAACTGGAAACAATCTACATAGAGATTAGAAAATGTACAAAAAACAAATAAAAAACACATTGAATTAAACTGGATTTACATCGAGAAAAGACAAATTGAAACCAAAACTTACACACAAACAGAAGTAAATGAGGTTAAATTGGGTTGAAAAGAAATAATAATGGCGTGTGGACAGTTTGATGAAAGTGATGTTCGGTGACGAATCAAGAGTTAGCATTGACCAAAGCGGCGATGCCTCTAACAGTTTTTTTTATTCCACTAGATAAATTCAAGAACCGCTGATATTAGGAACATGCCTAGAGAGGTTGAAAGGTTAGTATAAAGAGATTCCCGAAATCACTCTAATGTAACATGGCCGTAGGATATGAAATACTCCGTACTGAAGTACCCATGAGGATTACTGGTTTTGTGTCTTGTGGTCAGGAGAATGTATGTTGTGCGGTCAGCGTCGGACTACTGTACGATGAACTAGGCTATTCACTCGTCCTCTCAGGAAAGGGTTGTAGAATTTTTGTTCGTTTCTTGTTTTACAGAAAAGGAAGCAGGATCTCGACTCCTTTCAGGATGAAAGATATTTTACTTGTCACATTAATTCGACACAAACGCAAAGAATTTCTGTTAACTGCTATCTTTTATTATTTGTTCATTGATAATACATTTGAATTTAAAACGAGATAGCGAGCGAGAAAGAGAGAGAGAGAGAGAGAGAGAGAGAGAGAGAGAGTGTGTGTGGCTGATTTCTGATTGGAACAAGATTCTTCGACTTAGGAGAACAAGTCTTTCTGACAGTCGACTTTGACGGTCGAAAAACCTCTACGACTTGGTTCACCTACCCTTAACCTGTATCCAGACGCGGCCTTGTATATATAATCAGGAAAGGTAATTAAAAGCTAACTAATCACGATTATCCCTTCTTTTCTCTTGTTTGCTTCTGCGTGACTTCAAAAGTTCTCTTTGAAGTCGCTAGTCTTCTCTGTGTTCTCATATCCCGTTTCTGATTGGACAACGACTAATCTTTCTTTTCTTCAGATCCTAAATATTATTATTTTAAACTTTGGATTTGGGGTGGGAAGCGAGTTCCCTGACTACTAATAATCATTGGACTTTATTTAACCAGACCATCCGCGTGACTTCAAACGGTTTCTTAGACGGATAACCGCCAAGCTGTCTGGGTTTTTAGTTATTTATTCCGTGTGAGGGCTGATAAGTAATTTCATTCATTTGTTCATTTATCTATTTCTTTATGGAACCGTAGTTTCATTCGTACGGCTGAATGGGTCATTCTTTTATCAATTTCTTCATCTAAAACCAAGCAGTGCTCTTGCTGATATAATGTAACTCTTAGAAGCAACGTATTTTCGATTCTCTCGAAGAGATTTTTTAAATACCTAATGCGATTGAAAAAAATCATTATCCTTGGCCCACAAACATCCTCTTCTTTTCCCTTTAGATTGGATTAAGGATTCCTCGTTTTTAGGACAAGTCCCGGAAGATTCAACATTTGTTTTAAAGAATTGAAAACGTATAGATTTAAAGAATGGTATCCTTGCTATTCATTTCGATTCTTTCAGTCGAGATGGTGTTGTTTTTTTTTAATGCTGGCTATTAATGGTCGATCGTGCAATAATCACTATTCAAACGAAGGTTGCTGGTTGGTTTGGATTTATGGCATATCAACCATTGTAGGTTATTTAATGCCAAATCCTTTTTATACAAATATATTAAATATATATGATTTGGTTTGCTTTGGTTTTATGGCATATGAAACCGTTGTAGGTCATTTAATGCCAAATCCTTTTTCTATATGCATATTAAATATATATGATTTCTAAACACATTTTTAGATATATTTTTGAATGAGACTGAGATCACTTTTTTGCACACAGTTAAACGGTTTCACTTATTTCTATTTTGTACGAATAAATCTATTTACTATTAATCATTTGTTTGCACACGGTTTAATCTTTTTAAGTATTGCTACGTATCATTAACAATTCAATTAAACACCATTCATATATTCATTTACACACAGTTTTATTGACAATTCAGTTTAACATAAGTAAACGGTTTTTTGTTTACACATAGTTAAATATAAAACAGTTCTGTTTCAAGCAATTCAGTTTAGCATGAGTACATAGTTTCAGTATGAAACCATTATATTTGATCCATGGATAGGACCCTATCAGGTGCTACCACTCCAGGACAGAGTTGACCTGGGAGCGATGGAAATGAAAGGGGTACTCAGCATTCCCCAAAACTCAACTATTAATGAATCCTCAGCATCAGATTGTATAGTGTCATATGCAGGACATTTATTGGGGGGGATCTTAACCCACTACAGATATGCTGTTGGTATTTTCTACAAACCGAGTCGACTGGACCAAAGCGAAGATGGTATTGGCAAATGAGGCTCCTGATGACGTCAGACAACAATCATTAGAGCGTGTGTGATTCTAATTGTTAAACGAGAATTGGCAGTAAAGAACGAAAGTAATACCACAGAATTTATACAAGAATTCCTTTCTCTGCGAATAACAAAAGCCATTGAGAAAATGCACCTGTTCAACTGCGAATTTGGAGAACACAAACAAAATTTTAATATGACTCTATCTGATTGAGGACCACTGCATTATACTTGTTCCGTTATAATAATCATGCTCATGTTTAGGGAGAACAGGTAGATAACATGATCTATCCTGGGATTATCGCTATCCTGGAAATTGTCCTTATAATCCCGCCTATTAATTAAACTCTTTCTATTCATTTTGATATTCTATTTCGTTTTAATTTCTTATAAGTTTTCCCTTCTTTCTTTGTTTCTTTCTTTCTTTTAGATGGCTTGTCTTTTCTTTCTTTCTTTCTTTCTTTCTTTCTTTCTTCTTCAAAATACCTGTGGCGTTTCTTTCTTTCTTTCTTTCTTTCTTTTAGATGGCTTGTCTTTTCTTTCTTTCTTTCTTTCTTTCTTTCTTTCTTCAAAATACCTGTTGCGTTTCTTTCTTTCTTTCTTTCTTTCTTTCTTTCTTTTAGATGGCTTGTCTTTTCTTTCTTTCTTTCTTTCTTTCTTTCTTCAAAATACCTGTGGCGTCTCTTTCTTTCTTAAAAATACCTGTTGCGTTTCTTTCTTTCTTTCTTTCTTTCTTTCTTTCTTTCTTTTAGATGGCTTGTCTTTTCTTTCTTTCTTTCTTTCTTTCTTCAAAATACCTGTGGCGTCTCTTTCTTTCTTTCTTTCTTTCTTTTAGATGGCTTGTCTTTTCTTTCTTTCTTTCTTTCTTTCTTTCTTTCTTCAAAATACCTGTGGCGTCTCTTTCTTTCTTTCTTTCTTTCTTTCTTTCTTTCTTTCTTTTAGATGGCTTGTCTTTCCTTTCTTTCTTTCTTTCATCAAAATACCTGTTGCGTTTCTTTCTTTCTTTCTTTCTTTCTTTCTTTCTTTTAGATGGCTTGTGTTTTCTTTCTTTCTTTCTTTCTTCAAAATACCTGTGGCGTCTCTTTCTTTCTTAAAAATACCTGTTGCGTTTCTTTCTTTCTTTCTTTTAGATGGCTTGTCTTTTCTTTCTTTCTTTCTTCAAAATACCTGTGGCGTCTCTTTCTTTCTTAAAAATACCTGTTGCGTTTCTTTCTTTCTTTCTTTCTTAAAAATACATGTGGCGTTTCTTTCTTTCTTTCTTTCTTCTAAATGCTTCTTTCTTTCTTTCTTTCTTTCTTAAAAATACTAGTGGCCTTTCTTTCTTTCTTTCTTTCTTTCTTTCTTTTAGATGGCTTTGTCTTTTCTTTCTTTCTTTCTTTCTTCTAAATTCTTGTGCCTTTCTTTCTTTCTGTCTTTTTTTCTTTTTTAAAAATACACTGGCGTTTCTTTCTTTCTTTCTTTCTTTCTTTCTTTCTTTCTTAAAAATACCTGTGGCGTTTCTTTCTTTATGTCTTTCTTTCTTTCTTAAAAATCCCAGGGCATTCTTTCTTTCTTTCTTCCTTTCTTTCTTTCTTAAAAATACCTGTGGCGTTTCTTTCTTTCTTTCTTTCTTTCTTTCTTTCTTTCTTTCTTTCTACTAAATTCTTGTGCCTTTCTTTCTTTCTGTCTTTTTTTCTTTCTTAAAAATACCCTGGCGTTTCTTTCTTTCTTTCTTTCTTTCTTTCTTAAAAATACCTTTCTTTTTCTTTCTTTCTTTCTTTCTTTCTTCTAAATTCTTGGGCCTTTCATTCTTTCTGTCTTTTTTTCTTTCTTAAAAATACCCTGGCGTTCCTTTCTTTCTTTCTTTCTTAAAAATACCTGTGGCGTTTCTTTCTTTCTTTCTTTCTTTCTTTCTTTCTTCTAAATTCTTGTGCCTTTCTTTCTTTCTGTCTTTTTTTCTTTCTTAAAAATACCCTGGCGTTTCTTTCTTTCTTTCTTTCTTTCTTTCTTTCTTTCTTAAAAATACCTTTCTTTTTTCTTTCTTTCTTTCTTTCTTTCTTTCTTTCTTCTAAATTCTTGTGCCTTTCTTTCTTTCTGTCTTTTTTTCTTTCTTAAAAATACCCTGGCGTTTCTTTCTTTCTTTCTTTCTTTCTTTCTTTCTTTCTTAAAAATACCGTTCTTTTTTCTTTCTTTCTTTCTTTCTTTCTTTCTTTCTTTCTTCTAAATTCTTGTGCCTTTCTTTCTTTCTGTCTTTTTTTCTTTCTTAAAAATACCCTGGCGTTTCTTTCTTTCTTTCTTAAAAATACCTTTCTTTTTTCTTTCTTTCTTTCTTTCTTTCTTTCTTTCTTTCTTTCTTCTAAATTCTTGTGCCTTTCTTTCTTTCTGTCTTTTTTTCTTTCTTAAAAATACCCAGGCGTTTCTTTCTTTCTTTCTTAAAAATACCTTTCTTTCTTTCTTTTTTCTTTCTTTCTTTCTTTCTTTCTTCTTTCTTTTTTCTTTCTTTCTTTCTTTTTTCTTTCTTTCTTTCTTTCTTTTTTCTTTCTTTCTTTCTTTCTTTCTTTCTTCTTTCTTTCTTTCTTTCTTTTTTCTTTCTTTTTTCTTTCTTTCTTTCTTTCTTTCTTTTTCCTTTCTTTCTTTTTCCTTTCTTTCTTTCTTTCTTTCTTTTTTCTTTCTTTTTTCTTTCTTTCTTTCTTTCTTTCTTTTTTCTTTCTTTTTTCTTTCTTTCTTTCTTTTTTCTTTCTTTCTTCTTTCTTTCTTTCTTTCTTTTTTCTTTCTTTCTTTCTTTCTTTTTTCTTTCTTTTTTCTTTCTTTCTTTCTTTCTTCTAAATCTTGTAAATGCAAGTGTTTTTGGTTTCGCTCTCTTTTTATTTGTTCACTCCTGTATCTTTTGTTGTCTGAATTTCTGAAACGAATCTTGATGATTTTTAAATTTCAGATTTTTCGAACTATTATCCCCAGCTTTATTGTTATATTCACAACGTTTCGGCCGATGTGACATTCGGCCTTCTACAATATTTTCTTGTCGAACTCGGTAGTCTACACGAAACTTCGAACCACGTTCTTTATTTAATCCATAAGGGTGGCTTGCTCTGATTCCATTACCCATAACAAGTTACAAGTGTTAGGAATTCCTGCAGTCAGGATTGAACCTGCAACCTCCAGATGATTGTTATCTTTTGTTATCTCTTTTATTTCTCTGTATCTGTTCTTAGTTACGCTTTTTTTTTCTTTCATAATATAGAAACTTTTTTTGCTTTTGTTTGTCTATTCGACCTTCTTGTTTGTTTTTTGTTTTGTTTTTTTTGGCTTTCTTTTTTTGTGTCACAGTTGCCGGGATGGTTTATTATTTTATTACTTGGTTTGGTTAGGCCATGAGCTTTTCAGTTTGCTGTTAAGTTAGCTAAAATCTTTGAGCGGAAATGTAAGTCAAATTGGAAAGTTTAAGCGAGGACACAACGTTCAATACAGGAAGGCCAAAATGTAAACAAAATGGATTCATATCTTTTCTGTGACAGGTTTGATTGGAAAAATAAAAACAGTGAATTTTGGACACTTAAGAGATGACGCAATAATTTAGCAAGATGATATCACCTCCACCAATATCCTGAATTTAAATATATAAAAATTAGGAAATTTTGAAAGAGTAGTCAGTTAGCCAGAAGGTCAGTTGTCAGTTAGAAGTTAGCATTCAGAGAGTTCAGTCGGGCTGGGAGACGTGTCGCTTTGTTTCTGTTCATAGACCCTTACAGATTCTCTCTCTCTCTCTCTCTCTCTCTCTCCCTCATGTTACCGAATGCAGTCTGAACATCGAACAATAAATGATTGCTAATTATTGACGGAGTCCTTTTTTCTTTTTTTTTTTTTGAGTTGTCAACATCCAGGCAACTTTGTTCCAACGAACCACCCCGACCGTCAGAGGAAATTCTGGATGGATTGTGTCATTCCTTGTCAGTGGATCTTTCAAACACAGCGTGGGCACCAAGAAGAAAATGCATTTGGCACCGTTACCAGGATTCGAACCTGAAAATCTCTGACACAGCCAGATGCAAGATTCAGCCCTAAAACCCCACGGCGCAGCCATAAACAGGATTCGACCCTGAAAACCCATGGCCAAACGATGGTACTACATTTGATACCGTGCAAACATATTAAACGCATTGTAGTCAGTTGGTAAACTATAGTCATTTAGTTTCTATATTCTTTCTTTCTTTCTTTCTTTCTTTCTTTCTTTCTTTCTTATTTGTTTGTTTTGTCTTTCTTTCTTTCTTTCTTTCTTTCTTTCTTAACTTGGGCACCTCGTTCCTTAGTAAGAGTTAGTGAGCTAGACAACCCGATCATCGTTATTAAGTTTTATTCTCACTGGGTGCCCAATACTTCCATCGTCGTGCTAAACTAAGCTTACGACACCTACCGTCGTATGATAAATAGCTAGCAAGATTGACCAGCAGGATATTTTTAATGACTTTGATTCTCACTAGGTACCGTAAATGTTTGACCTTGTGACCCAACATTTGTGGTGAATTTCAGGGAATTTCTATCCAGAAAATCGTATGTAAGGCCATCGTTCTTTATTTCTTACTTTCTTTCCAAGTACTCATTCACATCCTTCAACCCGAACCTCATGACATGCCAGTAATGAGACACTTATGTCACAATATTTGGCCATGGGTCATAGAACAAAGCGATGAGATTTCTACTCTTTCTGTGATACCTTTGTTGTTTATAAGCCAACAGACCTTCCCATAAACAAGTGTCGTTTCTACGAGTTTATTTCTATGAGAATTGCCCCGTAAGGTCCAATGGTTCTTTTAAAGTATTTCATTTGCCATTCTTTGCAATGATACATTTTCTATTGTTTTCCCAGGATTGTCTACTGAAGACAATTGCCTTCTTTTAGAAATTGTATCATTATTTTCTTAATAAACATGATCAAATTAGCAAAAAACACTTAGCAGTTTAATTCTGTTCACATTTCATCGTCGTGTTCTAGTAATTAGTAACACAGGAAGAGACAAACTGAACAAACAATTTAATCTAATTAATTTACAACGAATTAAATTAATTTAATAAAATCCCCCCCAAAAGATATCCAAATAGAAGCAATCAATTGTAAGACGTACAGTGACATTCTGTAACATAATATTGTGAAGTCGTCACTTTTTGTTGCTTTTTTGTTTTGTTGGTTGGTTGGTTTTACGACATGGCAACTAGTGTTGTGTTATCTTATTCCGAAGACAGTAGTTTTTACTATTATATAGCTTCAAAGAATTATTCCAATTTGAAGGTGACGGCGATGCAAATTTTTATTGGTGCACTCGGAACGATCACCGAAGGCTTGATAAGAGGTCTGGAACAGTTGGAAATCGGAGAACGTGTAGAGACTATCCAAACTGCAGCATTACTAAGATCGGTCAAAATACTGAGGAGTGTCCTAGAGTCTTGTCTCACAGACACAAGCGATAGACCATCAGCTCACGCTGATGTGAAAAACAAGGAGTAATAATAAAAAAAAAACTGGCTATCGAGTGGATTTTCCCGTTCTTGCAGACAACATATTGAAAATAAAAGAACGTGAAAATAGAGACAAATTCTTAGAACTAACCAAAGAGCTAGAAAAACTGTAAAACATGAGTGTAACCATGGTACCAATCAGAGATGGTGCGTTTTAATTGTTTATATTGCTCTAGATGTTCTTCCAAGCGGATTGCACGCTGCAGATGGACAAAAAAAAAAAAAGACGAACACTTGTATATAAAAAATATAATTCATTTTCTTTATTTCTCCAGCTTGCTGCTAATGTAGAGACAAAGAGAGAGAGAGAGAGAGAGAGAGAGAGACAGACAGACAGACAGACAGACAGACAGAGAAAGATGTTATGAGTGCATATGGGGAATTGCCGGGAGATCTCTTCGCTACGGCCGTTAGCCAAGATGTACGCAGAAGCTGGTTGTTTTTATAAACATGTCGAATTGGGGTTGACAACTTATATCAAGTCAGGTCGCCAAAGTATTTTCCTTCTATCTGGTGACACAAATAGTTTTTGCTTCCGGGTTTTTGTCCGCTATTTCCGTAATCTTATATCTTGGTCATCTCATTTCTTATTTCAATGCGTCACGATCACCTGGTTAATTGCCCAATCGGTTTTCTGCAAGCTTATGTCATCTTTATCCATTTTAAGCTAAGGCGTCCGTCTTTTAACAAAAAATCCATTCGTCACATTCCAATCTACCGATAATGTAACAAACGGTTCCTAAAAACTTGGAAAAAAAGCATTCGAAGGATTTGAAGTGTTAAGCAGTGTTAAGATCAGCTAGAATACTGAGGAGAGTCCACGTAATTTAAGGAGACTTGCTCTCACTCAAACTATTGGGAAAATCATCAAAATTCAAAAGGAATAATAATAATAATAATAATAATAACTTCGTGGAGGTTAACAAAAGAAAACCTGCCGAATGGTGGACTTTGCTGTCTCGGTGGACCACAGAGTGTTCATCAAAGAAAACAAAAAGAACGGCAAGTACTTGAACCTTGCCGGAGAGTTAAAAAGCTCTGGAACAAAAAGGTAACTGTGATAGCAGCTGTAATTGGTGCGCTCGGAGCAATCACACAAAGGGAACTGGAAGTTTTGGAAATCAGAGGATGAACAGAGACCTCCCAAACTATAGCATCATTGAGATCGGTCAGAATACTGAGAAGAGTCCTGGAGATTTGAAGAGACTTGCTGTCACTCAGACTCCAGTGAAAAAAACATCAGCTAACGCTAGTGGGAAAAACACCCAAGGAACTATGATAATAATTAAGGCTCCCAAAAATGAACCGTCCCCAGCGATTATAGACCGACAACGCGTCTACCGATAATATGGAAAATCCTAACTACACAGGATAGGGAGGAGATCTATTACTCACTAGTAAGCCATTGACTGTATCCTGAAAAAAAAGAAAGGAAGCTACAAGTGAGCAAGTGGGACAAAGAATCAGCATATCCTCTTTGCGAGCAAAACAAGTCGGAAAAAAGTAAATATGACGAGAATTAACGATAAAAAGGCTTATGATATACTTTCTTTGTTTAATGGCACATCAACCTTTGTTAGTTATTTAATGCCAAAACGATTATCATAGAAGAATGGTAGTGGTACTATTTAACCAATAGCTGGGCGGATAAGGGGGTTCATACCTTTACCAAGGTTATTTGCCCGAAAGTTAACGTAATAGCGTGACTGGAGTTCGAACTCGCTTACTACGATTCCGCAGGATATCGTTTTAACCATTACACGATGAGGACACCCCAATGATATGGTTCCACAAAGCTAGTAAATAGACTGTCAACAAATGTTCAAGATATCCCACAATGTCATAAAATTTATCACGGAAGCCATGAAAAATTGGAAAGTGGAAGTGATGGCAGAAGGAAAAAGTGTAAAATACACCTTGGCTCACAATATGAGACAAGGTAAAAAAAATTCTCACTGTGCCGTAAAAAAAGTGATGCACCGGAAGAGAGTGATATATGAACTGCATGATAGTTATTTCCGCTCGATGACGATCACACCTGCCATTCCGAAGATAGCGGAAGTGACACATCCCAATGGCCAATAATCGAAAGAAATCACGCAGGTGAGCTCGGCTGATAATATGGGACAAGGTGAAGGTCCCACTTCAGAGTGACGCACCGGAAGAGAGTGACCTGTGAACTGCATGACAGTTATTTCCGCTCGATGACGATCACACAGGCCATTCCAAATGAGCGGAAGTGACACGTCCCGATCGCCAGATATCGGAAGAAATTGCGGAGGCGTGGAGGCGTGTTCATATCTCGGCGTGGGAGTTTGAAGGTAATATAAGGCCGACGAATTGAACAGAAGGCAGCAAAAAGATTCCGCTGTTCACGAAGCTGACCCCGTCGTCACTCTGTGTGCGTTCTCTTGGCCATCGTCTACTTGCATCGAAGAATTCAAGCCTCATAGACGAACGATTCTAATTCCTCTCCTGACTGCTCCTACTTCACACAAGCCTGCGTCGAGAAAATGAATATTTATTGTTATATATATATATATATTCCGTGTTGTCGTTTGTTTGACCAGAGAGTGGAACGTAACAAAAGTAGAAGAGGTAAAAATCCAGAGAAGCATCTTCCAAGGAGATACGCTTTCAACGTAACTATTTATAATAACAATGAGACCACTCAATTATGCACTTGGGAAGTGCACAGGAGAGTACACATGTGCTAAATCGTAAATATAAACCATCTACTGTGAATGGGCGACATCAAGCTGTTTGCAAAAAATGAAAAAGAATTGGAGATATTAATACAAGTAATAAGAATATACATCGATGGTATGAAAAATTATCGTAATAATAATAAAAGGGATGAAAAATATAGTGAGCAGTCCCAGTCGATATTCAGCATAAATGATGCATTTTTTGGAACTACTCATAATATCAGAGTAGCTAAATAAAAAGTAAAGTTGACTACCTTAGTCAAGAGTGACCCGAAGGCTCCCTTTTCAATTGCTACTACATCGAGGTGTCGGGAAGGGCACAACTACATTCCCTGCATTGCTCCACTTTACCGTTGATACGTACCTTATAATGCTGAGTGTGAAACAAAGAGGCATTAAGTACCATTTTTTGAGACTTTGGTATGATTCGACCTGGGATTGAACCTCGGTCTCCTGAACCATTGGCGAACACTCTACTCATTATTAGACCAATGGCCCGGGTAACTAAATAATATTGCCTAAAAGAGGCAGAAAAAACTAATACAAAGAATGGCCTAAAGTTTTGGCTAACAACCTGATAAAGAATTGAAAGAAACCGAAAATAAAACGGATCCCCTAATCTCAGCCAGACGACCAGACTTTATAATAATTACAAAAAAAAAAAAAAAAAAAAAAAAAGAGAATTTGCACAATTATGGACTTTGCTGTCCCGGCTAACCACAGAATAAAACTGAAAAAATATGAAAAGAAGGATAAGTACCTCGACCTTGCTAGGGAATTGAAATAACTATGTAACAAGAAAGTGATAATTATATCAATCGTGACAGGTTCTTTTTGCTCAGTAACTAAAAGTTATTAAAAGGACTAGAGGACTGGGAGCTAGGAGGATGATTGGAGACCATCCAAACTACAGCATTATTGAGAACGGCCAGAATACTGAGAAGAGTCCTGGAGACGTGCTGTCACTCAAAATCCAGTGAAAGACCATCAATTGAAGCGGACGTAAAAAAATTCTCAACGATTAAACAATAATAAAGCGAATAGATGGTCAGTACTTGGAACTTGCTAAGGAATTGAAAAAAATCGTGGTACATGAAAATGTTGGCTATATTAATTGTAATTGGTGCGCTTGGTACAGTCTCCAAAGAATAGCTAAAAAAAACTAGAAGACTTGGAAATAAGAGGACTTGAGGAGAGAATCCAAACAACAGCATTGTTGAAATCAGCCAGAACAGAATATTGAGAAGAGACCTAGAGACTCGAGGAGACTTGTTGTCACTCAGACTCCTCAAATATCATCAGTTGATGCTGATGTGAAAAAGTCTCAAGGAGTAAAAATAATGATAATAATAACCATATAAGATTTCATGACAGCGAGCAATCGTTTACAGCTTACAAAAGTCTTTCCGCAGCAACGAAAAGTTAACTCGTATCATTTCTGTTACACACTATGTGGGTCTGCAGAAGTTTGGAGACGCTACATGAGAGTGAACGAATTGATTATCAACGGCAAAGACAGTCATCTTGCTTGTCACATATGCTGGAGGACTGCAAGGATGAATCTCGGAGTCACATCGTTTCTTATGGGTACTTTCATAGGATTTAAGGAGGTGGCCTTCCGTAAATAAAGAGCAGTCACTATATATATATATATATATATATATACACGATAATATAAAATTCAGAGAATGTATTTTCATTTTTAAAACCATCTTCAGGGCGATGTTATTATGGAATGTTTCATTTGAAAATTTACTTTCAAAGAAAGAATGAAAGATAACCCTGAAAATTGTTTAAAAATGAGTAACGAAACGTTTTACGTTAGTACATTATTCATATATAAATAAATACATTCTCTGATTACATTATTTTTTGTATTTTCATAATTAAATAGCATCAGATTTTTTCCATTTTTATCTAATATATAGATATATATATATACAGTCATCCACAGACAGACCTGTTTCGTTCTATCAGAACTCATCAGTGTGGCTAGACAGTATCTCCCCGTAGCTGGAATCGAAACCTGGTTGACTCAAACGCCAAGCCAAAGCTTCTAACCATTTAGCCTCGAGGAGATATTAGCTGCGAAGTAAATTTTAAACGGTTATGAATCACAATTACTATTTTTTTACATACATCCGTTCAACGGCCGCCGAGATTTCAATTCAAATACGAAGAGACTTGCAAAGGCGCTAATGGCAACACGATTACTTCTTCGCTAGAGAACTCGACCCTACGGGGGTAGGGGAGTATATCTCTATAGTCATCCGCAGACAGATCTGTTTCGTTCTATCAGAACTTCTTCGTATATATATATATATATATATGTATCATCTATATCGTCTATAATTATTTACCATTCGCAGAATGCGCAAAGTTTATCGCATGTGAGTTCAAGTGGTCCGTTTCCTATCATTCTACTTTATCGACAAGTGCGATGCAAACATTCTTATCTCGCAAGCTGTCGCCACTGTGCTTTTCCCTCACTGACTTTTCTATATATCTACTTATTCAATTATCATTATTAATTTATCAAAAGGATAGCACAATTGGTGAGGGTCGGGTGGTACTGTAGGTTTTCATGAAAACACCAAAATAGTGGCCGACGATGTTTTTTTTTCTTCCATTTTTTATTTGTTTCCCAATAAATAAATGGTTAGGCTCCTTTTGTTTCTTTTTTTTTCTAAATTAATAACTGTCATGATGACAAGTCTCAGAAAAATTTATGGGACAATTTTCCAAAAGGAATTGTCAGTTTTAGCAGGAAGCATAATTGTACCATTTGCTTGTCCACCATGTTGTTTTTTTGCTGAGCGATATATATATATATATATATATATATATATATTGTGTTGTCAGAAATGATTGATCATCACCAAGTGAAATTTTCCGTCATTATTTTTGTTGTTTTTTGCCTTAATTGAGTGATTACGCAAACTGATTGTTTCATATAATACCTCATCTACAGCGAAAAAGAAGTAAAAATACAAACAAAGTAAAAACGACGGCTTTCTTTTACTTGACGTTCGTAAACGATATTAATTCATTATGATCACAATTTTTATTGCTTTTATTTTGTTAAGCGATATTACGGTTGTAATACGAGGAGGTTTTTATATTATATAGGCATTATTTCGACCTGGCCCCACACATACACACACACATATATATATATATATATATATATGTATTATTTATATTCATACCAAAGTCAGTTTATATCTCTCTCACTTTTGCTCCTAATATCTATTCATCAATCTATCTATTAAGATATATTAATATATATGGCTTCGTGTCCTTATTCAATGCTATATCAAACTTAAAGCAGGTTATGTAATGCCAATACCATCTGATAGATGAGGAGGAGGAATAAAGGTGTCAATACTTTTCTCGAGGGTTAGCCGAAAATAGTTCAAAATCGCTCAATACGAAATGGTAGTCCAACATGTTAGCCACTAGGCCAACGAGAACTCCCCAAATTGTATATATATATATATATATATATATGTGTGTGTGTGTGTGTGTGTGTGTGGAACGCGAATATATATAAATATATATATAGGTATATATATGAATATATATATATATATTGAATTGTAAGAGTGTATAATTTAATCTATATATTTTTAACACACACACACACACACACACACACACACACACACACACACACACACACACATATATATATATATATATAATGCAGTTGATATACGTAAGCTTTAAATTAAGGTTTCACAATTTTTCTTCAATAATCAAATGTTTTTAACTGTCAGTAATATAACACATGCGTTCATAATCACTTCACTTTGACCACACATGCACACACGCTGTCACACACACATATATATATATATATATATATATATATATATATATATATATATATATGTGTGTGTGTGTGTGTGTGTGTGGTCATATATATAATTTAAGCATTGCAGACCAATGTTATTGAAGAAGGAACAAATTTGTAAAATGAGTTGTAGACAAATAAGTTTTTGATGAATTACATTTCGAGCCATGTCAACCGATACTTTGCAAATCAATAAGCTCTATATGGAGCCAGTTTTGCTTCGAAATATATATATATATATATATATATATATATATATATATATATATCTTTGAGTGTGTGAATATGTGTGTATGAGGGAATAGAAACTTCTCTCTACTTCTAGTTATAAATGCAAACCCGTAAATTCCCTAATGCAGATCCATCTTATTGAATGGGCCGAACTAGTTTGAAAATTTTTTACTTCATTGTTTGTTTGTTGGTTAGTTATAGTCTATTCAATGCCAAATTCTACTTCTTATATATATATATATATATATATATATATATATATATAAACCAGAGAAAATATTGTGGTTGCATTTTGATATCACATCCTCATAATGATTTTTAGTATTGTAAGATACAGTGGGGACGATTGTATTAGTGGTAATGAAGCTTTGGCTCCGAGACCCTGTCTGATTCCAGAGTCTTCAGCTAACGAAGGCTTTATAGCTGTATAGATTATTATTATTATTATTATTTACTTCTTTAGAGTTTTTCACATCAGTGTTAGCTGATGGTTTTTCACTGGAGTTTGAGTGAGAGCTAGTCTCCTCAAGTTTCCAGGACTCGTCTCAGGATTCTGGCCGTTCTTAGCAATGCTGTCGTTCGGATAGTCTCTACCCGTCCACCAACTTCCAAGTCCTCCAGGCTTTTTAATCATATTTACCAACCCCTCCGCTCGGGCAGGATATGACACAAGGTCAATTTTTAAGCGGAGTTTAACAGGTTTGAATTCAGAGTTTTCCTTCTCCTAGACTAGTTGCCTAACCAAGGCTGAAGAACCTAGTCCAGGCTTTTTAATAATCCTCTAGTTATTGTGCCTAACACACCAATCACAATTGGCACAATCGTTACTTTCATGTTCCACAGCTTTTTTAATTCTCTAGCAAGGTCGTAGTACTTATCCTTCAATTCACTTTCCTTCATATTTATTCTGTGGTCCCCCGGGATAGCAAAGTCGACAATTTTGTAAATTCTCTTTTATTTGGTGATTATTATAAGGTCTGGTCATTTGGCCAGGATTAGTTAATCCGTTTGTATGTTAAAGTCCCATATGAGTTTATGCAAGTCATTTTCTAGGACAGGCACTGGGTTGTGCATCATTATTATTATTATTCCTCGGAGAGTTTTTCACTCCAGCGTTAGCCGATGGATTCTCACTGGAGTTTGAACGACAGCAAATCTCTTCATATCTCCAGAACTCTTCTCAGTATTCTGTCCAATCGCTGTAGTGCTGTTGTTTGGATGTTTTCCAGTCGTCCTCTTATTTCTAAGTCCTCCAGTCCTTGTACCGATCCATTAGTGACAGTACAAAGAGCACCAATTACAATTGGTCTCACTGTCACTCTCATGTTTCACAGATTTTTCAATTCCCTTGCAAGTTGGAAGTATTTATCTTTCTTTTCACTTTCTTTCAATTTTACTTTGCGGTCAGTTAGGACTGCGAAGTTCACAATATTGCAAGTTGTCTTTTTTTCTTGTTGATAATTATAAGGTCTGGTCGTCTGGCCGAGATTAAGTGATCCATTTGTATCTCAAAATCCTGGAGGTGTTTGTGCGTCTCATTCTCCAGAACAGATTCTGGGTTCTGCATATACCATTTTTTTGGATGGTTAAACTTCAATTTCTTGCACAATTCCCGGTGGGACCCTGCCCATCCTGTAGTGTCAAGTCTTATACTCTTTCTGTAACGTTGGTGGTGTAATGGTTAGCAAGCACTTTTGGTGGTGTAATGGTTAGCAAGCTTGACAAGCAAACCTACACGAATGAGTTCGAGTCTCAATGGGTGCCCCATTCATTCGGCCTTGTGCCACATCGAAGCAAAGAGCTTCGTAAATTACTACTCTTTCTATATGCGATGCAGTCGGCCTCGTCAATAATTTCATTTCGTATTACCGTATCCATTTCTAACGACATTTAAAACTACACCATAGACACCTTCATAAAATCAATTTAATGCATCGAAGTTGCTCTGAGCTATTCCAGGTGTTTGTCCACTTCTGTTTCTTCTTTGGCCCTAGTGATTATTTTATCATGTTATGTTCTTTCTTTTCCCATATTTTATTCCAAAATTGTTTTGCTTCCTTTGTATCCAGTTGTTGGTATGTCCTCGTGCATTCTCCACATCCTTTTTGGTTGAATTTTCTTTCGCTATTTCAGTTTCTTTTCTGTATTACTTGGCCCTATCTCGGTATTTTCTAAGTCTCCCTTCTTTTGCAAATATTTTTTGATTTATTTCTTCAAATTACATTGTCAGATGTGTTTTGTTTTTGTCTTTTCATCTCAACATATTCCTACGTTTTTTCTTCCTTCACATCTTCGTTTGTAATCGCAATATCTTTACTTGTCCTTTTAGCCGAATTTCTCCTGCAAGTTTTGTATTTATATTCAGGTTACTTCAGGGAACACCTATTCAGTAATGGCTTAATTTAGTATAGATTTGCTTGTTTAGTTAAATGATGTTGCACGTTGGAATATTTGATAATAATTTGTTTATCTTTTCCGTTTCTACTTTGAACTTTTTCCTGTCTTGGAACCTGAGACATGATAACATAGTCTTCTTTTCATTCATGAATTTCCTTATTAACTTTAAACTTATTTTGTTTTGTGATAATAGGTTACATGGCATTTCGTTTTTCAGCATTTTGTGTTTCAATTCGGTTAGGGGGCTCTCGTTTTTCAGCATTTAGTGTTTTGATTCGGGTTAGGGGATCTTGTTCATAGTTTTCCTTATTTACTTGTATTTCTAGTATCTCAAGGTCAGAAAATCAACCTTTCTTCAAAATCATTCTTGCTTGATCAGCGAGCCTTTGGCTTGTTGCATTTAATCTAGCACATTATATCCGGGTTTCTATTATTCTTTTTCTTTACCGTATTTGAGAAGGATTGCTCTTAACACAACAGAAAACTACATGTAGTCTTCCTTTGTCCATTTTTTTCCGTTGAGTAGCTAATGTGGTCGTTGTGTGTGTTCCTAAGATTAGAACAGTGAACATTCGCAGGATGCCTGACGGGTCTCTCATGTTGACTATCAAGAGACAACCGGCCGATCAAGATACCTTGGCATTTTTTCTGAGTCCCACGTTGAATGATGGGTAGTATATTGTGGCTACACCAAACACAGGATTTAGTTATTATCTGTGTTCTTGATAAATATTTAACCAAGTACCCTTACAATAAGAGAACGCTTGGGTCGATAAAAATAATCAACAAATAAGATAAAAAATACTCCGGTTTTCAATTTACTAATAGTTATTAAAACCCGAAGAATTTTGCAAAATTGCCAATGCCCGTTCTTTTCTTCGTAGTTTGAGAATTCCAAATTCTTTCCACTATCCTTGTCCGATATTTGTTTTTTTGTTTTTCGTCTTCCCACAAAAAGTTCTAGTCACCTGACTTGTGAATTGATGGAGGAAAATACAACAACTAAATTTCTCTATTTCACCATTTTTTGCACCTTTTCTTCTCTCCCCATACATACATACATACGTACATATATTAAAATTAATTCTAGAATTAAAAGGAAATCATTAGGCATTATATAGATAGTACGGCGGCGATATTTACAAATATAACCAAGAACATAGTAAATCAGTAGGAACCTTCTAATATTACTTTAATATCACTTAAAGAAAGAAAGATAGAAAGAAAGAAAGAGCACTAATTTAGATAGATAGATAGATAGATCAGCCAGAAATATTACTGAAGAAAGAAAGAAAGAAAGAAAGAAAGAAAGAAAGAAAGAGCATGAAGATAGATAGAACAGCCAGTAGGAACCTTCTAATATTTCTTTAATATCACTTAGAAAGAAAAAAGAAAGAAAGAGCACTAATTTAGATAGATAGATAGATAGATAGATAGAAAGAAAAACAGCCAGAAATATTACTGAAGAAAGAAAGAAAGAAAGAAAGAAAGAGCACGAAGATAGATAGAACAGCTAGAAATATTGAAGAAAGAAAGAAAGAAAGAAAGAAAGAGCACTAATTTAGATAGATAGATAGATAGAAGAACAGCCAGAACTATTATTGAAGAAAGAAAGAAAGAAAGAAAGAAAGAAAGAAAAAAGAAAGAAAGAGCACTAACATAGATAGATAGATAGATAGAAGAACAGTCTGAAATTACGAAAAGAAAAAAAAGAAAGAACACTAATCTTGATAGATAGATAGAAAAGCAAATCTAGGTTAGTGGTAAGTAAAGAAAGTAAACCTTTTTAGCATATCAACAATAATGAGCCATTTACCTTTATTCTGTTTCAACTGCTTCTCTTCTAACTTCAAATGTTGTCGAAAGAATTCTAGTCAGGTGGCTTGAGAATGGGGAGAGGACAATGCTACTACTACACTTATTATTATTATTATTATTTACTCCTTTTTTTCACATCAGCGTCAGCTGATAGTCTTTCACTGGAGTTTGAGTGAAAGCAAATCTCAAGTCTCCAGGACTCTTCTCAGTATTCTGGCCGTTCTCAATAGCGTAGTAGTTTGGACGGTCTCCACTCGTCCTCCTGGCTCCAAGTCCTCCAGTCCCTTTTATAATGCTTTAGTTACTGTTCCAAACGCACCAATTACAATTGGTATAATTGTCACCAGCATGTTTCACAGTTTTTTCAATTCCCTAGCAAAGTCAAAGTACTTATCCTTCTTTTCACATTCTTTCAGTTTTATTCTGTGGTCAGCCGGGACAGCAAAGTCGACAATTTTCCAAGTTCTCTTTTTTTGTTGATTTTTATTAGGTCAGGTCTTCTGGCCGAGATTAGGTGATCCGTGAGTATGTCAAAGTCCCATAGGAGTTTATGTGTGTTATTTTCTAGGGTAGGTGCTGCGTCGTGCATATACCATTTATTCGTAGGGTCAAATCTAAATTTCTTACACATCTCCTATTCTGTTTCTATCTTAAAATTTCCTTTTCTTAGCCATGTCCAGGTTTTGTCGTATGAGATGTTGTTTATTAGTCGTTTAAAACGCCCATAGAGTTGTTTTCCATCCCATTTTTGTTTCATAGCTATTGTCATTCTGTTGTCCATCGTGTTATCAGTATCGTTTCTGATGGCTGTAATGAGTCCTCCATCGTGTTTTTGTATATAATCTTCGAGTCGTTGTACCGATGCATCAACGCTGTCTTCAATGCTGGCAAGTCCTCTTCCTCCCTCTTTTCTTGAAACTTAGTCTGTCAACGTCGTCTCTGGGATGTAATGCCTTATGCATTGTCATTAGTTTTCTTGTTCTATGGTCCATTTATTTAAGTTCATCTCTGGTCCATTTGAGGAAGGGTCCGGAATATCTCACGAGTGGTACAGCCCAGATATTTATTTCTTTGATAAGGTTTCGGCTAGAGTGTTTTGTCTCAAGTAGTTTTCTAGTTCCCCAGAGATATTCTTTTTGAAATTTGTCTTTCATTTCCACGTGTTTGATGGTGTCAGTCTCCAAGATGCCCGAGTATTTGTAAGTTTCGTTTTCTGCGAACGTTCTAATCTGGTCTTGATTTGGTAATTCCATTCCGTCAGGTAGATGTCGTTTGCCACTTTTCATTACAAGCATTGCACATTTTTCTATGCCAAATTCCATTCCTATGTCCTGACTGTATATTCTAACTGCGTGTATTAGAGTTTCCAGTTCTTTTTCATTTTTTGCAAATAGTTTGATGTCATCCACGTACATTAAATGATTGATTTTTTCCTGTTATCTACTAAGTTTGTATCCGGCTGTGCATTTTCTGATTATGTGGTTAAGTGGCATCATGGCAGTTATGAACAGTAATGGTGATAGAGCATTTCCTTGGAAAATACCTCTCTGGATCTTTGTTTCAGCTAAACTTCTTTCTCCTGCTGTCAATTCCACTCTCCAGATTTTCATGGTTTTGACGATAAAGTTTATGACTTGATGTGATATTTTGTACATTTTGAGGCTGTTTATTATCCAGCTATGCGGAACCATATCATATGCCTTTGCAGTCATTATTATTTTACACTTTTGAAAATTTTCACACCAGCGTTCGCTGATGGTATTTTTCTGGTATTTGAGCAACAACAAGGCTCTTCTAGTGCAAGGACTCTTCTCAGTATTTTGGCTAATCTTAATAATGCTGTCATCTGGAGGGTCTCCACTTCTCCTCTTATTTCCAAGTCTTCCATTCCATTTACCAATCCTTTGGGGATTGTTACAAGTGCTCTAATTACGACTGATATCACTGTCACTTTCATGTGTCATAGTTTTTTCTAATTTCCTAACAAAGTCTAGGTACTTATTTCTCTTTTGGCCTATGTTCAATTTTACTCTGTGGTCTGGCGCGACGGCAAAGGCCCCCATTCGGCCGGCTTTCCCTCTTTTTGTTGATTTTTTTTGTCGACTATTTCTTGGTCTTGTCGTCTGGCAGAGGTTAGGTGATCAGTTTGTATCTCAAAATCTCAGTGAAATTCGTGCTTTTCATTCTCCTGGACTGATTGTGGGTTAGGCATATATCACTGGTTCGTATGGTCAAATTCAAACTTCTTGCACTATTCCAGAGGGTCATCTTTCCACCCAGTCGTGTCTATTCTTATACTCTTTTTGTGCTAATTTACAGCATTAGCTTATTATGTGATTGATCGTTTCGTCTTTATCACCACATAAATCTGCATTTGCTATTTTGTTGCATCTTGTCTATTCTTACTTTCACTTTGTTAGTCCTTATGGCGTTGTTTTATGCTGTTATCAAGGGAAATTCAGTTTCTCTTTTAATTTTTCCCTTTCTTCAGTTTGTCTATGTTTTCTAATGTAAGATTTCGCTTATCTGTCGAATAAAATGTCCATACAGTTGTTTTTCTTCCAATTTCAGTTTTCTGTTAATATTTGTTCAGTTGCTTCTTATGTTGTTTCTTTAAAATGAGCTTTGAAAAACAAACTAAAATCAATATATATATATATATATATGTGTGTGTGTGTGTGTGTGTGTGTGTGTGGTTATCGTCGTAGGAAATGGACACGGCGACACGAGTTCAAATCTTGGACGAGGCTTATTGCATTTCACATAGGACTAATACCCTTGGGAAAGGTATGAATCCAGTTATTCTCCCTCCAGCTATGGGTAAATAGTAGGGCAGACGAGGTTCTTCAGCTTTGGTGAGGCAACTAGTCTAGGAGAAGGAAAACTCTGAACTCAAACCTGTTAAACTTCGCTTAAAATTTGACCTTGCGTCATATCCTACCCGAGCGGAGGGGTTGGTAATTATATATATATATATATATATATATATATATATATATATATATATATATATATATTAATGGGTCTATGCGGATCCCTGCCAATTCTCAGTTGATTCCTTCGTGTTATTGGACATTTTCTTGTCTCATTAAAAATCTGTGGGTGTCTCTTCAAAGGCTTCTGGCCTTCAAATTATTCTCTGGTGTGATTAGACAATATCTCATTAAGGGTCTATAGGGGTCCAAAATTTATATTCCTTGTATTCTACTTGATACAATGTTTCATTTTGAAGCGAAAAGACTAAAAGATTCAAATTTTGTCTCGATAAACAAAGTGGCAACAAAAGGAAAGTAGTGAAATGTGCAGTGATAAATTACGCGGGATAGTCTGTGGAAGTCTTTGGAAATGGTCTTTGAAAGGAATCTTAAGAATACACGAGCCTATTGAGTCAGGTCAAAATGTCAAGCAGGATGTCTGTGGGAAGACTGTAATGCCTCAGGGAATTGAGGGTAGAGAGAAAACTTACGAGAGATAATCTTTTGAAGACAAAGTCTTTAGAAATGGTCAGTAAAAGGAAGACGAAGATACAAGTCTGTGATTTGTAGGGGGTAAGTCCAAGAATGAGGTGACAAAGAACTTTTGATGATTTCTGTAGGATGTCAATGCATTTTGATTATATATATATATATATATATATATATATATATATATATATATTTGTGTGTGTGTGTGTGTGTGTGTGTGTGTACGTCATAAAAACAGGTAAAGATATATGAATAAACATATCTATTTACTTCTAGATTTATCTTTATACATCTAGCAATAATATACCCAACACAAGTAAACGAAATACAAGAAAGAGTCAAAATCTTTGCAATATTTTTGCTCTCGATAGTTTGTGGAGGGTATATCAAGTGATTGAAGTCGGTCAAGCTGTGATTATTAGTCTTGGAGTAGTAGGTGCGCTAACACGTTGTGCAATGAAAACAGCAGAAAGGAACGTTGTCAGATTCGGAAACTTATGCTTCACGAGTTGGAACTGAGCCATAAGGCAGCTGAAGAAAGGAAAATCATTTATTGAGCGACAAGTAAAGAGGTAGTTGATCATAAAACTTTGACACGGTGGCAAGAGCGTAGACAATCAGATAAAGAATAGCTAAGCTTAAAAGCCGTTCTCGAGGGGATAGAAATAACCTACAATAGTAGCTTCTGCGCCAATAACTTTTTTGTTACCGGAAGTGATTTTTATATTGGAAGTGATTTTTATTATAAAAATGCATCAGAAATGATTTTTACTCTAAAAATACATTGGAAATGATTCTTACTTTGAAAATGCATGGAAAATGATTTTTACAATGAAAATGCATTCAAAATTGTTTTTACTATAAAAATGAACAGGAAATGATTGTTACAATAAAAATGCATTCAAAGTGATTTTTACTATAAAAATGCATCAGAAATAATTTTTACTATAAAAAGGCATTGAAAATAATTTTTACAATAAATTTGGTTAGTTGCTTGTATGAGTTTGATGGTATGTTAACTTTTGTAGGTTATTCAATGCCAAATCCACTTTTATACAAATAACTACTTCTATTCAAAACAATTCAGTTTAGCATGAGTACACAGTTTAATTGTCAAAACATTTCTATTTCAAGTTATTCGGTTTAGTAAAACAGTTCTAATTCAGCTAATTCAGTTTAGTATGCGTATAGACTTTGTTTACACAGTTAAATGTCAAAACAGTTCTATGTTTAACAATTCAGTTTAGTGTAAGTACAGTTTCAAAGTAAAAAACAGTTCCATTTCAAACAATTCATTTTAGCTTATGCTAAACTGAATTGCTTGAAATGGAATTGTAAGCACACCGTTTAATTATCAAAAACGTTTCTATTTCAAACACTTTAGCTGAACATAAGAATAGTTTCAATGTTAAAAACAGTTCCATTTCAAACAATTCAGTTTAGCATAAATACACAGGTTGTCAAAAACATTTCTATTTCAAGCTATTCAGTTTAGTTTAAAAATTCTAATTCAAACAATTCAGTTTATCATAAATATGCAGTATAGTTCTATTTAACTCATAGATAGGCCCCTATCAGGTGCTACCATTCCATGCAAGAGTGGACCTGGAAGCAATGACAATGAAGGAGCACTTCGCATTCCCTAAAGCCCCAGTATAACTGGAACCTCACTATCAGAATGTTTAGTGTCATATCCTGGACACTTGTTCGGTGGGGGTCTTCCTCCTCTGCAGAGGTACAGTCGGTGTATTCTACATCCCCAGCCGACTGGGCAATACACAGAGTTAATGTCAAAGCAGTTTTATTTCAGATAATTCAGTTCAGCATAAATAAGTAGTTTAAATGTCAAAAGAGTTCAACTTTAAACAATTCAGTTTAGCATAAATACGCAGTTTAAATGCAAAAAAACCCCGCTAAACTCAAGAAATCACGGTTTGAATTTTTTTCAACCCATAGATAGGACCCCTATCAGGTGCTACCACTCCGGACCAGAGTGGATTGGGAGCGGTGGCAATAAAGGGTTATTTCGCATTCTCCAAAGTTCCAACATAACTGGAAACTCACAATGAGATTGTTTAGTGTCAAATCAGGACACTCGTTGCAGGGAAATCTGACCCCTCTGTAGAGAAGCAGTCGGTGTATTCTAGAGTCCCAGCCGACTGAGCAACCATAAATTTGGCAGGTCTTAATGAAATCATTCAGCTTTGTATAGACGTCATCCCACAACCTTTTCTCAAAAAGACAGGCGCGTGTTATATATATATAGGATGTGTGTTGTGTGCATATATGATGAATTTTTTCGCACGCATACGCACATACGCATACATTCATATATATATATATATATATATATATATAAATCCAATTTATCAGTTTATATAAGTTGACTCATACATCTTTATTGATCCCTAAACAAGATATATGTTCCCTTTGTTCTGGTAATTCATAATTCGATCTTTGTATTGCCATTTTCTCTCGGATGGTTTCCTTCTTCTTCCAAAGTCGCGACCCTCAATCCCACCCCATAATAACTTCTGACCATTTGACTAAGTACTGGAGAAACACATTAATTCCAATACAAAATGCATTTATCACTAGCCAACACGTTCCCCGAAGGTGATTAAAGGCCCTCAGTCCCATACCTACTAATTCCTGTTCGTGCTTGAGTCGAGGAAATCCTTCGTTAGTGGCTCCAACCCCGTAACAATAGACTATCTCTTTGATTTAATTTGCATAGATTTTAAATTCTTAACCTCATGAATATTAAATATTTTATGTACATGCAAGAATCACTGTAATTTTCGTAGGGTGTAGGATTGTTTAGTAATTATTCTTGCGTGAACATTCGCTAGTAGCTTCATTTGGTTAAATATGGGAGCGTTCTTCAAGTGACTTCATTCAAATAATATTTGATTTATACAACCGATGACTGATGCAACCCTTTGAATAATGTAAATTTGGAGACATCGTACTTTTCACGCAGTAGAAAGTGACTTGCTCAGATAATCAAGCTGATCTTTCACTACTTATTCAATGTCTACTGATTAAATAGGTCTTCACGTGAACTGGCTTCCAAAGACGAAAATCGTCCAATTTCTGAGACGAGTATCACGAACTAGTTGGATTAGATAGACACCCCAACCTATAAAAAAGGAAGGTGCTGTTCGAAGCTCCGGGATCAAGCATACATCGTTATTTATTTATTTTTTATTTTGTTGCTCTCTGTTCTAGCATCTTAACCTCGTTTATCTGGATCTTTTTCAATAAATCATAAACCCATCGTTGTATTGCCATTTTTACTTTTGAACATTTCCCTAATAGGTTGGCAGGTACTTAGAATTACAAAGATTCACAAATCTATCTATCTATCTATCTATCTATCACATCAGTATGTATGTATGAATCTCTCTCTATCTCTATCTATCTTATTACTTCATTATCTATCTATCTATCTTAATCAGTTCATTGTCAAGTAAAAATATATCAATGAAGGAATGAATGATTCAATCAATCCATACTTCAGCCCTACAATCTCTCACATGAGGGAGGTCCTGCTCCAGGATTCTAATCTCTGGGATCAAGAACGTTTTGTCATTTATTCATTACTTGCCTGAATTTCTTTGATGAAGCTTGGCAATTGTTAGGACTCAGAATCATCGGACTATTGACCCCATCTTTATTATTTCACTCAAAATGTTTCGCCCGATATGTCTTTCGGCCTTCTTCAGGTGTTTTATGTTGAATACTTCTTCATCATCATATCACGCCGCCAGCACGGATTTCCGGGACTCTATCTCACCGCCCGGTAGGTCTTCAAGTCTACACCCTGTATCGACACAGAGCTGTTGTATATAGGTTCTGGCTAGTTGTCCGGCCTTTGCTCATCCATGAGAAGTGGTCAACTGAAGTTTGTCGCTTATGAGTTCGTCCCCACTTCTCCAGCAATATCCCGTATGTCTGGTTCGTCTAACTTCGATAGTTTTCGTGATGGGTGTAGGTAGCCGTACAGCTGCCTCCAGGACTTGTTTAATATTGCTCACAGCATTCTTGCGTAATTACCGTCAAGCCTTTTCTCCATACGTTTAGTTAGCGCCCATGTTGTGCATCCATATAGCAGTATCGACAAGACCGCTGCTTAGAAAAAAGTGTGTTTTATCTTATCGGTCAAGTCGACTTCCATATGACCGATAGCCTATCGATAGCTGCCCATGCCTTTGCTAGTAACGAGTTGATGTCTGTCTCGGTTGATGAGACACTGCTTCCAGCTAAGTGAACATTTCCACTAGTTTCAGAGAACTATCATTTAATGATTAAAGCGCATGTATTCTGTCTTGTGTGCATTGACAGGGAGGAATATGACAGGAGCTGCTCGTTCCAGACTATGCAGCACGGACTCGGCTTCGGTGGGTGTATTTGCCAGAAGCGCTATGTCATTGGCGTAGTCCGCCTCCGTAATTGTTTGTGCGAGGTATTTTTTCCTTCTTTATTTGCCAGCTTGAAACGGTTGTCTTTCATTTTATCAATAGACGTTCTAAGCACATAGTATAAACAGATGATAAAGAGGTACTATTTACCAACCCCTCCGCTCGGGCAGGATATGACACAAGGTCGATTTTTAAGCGGAGTTTAACAGGTTTGAATTCAGAGTTTTCCTTCTCCTAGACTAGTTGCCTCACCAAGGCTGAAGAACCTAGTCCGTCCTACTATTTACCCATAGCTGGAGGGAGAATAAGGGGGTTCATACCTTTCCCAAGGGTATTTGCCCGAAAGTGAACGTAATAGCGCGACTGGAGTACGAACTCGCGTACTACGATTCCGCAGTTCATCGCTTTAACCATTACACCACGAGGACACCCCAACAGATGATAAAGAGGTAGGGGGCTAATGTGTCTCCTTGCAGCACACCTGGTACAATGTCGATAATATAATTAAACACTTGTACTCGGTCATGGTTAACAACATTGGAGCACTCTACCCCAGTGGTTCAAATGAAAGGTTCAGTTCGAAATTCTGTGGGGATTACCGAGTTCCGCATAAAAAAACTGAAGAAGGTCGAATGTTAAATCGACCGAAACGTTATGAGTATAACAATAAAGATGTAGTCAATAGTCCAAATATTCTAAGAAATAACAATTATCTATTTATGCTGTTGTATTCAAGCCGAAATTCTTATCTTCCCTTCAATGTTTCTTGTGGAATTCAAAACCCTGTCTTAATGTTGTTTCTTTTTTAATTCAAACCCCTATCTTTACGATGTTTCTTTTGCTATTCGAAACTCAGTCTTAACGATTTTTCATTTGTAGTTCAAAGCTCTATCTTAAGGAAGTTTCTCCTGTAATTCAAAATCCTGTCTTAATGTCGTTGCGAGTGCCCCGGGGCCTGTTCTGGACTTCGGTCCGGAGCGTGGCCCTGGAAAAGGAACAATGGCAGACTTGGGGCCTTTAATTAGGCACCTAGTTTCGACTAGGCTACCTT
Source organism: Sepioteuthis lessoniana (assembly GCA_963585895.1). Taxonomy (NCBI): domain Eukaryota; kingdom Metazoa; phylum Mollusca; class Cephalopoda; order Myopsida; family Loliginidae; genus Sepioteuthis; species Sepioteuthis lessoniana. The sequence continues at coordinate 16,647,462 of OY757942.1, forward strand.
CGGGTGGGCGAGCTGCATTTTTGTCTCCTTTGTCCCCCTTGTACGGCACTAGACCAAGCGTCTAGTTTAAGCCGTAAACTGGCATACGTGCCCGGACTCACATTTGGGTTCGTGAAACTGCTTGCCTTATCGGGCTCACATTGCACTAAGTGAGCCGATGAGCAGCACTGACAAGCAGGGTTCGAGTCTCGGCTCCTTCCCGACCTTCCCCTCCCCTTTATCCCCACTTTAATTGGCCTTCGGGCTTCTGACCTTGTGTCAAGTCGTGTCTGGTGGGAGGCAGCGACAAATACTACGATGTTTCTTTTGTAATTCAAAACCCTATCTTAAGTAATTTTCTTTTGTAATTTAAAACCCTATCTTAAGTAAGTTTCTTTTGTAATTCAAAACCCTGTCTTAAGTAAGTTTCTTTTTAATTCAAAACTCTGTCTTAACGATGTTTCTTTTGTAATTCAAAACCCTATCTTAAGTAATTTTCTTTTGTCATTCAAAACCCTATCTTAAGTAAGTTTCTTTTGTAATTCAAAACCATGTCTTTGTATTGCCCCCTTTTACCGCTTCTTCTTTAACAGATTACCTACCTACCAACCTTGCTAACGACCTATGGTGTATGTAGTAAATTTCCGTCATCAGTTATAAAATTTTCCTCTAATTCGACTGAATATGGGTTCTCTTTTGGCAATTAGATAGTGTAGCATGCATGGTCTCGAAGAGATATTACGACAAAATGAAAAGATGATAAAAAGGTCACATCAGAAGAAAAAAATCAGATACATGGTCACAAAAACACCACTCATCTTATCATTTTTGCTGAAACCTCTTGTCGAACGAATCGCCTACCCACCACAAAAGTTTTCATTTGTTTTTAAATTGGAAAATTTAATTGGAAATGATCTGTATTATAAAAATCCATTGGAAGTAATTTTTACTATAAAAATTATAAAGACAATGCTTTTTACTATAAAAATGCACTGGAAATGATTTTTACTATAAGAATGCATGGGACAATGACATTTTCAATAAAAATACATTGGACAATGATTTTTGCCACAAAAATGCATTGGAAATTATTTTACCTCAAAGATGCATTGGAAATGTTTTTTTACAATAAAAATGCATATGACAACGATTTTTACTATAAAAATTCATTTGACAATGATTTTTCCAATAAAAATGCATTAGAAAAGATTTTTACTATAAAGATGCATTTGATAATGATTTTTACTATAAAAATACATCGGAAATGATTTTCACTAGAGTCACGCATTCGACAATGATTTTTTTTACAATATAAAATCATTGGAAATGAATTTTACTATAAAGATGCGCTGGAAAAATTTTTTTTCAATAAAAAAGCATTGGAAATGCTTTTTACTATAAAAAAGCATTGAAAATGATTTTTACAATAAAAAATATCAGAAAATGATTTTTTACAATAAAAAAAACAATACAAATGATTTTGCTATGAAAATGCACAGGAAGTTTTTTTTACAATAAAAATTCACAGGAAATTATTTTTACAATAAAAATACACTGGAAATGATTTTTTTCTATAAGAATGCATTAGAAATTATTTTTACTACAAAAATGCATATGAAACAAATTTTACTCAATTCTTTCCAAATGATATTTACCATAAAAAGGCATTGTACATTGCTTTATAATAAAAATGCATTTGAAATGATTTTTGCGATAAACATGCATCTTAAGGATTTTTCTAATAAAAAGCGTTCGAAATGACTTTTACTATGAAAATGCATTTGAAACAGTTTTTATTATAAATTTTATTATGACAATCTATAGTAAATTTGGTAGCTTTACACAAAACTATCTAGCTGTCTATTGATGGGAGCCGAACAAACTCTTCTCTGAATATCGATGCTCATTTCTCTGAAGCAATTTCGAAATACCGCAATTACCAACTTAACGAACTAATATAATCGTTTTTTTTTTCTTGCGTTCATTTAATTGGTTATATTAAGAGTTAAGATGTTGATCAGTGTTCAAATAAAGATACAGTCATCGGAGTCAAACTGTTAGAACATTCTTTAGCGTATCTTGAGCAAAACACAAAAAAAGATTAGATTAGATTGATCTACCAAGAAAAAAAATATAAAAAAAGCAAAAATAAATAAACAAATTAGATAAAAGAAAGCGTCTCCATTACTAGCAGTCCTTTTCCCTCGACCTAAAAAATGATTAAAAGGTAAAACGAAAGGAAAAAGTTCTGTCCAGAAGATATTCAAGTGAAGTAAAACAATCTGCTCGCCGTTCTTCAGTGAAGCGATCTTCATGGCAGGTAATGGAAGCCATTTTCATCAAGGAGAGTAAGGCTGTTGTAAAGGAGAGCAAGGCCATCAACTGTAGTCGTTCCCATGTTGATAAGATAATAGTCGTCTTAAGCGGAGAGTGAAATAGTTCCAGTCAATCGTAAAAAGTATGAGGAGTTGGTGGGGAGGAAGGGAGAAAAGAACGAACGAAGGAAAACAAAGAAAAAATAAGGAAAAGAAAGATTACCGCGGGAAAAGTTGCATCCTTTTTTTAAGGAATTTACCAAGTGGTTTCCAAGGAAAAAAAGAAAACCCAAAAAAACAACCAACAAGATGAAAAGCAAAAAAACAAAAAAACAAAAAACAAAAAAAACTAAAAACAAAAAACATAAACAAATAAAAAACAATGAGCGTTAAAACAAAGAATGGGTGGGGTAAATATTCATTCTTGCTGAAGTCAGGAAGTTTTATTCTATTTTGTTTTTTACTATGGTTCTGTTAAAAGAATCCAAAGTTTGTTATGAGGGAGCGAGAGAGAGAGAGAGAGAGAGAGAGAGAGAGAGAGAGAGAGAGAAGCACACATACTCAGAGAAACATAGTGTGCGAGAGTTACAGAGAGAGAGAGAGAGAGAGAGAGAGAGTGGCAGAGAGAAACAGTGGAAAATACACACACACACTCATACATAAAGACAGACATACATACATACAAAGTGAGAGAGAGACAGACAGACAGACAGAGACAGACAGAGAATCTGAATAAGACAGTTACAGAGAGATGTAAATAAAATCAAACAGAAAAAGAAATTAAGAGATAGGCTGACAGAAGCAGTGACTTATACAAAGGAGACAGATAGATAGATAGTGAGATAGATAGCGAGAGAACGGAGAGAGAGAGAGAGAGAGAGAGAGAGAGAGAGAGAGAGATTGACTGACGGTCTGAGACAGAAGCAGAGTGAGACTGGCAGAGATAAGCAGAACAAAACTCAGTGTGTGTGTATGTATGTGTGTGTGTGAGAGAGAGAGAGAGAGAGAGAAAGAGAGGGAGAAGAAAGAAAGAAAGAAAGAAAGAAAGAAAGAAAGAAAAAGCGATAGAAGATGAAATACATGCACAGAGAGAGAGAGAGAGATACGAAAGAATAGAGAGAAAGAGAGAGAGAGAGAGAGAAAAAAAAATGAGAAGAAAAAAAGAAAGGGAGACAAATAAAGAGATAGAGAGTGAACGTAATACAGAAACAGAGAGAGTGAAAAAGCGACAGGGAAAGAAAAAGTGAGAAGAAAGGGAAAGTTAAGAAATAAAGAAAAACAAAGAGAGAGAGAACGAAATATATAGAGAGAAAGTGAGAGAGAGAGAGTGCGAGAGAAAAAAAAACAGATTTATATATAGATAAGAGAGAGAGACAGATAGATAGATAGAAAGATATGAACACCTGATATATATATATATATATATATAGAGAGAGAGAGAGAGAGGGGGGAGTTAGAGAGAGAGAGAGAGATTCTTGGCAATTTCCTGTAATAATTTAGCGGTCTTTGCTAGTGGAAATCCATGGCTGTCTTTATCACGATCAGCTTAAATTAATTTGTGAAAGCCTAAAACGTGTTCAGTGGTCCTTTACATTATAAACAGGTTGGCTCCTACCTACCTATCTACCTACCGATGGTGTGTGTTACAATTTACTGTCATTAGATATACAACTTGTCTATAATTCGACTGAAGCTGTGTATTCACTTCGGCTATGAGAAAGGTATATAGTCACGTCTCAGTGATGAAAAGGGTTTTCTGTCAGGTTAGAGACACTTGTCTCATAAAATTATAAAGAATCACAAATCTATCTATCTATCTATCAATGAGTGTTACCGAGCTAAAATTCTGCCTTGTTGGTGGGGTTTATTCCATTTATCTGCAGCATATGCGTAAGACCCTAACCCTCCGAATGGAATGTCCTGCTTTTGACTCAACTACATCTAATGATGAGGCACCAGTTCTTGTGATCTAGAGAAAGTGGAGAACCCTATTCATTGCGATTACTCTCAGGCCCACTCTGAGATCCTGAGAGGTAGCACCTATTAGGATCCCATCAATGGGTCAAATAGATCTGTTAGCATATCTTTAGTACTAGAAGTATGCATGTTCAACTCACGCCGGAGTCATCAATATTTGTTACGGACATAAGTGAAAATGCTGTTCTACAAGTTAACAAATTTTATTTCTTTAAATTGAGTGAAACATTTCTTGAAAAAGAGAATTTACAAAGTCTTTTCCGGTAAGAAAAGATAATATTAGTCAAATCGTAGATATTTGCCAATATTTTTGTGATAAATAAAGAGATGATTCATTCAATGCTGTTCTTAGTGTAGCCTAAATCTAAGTTGATAAATTTTGTGTACAAAATCTTTTGTGAGACTGTCATTATGTAGAGAAGATACATTTATGGCTTAAACAGCTGCAATTGAAATGTTTTATCATCAGGAGACAGATGAAATAATAGAGGGGGTGTCCTCGTGGTGTAATGGTTAAAGCGATGGACTGCGGAATCGTAGTAAGCGAGTTCGTACTTCAGTCGCGCTATTACGTTCACTTTTGGGAAAGGTATGAACCTCATTATCCTCCAAGCTATGGGTTAAATAGTACCACTACTGTTCTTCTATGAGAATGGCTTTGGCATTAAGTAATTGATATGCCATTAAACAACGAAATAAAAACTGAAATAATAGAACGAAGATTTTTAACCAAATAAAAATTTAAATTTGAATCGTTCAATTTGAAGTAATTTTAAAAATATTGAATTTTATGCATTTTTTTTAAAGAAAAAGAATGTGTTGTATAGCCATGACCATGATTAAATATACAAACACATAATACATATACCTATATACACGCATATACCTGTTCATGCAGGATACATACCGACGCAATAATAAAAGACGAGCGAAGACTTCTTTAAAAAATATACCTCTCACTTAATTGCAAGGTTTGCATGTGAGAGGGAGTTGCAGACTGAACAAAAACTGCAATATATTGACCTCCCCAGCTCCTTTGGACATAGCCGTGTGTCGTTCTCGTTTTCCTGATGCTCAGCCGATGGCCTAGGGGCCCAGACTCTCTGGGACATGTTCTCATTCCAGTATCTTCTCTTTAACTCATCTGATCTCTAACTCACTGACATCCTGTTTTCACCGAGTTATATAATAGTTCAATCGCCCACTCAATTGCCCCCTCAATCTTTGGAATGGCATGTTTGATCGTCATCAAGTGGAAATAACTGTCATGCAATTCAGAGGTCACTCTCTTCCGGTGCATAAATCTATGAGTGTATCTTTTACCTTGTCCCATTTTGTCCGCCAAATCCGACTACGCGATTTCCTTCGATTACTGGCCATTGGAATATGTCACTTCCTTCCGGTGCACCACTTTGGAATGGCATGTTTGGCCGGGTCGAAGGTCAATATACAACAAATGTAGATTTTCACTCAAAAGAAATAAGCCGAAGAATAACTGAGTACTTATAGAATAAATCTATACCTACCCATGAAATATTTTTTCTTCGCTTATTTATAAGATGAGGTAGTTTCGAAATTAGATTTGAAAAAAAAAGTCCCCCCATGAATCTAATTGGCTAAAGAAATGTATTTTTTTAAAACAATTTAGGGTTTTAAAGATTTATTCAATAAGTTTGGGTTTTGATTTTTCAAATTTTTTAAGGCAATTCAAAAATTGTCGTCGGCGAAAATTTTAAAATTAGGTCATACACGTTGATTGGCCAAAAGATGCCAAAATACTGATTCAAAATTTATAGCTTCCGGGTCCTATATTTTTTCACAAAAATTTATATATTTTTTAGCATGGAAATCAGTTAATTTCCCATATTAGATTATGTTGAAATACTTAATACCATATAAATGTAAATTATTTTAATAAGAATTGTTATTTAAAGATAAAACTGGATGAGTCCCTGTTGTGCAGTTGTTCAAGAACAGGACTGTGACATCATTGGCTAACAAGTTCGAGTTCCAGTCAAGCCTTGCCCAGTCAGCTGGGGCTATAGAAATACACCGACTGTAACTCTGCAGCAGGGTAAGACCCCCCCCAATGAGTGTCCTGGATATGACACTAAACAATCTGATGGTGAGGTTCCAGCAGTGCTGGAGCTTTGGGGAATGCAGAGTACCCCTTCATTGCCATTGCCTCCAGGTCCACTCTGACCCGGAGTGGTAGCACTTGATAGGGCCCTATCAATGGGTTAAATAGAACTAACAGCATACTTATCCTAAAATTAATTGTTTGACTAAACTGAATAGCTTGAAATAGAAACGTTTTTGACAATTAAACCGTACTTGCATTTAAACTACGTGCTTATGCTTAACTGAATTATTTGAAATAGAACTGTTTTTCGACATTAAAACTGTATTTACACTTAACTAAATAGTTACATTTAACTGCTTGAATAGTTTGAAGTGGAAATGTTTTTGACAATTAAACTGTTTACTTATGTTAAACTGCATTGTTTGAAATAGAACAGATTATTTACATAAAAATGGATTTGGTGTTAACTACCCTACAAAGGTTGATATGCCATAAAACCCAACAAACCAAACGAAACCATCCAGTCAAGCCATTAGTTTTACTTTCGGCGGAATACTCTTGGAAAAGACATAAACCTCTTTATACCTTTTGTTATGGATTGACTGTACCTCTGCTGTTCTTCAAGATGGGTGGATTAGGAATTAAATAACCTATGAAGGTTGATATGCCATTGAACAAAGAAACCAAACAAAACCTTGAAGATGTATTTCCTGACTTTTGATGTTATTCTGTTTTGTTTTATAGCCGATATATTGTGAATATATAATACATATACGTTAAAGCCCTTCGCTTTAGCTGAGCTTGTTGATGGTCTGCGGTAAGATATCCGACTGGCGTAAAGTCAGCCGGGTTTCGATCCCACCTTAAAGCATCTTGCGTGTCTCGCCACAAGATAAGTTTTGAGATAACGAAACAGTCTGTCTTCAGATGACAATATATTTGCTCCCCGCGATACCATGATATTGTTAGGTTGTTTGTGTTTTACAGCATATCAACTGTTGTAGGTTATTTAATTCCAAATCCTGTTTATACATATATATGATTTGTAAAGGTTTGTTGATGGTTTTACGGCATATACCATTTTAGGTTATTTAAAGCCAAATCCTGTTTATACAGCTACACACACACGCACATACACACCCATATATATATGATTTGTAAAGGTTTGTTGATTGTGTTTTACAGCATATCAACTCTTGTTGTTTAATTAATGCTGAGTCTTTCCTGGCGGCAACACCCCACAAAGCACCAACTATACGGCCACCTGCCTCCCATCACGAAAACTATCCAAGTTAGACGAACCAGACACGCAGGACACTGCTGAAGAAGCAAGGACGAGCTCATAAGTGATGTACTCCTATGAACCCCTACATATGGCCGAGCAAAAGCAGTACGACCAGCTCGAACATACATACAGCAGCTGTGTGAGGATACGGGATGTAGCCCTGAAGACCTGCCAGAGGCGATGAACGATAGGGAGAAGTGGCGAGAGAGGGTCAGGGATATCCGTGCTCGTGCCACGACATGACGATGGTGATGAAATATTAGATAAATATGATTTGTAAAGGTTGGTTGGAAGGTTGTGTTTTACGGTATATCAACCCGTGTAGGGTATTTAATGCCAAATCCTGTTTACACACACACACACAAATATATATATATATATATATATATATATGATTTGTAAAGGTTGGTTGGTTGTGCTTTACGGCATATCATCCCTTATAGGGTATTTAATTCCAAATCCTGTATACACACACACACACACACACACACACATATATATATAAATAAAACATTAAATAAATCCCTTCCCCTACTCATTTTTAAGCTCCACTATCATTTTCATATTTACATATATTTCTGTCATCGACGATTACATCATTCACTAAAACGTCCCCCTTGTCATTTTGCCGTTTCATAAACACCTTTCTTATTGCCACACCACCCATCTGCAATTACCGACACCATACTAATTATACAACAGAATCGCCGACCTTAAGAACCATTTTCTTCACATTATCACATTATAACATCCACAAGTATTACTAGTAAATGTAAGTTATATTTTAGTATTGTCAATAATTATAAGTACTATTTTTCACATTATTGCATTATAAGCTCTCATCACTATTGTTCCTAACAATTATGATTATAATGGTTACATTTATTACAATCATTATAGCAAAAGCTACACAAAACTTATCATCATTTTTATTACCTGTCCATAAATACTACACCACAAAACCCCTGACAACACAATCATTATATCATAAAAACTATACAAGTTATACGAACTAGATATGCAGGACACTACTGGAGAAGTAGGGACGATCTCGTAAGCGACATACTCCTGTGGACACCTTCACATGGAGGAGCAAAGGCAGGATAACCAGCTAGAACCTATACACAACATCTCTGTGCCGATACAGGATGTAGCCTTGAAGACCCACCGGGAGCGATGGACGATAGAGACGGGTGGTAGAAGAGGGTCATGGAGATCCGTGCTGGCGGTGTGACATGATGATGATGATAACATATATATATATATATATAAGTAAATAATGGAGTGTAATCTGACACTATAGAGAGAAAAGTTTATAACAAGGTAATCCAAGTAGAAGGAGAGATTTATTGAGAAGCAAAGTTGACACTATAGCGTTTCGGTTCTAATGAACCATCATCAGGACTGTGAGGGATGATATTAGTAATGTTAAATCAACGATGGATGTTTAAAAGTGCAAAATACAAAAACCTCGGCAAAATTTGTTTAACAAGAAAAAGTTGGCCGTTTAATTAGTGAACCAACGCTGATTCATTAATTTAATTAATTTAAGTGAATAGTTTGTAGATAACACCCCTTTTTTTTACACATAGTGAAAGGGTTTCACGTATTTTTCTGTGTTTGTAGACTTGATGTGATTTTTATTTCAGCCTTCTCTATTATAGTAAATTTGTTATATTGAAATGTTTTATCCAAGTTTCGATGGACATAGATGATCACTAACTATTATCAATAAATGGGTTGTCGAAAAGGAAATTACGATGCGTGTGAAAGTTTATAGAATTTTGCATTAGGTGAGGGGAGGAAGTGGAGGAGGAGAAGGTGGAATGTGACAAAAACCGTATGGAATACCAAAAGGCTTGAAATCTTTCTCCTATTTGTGAATAAACCCCTTTGGATTTGGTCAGATAAGTAGGTAGATAGGAAGTGAAGGAGGCTGGCACCAAAGAGTTCCATCATAACATAATGAATATATTAATGATTAATTTGAACGATATCAATGCTTAATAAAAAAAAGAAATCTATCAAGTTTGTATCTTATTAGAGAAGTGGTTTTATTTTGTGAAAACTACGTCTATTGTAAGGGTCACCTTATTAATGAAAAAAAAAAAAATAACGATAGCACAAAGAAACACAAAAATTTGTAAAGGAAACCTTAATATTTGTTGTTTTTTTTTTGTTTGTTTTTATTCCGTGATTGTTTCAAATAAAATTTTAAAAAAATCTCTCAAAATGCAAAAGAAAATCGAAAAAACTAATTCAATGTAAAGGAAGTTTATTCATCAGCATAATATCTGACGAAATATAATTTTGAAATCGAAAATAAGTAAATAAATAAATTATTTAATTGAATTAATTAAAGTATGCAAAGGATATTCATTCATGGTTTTCTTAAATTATAATTTTTTCATTTATATTTGATTAATTTTGAGAGACAAAATTGCGCTGAGAAATCTGATGGATGAGTCATATCGTCTTCTGGGGTCATTATTAAATAAAACACTTCAACTTTTATGTTAATGAGCAAAAGACAATCCTTTTCCCTTTCGATATCAAACTTCTTGCAAACAAAATGTAGCTTTTCATATGAAAATCGGTTGAACATACTTTTCATAGTGAGACCCATTTACAAAATCATTTCTGTGATAGGAAAAAACATTTTCTGTGTATATTTATAGTAAAAATCATTTCCCATACAATTTTAAAGTAAAAATCATTGTCCAATGTATTTTTATCGTAAAAAAATCATTTCAAATGCATTTTCAAAGTAAAAATAATTTCCAATGCATTTTTTAGTAAAAATCATTTCCAATGCATTTTTATAATAAAAATCATTTCCAATGCATTTTTATAGTAACATCATTTCCAATATATTTTTAAAATAAAATCATTTCCAATGCATTTTTAAAGTAAAAATCATTTCCAATGCATTTTTATAGTAAAAATCATTTCCAATGCATTTTTATAGTAAAAATCATTTCCAATGCATTTTTATAATATTAATAGTTTCCAATGCATTTTTATAGTAAAAATCATTTCCAATGCATTTTTATAGTAAAAATCATTTCCAATGCATTTTTATAATATAAATCATTTCCAATACATTCATATAGTAAAAATCATTTCCAATGCATTTTTATAGTAAAATCATTTCCAATGCATTTTTATAATAAAAATCATTTCCAATGCATTTTTATAATAAAAATCATTTCCAATACATTTTTAAAGTAAAAATCATTTCCAATGCATTTTTATAGTAAAAATCATTTCCAATGCAATTTTATAATAAAAATCATTTCCAATGCATTTTTATAATATAAATCATTTCCAATGCATTTTTATAATACAAATCATTTCCAATGCATTTTCATAGTAAAAATCATTTCCAATGCATTTTTATAGTAAAAATCCTTTCCAATGCATTTTTATAATATTAATAGTTTCCAATGCATTTTTATAGTAAAAATCATTTCCAATGCATTTTTATAGTAAAAATCATTTCCAATGCATTTTTATAATAAAAATCATTTCCAATAAATTTTTATAGTAAAAATCATTTCCAATGCATTTTTATAGTAAAATCATTTCCAATGCATTTTTATAATAAAAATCATTTCCAATGCATTTTTATAATAAAAATCATTTCCAATGCATTTTTAAAGTAAAAATCATTTCCAATGCATTTTTATACTAAAAATCATTTCCAATGCAATTTTATAATAAAAATCATTTCCAATGCATTTTTATAATATAAATCATTTCCAATGCATTTTTATAATACAAATCATTTCCAATGCATTTTCATAGTAAAAATCATTTCCAATGCATTTTTATAGTAAAAATCCTTTCCAATGCATTTTTATAATATTAATAGTATCCAATGCATTTTTATAGTAAAAATCATTTCCAATGCATTTTTATAGTAAAAATCATTTCCAATGCATTTTTATAATAAAAATCATTTCCAATACATTTTTATAGTAAAAATCATTTCCAATGCATTTTTATAGTAAAATATTTTCCAATGCATTTTTATAATAAAAATCATTTCCAATGCATTTTTATAATAAAAATCATTTCCAATGCATTTTTAAAGTAAAAATCATTTCCAATGCATTTTTATAGTAAAAATCATTTCCAATGCAATTTTATAATAAAAATCATTTCCAATGCATTTTTATAGTAAAAATCCTTTCCAATGCATTTTTATAATATTAATAATTTCCAATGCATTTTTATAGTAAAAATCATTTCCAATGCATTTTTATAGTAAAAATCATTTCCAATGCATTTTTATAATATAAATAGTTTCCAATGCATTTTTATAGTAAAAATCATTTCCGATGCATTTTTATAGTAAAAATCATTTCCAATGCATTTTTATAGTAAAAATCATTTCCAATGCATTTTTATAATATTAATAGTTTCCAATACATTTTTATAGTAAAAATCATTTCCAATGCATTTTTATAGTAAAAATCATTTCCAATGCATTTTTATAATAAAAATCATTTCCAATACATTTATATAGTAAAAATCATTTCCAATGCATTTTTATAGTAAAATCATTTCCAATGCATTTTTATAATAAAAATCATTTCCAATGCATTTTTATAATAAAAATCATTTCCAATACATTTTTAAAGTAAAAATCATTTCCAATGCATTTTTATAGTAAAAATCATTTCCAATGCAATTTTATAATAAAAATCATTTCCAATGCATTTTTATAATATAAATCATTTCCAATGCATTTTTATAATACAAATCATTTCCAATGCATTTTCATAGTAAAAATCATTTCCAATGCATTTTTATAGTAAAAATCCTTTCCAATGCATTTTTATAATATTAATAGTTTCCAATGCATTTTTATAGTAAAAATCATTTCCAATGCATTTTTATAATAAAAATCATTTCCAATACATTTTTATAGTAAAAATCATTTCCAATGCATTTTTATAGTAAAATCATTTCCAATGCATTTTTATAATAAAAATCATTTCCAATGCATTTTTATAATAAAAATCATTTCCAATGCATTTTTAAAGTAAAAATCATTTCCAATGCATTTTTATAGTAAAAATCATTTCCAATGCATTTTTATAGTAAAAATCATTTCCAATGCATTTTTATAATAAAAATCATTTCCAATACATTTTTATAGTAAAAATCATTTCCAATGCATTTTTATAGTAAAATCATTTCCAATGCATTTTTATAATAAAAATCATTTCGAATGCATTTTTATAATAAAAATCATTTCCAATGCATTTTTAAAGTAAAAATCATTTCCAATGCATTTTTATAGTAAAAATCATTTCCAATGCAATTTTATAATAAAAATCATTTCCAATGCATTTTTATAGTAAAAATCCTTTCCAATGCATTTTTATAATATTAATAATTTCCAATGCATTTTTATAGTAAAAATCATTTCCAATGCATTTTTATAGTAAAAATCATTTCCAATGCATTTTTATAATATAAATAGTTTCCAATGCATTTTTATAGTAAAAATCATTTCCAATGCATTTTTATAGTAAAAATCATTTCCAATGCATTTTTATAGTAAAAATCATTTCCAATGCATTTTTATAATATTAATAGTTTCCAATGCATTTTTATAGTAAAAATCATTTCCAATGCATTTTTATAGTAAAAATCATTTCCAATGCATTTTTATAATAGAAATCATTTCCAATACATTTATATAGTAAAAATCATTTCCAATGCATTTTTATAGTAAAATCATTTCCAATGCATTTTTATAATAAAAATCATTTCCAATGCATTTTTATAATAAAAATCATTTCCAATACATTTTTAAAGTAAAAATCATTTCCAATGCATTTTTATAGTAAAAATCATTTCCAATGCAATTTTATAATAAAAATCATTTCCAATGCATTTTTATAATATAAATCATTTCCAATGCATTTTTATAATACAAATCATTTCCAATGCATTTTCATAGTAAAAATCATTTCCAATGCATTTTTATAGTAAAAATCCTTTCCAATGCATTTTTATAATATTAATAGTTTCCAATGCATTTTTATAGTAAAAATCATTTCCAATGCATTTTTATAATAAAAATCATTTCCAATACATTTTTATAGTAAAAATCATTTCCAATGCATTTTTATAGTAAAATCATTTCCAATGCATTTTTATAATAAAAATCATTTCCAATGCATTTTTATAATAAAAATCATTTCCAATGCATTTTTAAAGTAAAAATCATTTCCAATGCATTTTTATAGTAAAAATCATTTCCAATGCATTTTTATAGTAAAAATCATTTCCAATGCATTTTTATAATATTAATAGTTTCCAATGCATTTTTATAGTAAAAATCATTTCCAATGCATTTTTATAGTAAAAATCATTTCCAATTCATTTTTATAATAAAAATCATTTCCAATGCATTTTTATAGTAAAAATCATTTCCAATGCATTTTTATAGTAAAAATCATTTCCAATGCATTTTTATAATATTAATAGTTTCCAATGCATTTTTATAGTAAAAATCATTTCCAATGCATTTTTATAGTAAAAATCATTTCCAATTCATTTTTATAATAAAAATCATTTCCAATACATTTTTATAGTAAAAATCATTTCCAATGCATTTTTATAGTAAAATCATTTCCAATGCATTTTTATAATAAAAATCATTTCCAATGCATTTTTATAATAAAAATCATTTCCAATGCATTTTTAAAGTAAAAATCATTTCCAATGCATTTTTATACTAAAAATCATTTCCAATGCAATTTTATAATAAAAATCATTTCCAATGCATTTTTATAATATAAATCATTTCCAATGCATTTTTATAATACAAATCATTTCCAATGCATTTTCATAGTAAAAATCATTTCCAATGCATTTTTATAGTAAAAATCCTTTCCAATGCATTTTTATAATATTAATAGTTTCCAATGCATTTTTTAGTAAAAATCATTTCCAATGCATTTTTATAGTAAAAATCATTTCCAATGCATTTTTATAATAAAAATCATTTCCAATACATTTTTATAGTAAAAATCATTTCCAATGCATTTTTATAGTAAAATCATTTCCAATGCATTTTTATAATAAAAATCATTTCCAATGCATTTTTATAATAAAAATCATTTCCAATGCATTTTTAAAGTAAAAATCATTTCCAATGCATTTTTATAGTAAAAATCATTTCCAATGCAATTTTATAATAAAAATCATTTCCAATGCATTTTTATAGTAAAAATCCTTTCCAATGCATTTTTATAATATTAATAATTTCCAATGCATTTTTATAGTAAAAATCATTTCCAATGCATTTTTATAGTAAAAATCATTTCCAATGCATTTTTATGATATAAATAGTTTCCAATGCATTTTTATAGTAAAAATCATTTCCAATGCATTTTTATAGTAAAAATCCTTTCTAATGCATTTTTATAATAAAAATAATTTCCAATGCATATTTATAATAAAAATCATTCCCAATGCATTTTTATAATAAAAATCATTTCCAATACATTTTTATAGTAAAAATCATTTCCAATGCATTTTTATAGTAAAATCATTTCCAATACATTTTTATAATAAAAATCATTTCCAATGCATTTTTATAATAAAAATCATTTCCAATGCATTTTTAAAGTAAAAATCATTTCCAATGCATTTTTAAAGTAAAAATCATTTCCAATGCATTTTTATAGTAAAAATCATTTCCAATGCATTTTTATAGTAAAAATCATTTCCAATGCAATTTTATAATAAAAATCATTTCCAATGCATTTTTATAGTAAAATCATTTCCAATGCATTTTTATAATACAAATCATTTCCAATGCATTTTTATAGTAAAAATCCTTTCCAATGCATTTTTATAATATTAATAATTTCCAATGCATTTTTATAGTAAAAATCATTTCCAATGCATTTTTATAATATAAATAATTTCCAATGTATTTTTATAGTAAAAATCATTTCCAATGCATTTTTATAGTAAAAATCCTTTCTAATGCATTTTTATAATAAAAATCATTTCCAATGCATTTTTATAATAAAAATCATTTACAATTAATTCATTTCCAATACCCTTTTATGGTAAATTTTCATTGTAAAAATCATTTTTAATACATTTTTATAGTAAAAATAATTTCAGTGCATTGTTTTTTTTAGTAAAAATAATTTTCAATATATGTTAAAAGTAAAAATCCTTTCCAATGCATATTTTTAATAATGATCCAATCTTTACTTCATTTTTATATAAAAAATTTATTTCCAATACATTTTTATAGTAAAAATCATTCCCAATCAGGTTTTATATGAAAGTTAATTTCTAACACATCTTTAAAATCAATGATTTACTATGCATTTTTACAACAAAAATCATTTCCAGCGCAGATTTATTTTGAAACTTGCTCTGAATACATGGGGCTGTATAATACATTGGTGCCCGTGGTGTAATGGTTATCGTCGTAGGAAATGGACACGGCGGCTCGAGTTCAAATCCTGGACGCGACAGATAGCATTTCACATAGTATTAAAATACCCTTGGGAAAGGTATGAATCCAATTATTCTCCCTCCGGCTATGTGTAAAATAGTAGGGCAGACTAGGTTCTTCAGGCAACTAGTCTAGGAGAAGGAAAACCTGTTTAACTCCGCTTAAAAATTGACTTTGTATCATATCCTGCCCGAACGGAGGGGTTGGTAAATATGATAATACACTGACTGCACCTATGCAGAGGGGTACCCCCCATGAATGTCCTGTGCATGACACTAAACAATTTGATGGTGAGGTTCCAGTAATGCTGGGTCTTTGGGGAACTTTGGGGAGCACCCCTTCATTGCCATTGCTCCCAGGTCCACTCTGGTCAGGCGTGGTAGCACCTGATAGGGCCCTATCTATAGGTTAAATAGAACTAACGGTATACTTATGCTAAACTGAACTGTTTGACTAAACTGAATAGCTTGAAATAGAAATGTTTTAAACCCTACTTACATTTAAACTGCGTGCTTTTGCTAAACTGAATTATTTGAAATAGAACTGTTTTTTGACATTGAACTGTATTAACACTAAACTGAATTGTTTACTATGAAACTGTTTTGAGATTCAACTGTGTGTAAACAAAATCTGTACTTATACTAAACTGAATTAGCTGAATTAGAAGTGCTTGACAAAACTGAATAGCTTGAAATAGAAATGTTTTAGACAATTAAACTGTACTGACATTTAAACTGCGTGCTTTTGCTAAAGTCAATTGTTTTTGACATTGAAACTGTACTTACACTAAACTGAATTGTTATATATAGAACTGTTTTGAAGTTTTACTGAGTAAACAAAACCTTTACTTACGCTAAACTGAATAAGCTGAATTAAAACTGTTTGAGTAAACTGAATAGTTCGAAATAGAAAAGTTTTTGATAATTAAACTGTGTACTCACACTAAGCTGAATTGTTTGAAATAGAACTAATTATTTACATAAAAATAGATTTGGCGTTGAATAACCTACAAAGGTTAATATGCCATAAAAACCCAAGCAAGCAACCAACCAACCATTTCAATACATTATCATATAAATGTAATTTTCAATGCTTTTTTATAGTAAAAATAATTTCCAATGCATATTTATAGTAAGAATCATATCTAAAGCATTTTTATAGGAAAAATTATTTCCAATTCATTTTTATAGTAAAACTCACTTTCAATGCATTTTTATAGTAAAAATCATTTCCTAAGCATTTTTATAGAAAAAATAATTTCCAGTTCATTTTTATAGTAAAAATCATTTCCAATGCATTTTTATGGAAAAAATAATTTCCAGTTCATTTTTATAGTAAAAAACATTTCCTATGCATTTTTATGGAAAAAATAATTTCCAGTTCATTTTTATAGTAAAAATAATTTCCTATGCATTTTTATGGAAAAAATAATTTCCAGTTCATTTTTATAGTAAAAATCATTTCCAATGCATTTTTATGGAAAAAATAATTTCCAGTTCATTTTTATAGTAAAAATCATTTCCAATGCATTTTTATGGAAAAAATAATTTCCAGTTCATTTTTATAGTAAAAATAATTTCCTATGCATTTTTATGGAAAAATAAATTTCCAGTTCATTTTTATAGTAAAAATAATTTCCTATGCATTTTTATGGAAAAAATAATTTCCAGTTCATTTTTATAGTAAAAATCATTTCCAATGCATTTTTATGGAAAAAATAATTTCCAGTTCATTTTTATAGTAAAAAACATTTCCTATGCATTTTTATGGAAAAAATAATTTCCAGTTCATTTTTATAGTAAAAATAATTTCCTATGCATTTTTATGGAAAAAATAATTTCCAGTTCATTTTTATAGTAAAAATAATTTCCTATGCATTTTTATGGAAAAATAAATTTCCAGTTCATTTTTATAGTAAAAATCATTTCCAATGCATTTTTATGGAAAAAATAATTTCCAGTTCATTTTTATAGTAAAAAACATTTCCTATGCATTTTTATGGAAAAAATAATTTCCAGTTCATTTTTATAGTAAAAATAATTTCCTATGCATTTTTATGGAAAAAATAATTTCCAGTTCATTTTTATAGTAAAAATCATTTCCAATGCATTTTTATGGAAAAAATAATTTCCAGTTCATTTTTATAGTAAAAATCATTTCCAATGCATTTTTATGGAAAAATTAATTTCCAGTTCATTTTTATAGTAAAAATAATTTCCTATGCATTTTTATGGAAAAATAAATTTCCAGTTCATTTTTATAGTAAAAATAATTTCCTATGCATTTTTATGGAAAAAATAATTTCCAGTTCATTTTTATAGTAAAAATCATTTCCAATGCATTTTTATGGAAAAAATAATTTCCAGTTCATTTTTATAGTAAAAATAATTTCCTATGCATTTTTATGGAAAAAATAATTTCCAGTTCATTTTTATAGTAAAAATCATTTCCTATGCATTTTTATGGAAAAAATAATTTCCAGTTCCTTTTTATAGTAAAAATAATTTCCTATGCATTTTTATGGAAAAAATAATTTCCAGTTCATTTTTATAGTAAAAATAATTTCCTATGCATTTTTATGGAAAAAATAATTTCCAGTTCATTTTTATAGTAAAAATAATTTCCTATGCAATTTCATAATACGATCCATTTCTAATGCATTTTTATAGAAACAATTATTTCTAATGCATTTTTACAAAATAAAAATTATTTCCAATGCATTTTTATAGAAAAAAATCATCCCCAGTATATTTTATGGTAAAAATCATACTTGATACCATATAACTGTGCAAATTGTTTGTGTTAATTATTGCCATTTGAAATAGTTGTCTACTAAACATATTAAGGAATGTGTCTTTATAAACAAGAAATAGCGCATTGAATTTCGAGGCTTACTTCTCATTCGAGGGTGTGTCCTCCGATCATTGAATTCTCATGGCAAAAATATCACTGAGCCTACAAAAGAATGCGACCTGAACAACGACCACTGTACACTATGACTGGTCCCTGCTTAATAACAGGGATATTAGAGATAAATATACATTAACACCAAAGAAACAAATTCGATGCAATACCGGAGACGACAGAAACACATACTCCGAATGAAGAATATGAGAATTTCGTCAACGCCTACTTAGAAGCGTACCAACTAAATAAAGAAGAAAATATAGAGTCCCATGGAAGACATTAGCGGTTAGAGAAAAACGTACAGACGTGAAAACTTCCTCCAAATGCAACTGGAAGAACCCAACCAATACCAATGCCCTGAATTTTAAAAAGCACAAAATGAATTAGCTAATATATACCTAAAATAACGGACAGAATACATAAAAAAATCAGCTCGATAAGATTAGAGAATATCTAAGATAGCATAGCAAACGATAAACGAAGTGAGCAAATGGAAGAGCACTGTGAAAGCTAAACTGAAAGCTACCAGCCAACAAGAACGAATACACCTGCGGAAACAGCATTTCGAGAATTTACTCGGAAACCCTCCGAAATTACACATGAACCAATCACGAGAATTATAAGTAAGAATTATTAGATATCAAACTAGGACCGTTTACTCAAGAAGAACTCGACTTGGTACTGAGAAAAAAATAAAAATAAAAAAACAGCAGGGTTCGATGAAATACCTCCAGATGTATGGAAGACTAGACAATTTGACGACACTAAAACTATCAAAATTCGACGAACCAGACATACGGAACATTATTGGAGAAGTAGGAACGAACTCATAACTGATGTACTCCTGTGAACCCCTTCACATCACCGAGCAAAGGCAGAACGACCAGCTATAAACATCTCAACCACGACTGTGATGCAAACACATTTACAAATGCAAAACACAGATGCAATACAAAAGGCGGAAACAGGTGCACTCTGTTGTTCAGGTACGAATGGTTTTATTAACTTCTTGACTTCGGTTCTTCGATACGAAGAGAGACACACAATTCTTACTATGCTAACCCCACCAACACGCGACGCATCTTGTGGTGTTTAAGATCTCAATTCATCATCGACGGTCGAGACCCGAAAAACATGACCCCCGCCGCAACGGCAGAAAACTTAACTCTTGCCTTCCATGGTACAATGTCAACCTTCAACTCACTCTTTTTCAAAATCCTCAAATTATCAGCCTATCTTTACTGGGCATGACGTCATCCACACTCCAGCCTCATTTTCTGTCTGGGGTTTATTATGATTGTCATATCCTTTGCGTGCGAGCGTAAAACTGTACCCAATGACAGTGCCGAATAGTTCAAAGCCCTACCAAAGTGAATGATAAAATATAATTAACGACAATTGATTTATACAAAAAAAAAAAAATCATTCCTTAATTATATAACACATACAGCAGCACTGTGTCGATACGGGATGTAGCCCTGAAGACCTGCTGGAAGTAATAGACAATAGAGAGGGATGGCGAGAGAGGGTCAGGGATATCCGTGCTGATGGCGCGAAATGATGATGATGATATACTTGCTTGTTTTTAAAAATATTCGCTTACTATTAGGAATATTTGAAACCCTACATCCCTGTGTACAAGGGCATGGTTATTAATGAATTGAATAATTTCTTGAAACCAGATAATAATGGATGAATTATTTGTATTAGAAAGCACAAAACGTGTGAAAATAATTGGTAAGGGTTTCCTAACAAGTTAAATACCAAATCTAAATGTTAAATGGTCCAATCTGATAGGGCTACACACCGACTGCATATCTGCAGAGAGTTAAGATTCCTTCAAAGAGTGTCCTGTGGCCCAGTTGTCTGGGGTTGCAGAATACACCGACTGGATCTTTGTAGAGGTGTAAGACTCTTCTAAATAGTATCTGGTGGCCCGACTGTATCTCTGCAGAGGGGTAAGACTCCCCCAACGAGTCTCTTTGATATGAAACAAACAATTTGATAGTGAGGCTTCAGTTATACTGGAGCTGTGAGGTATGTGGAGTACCCCTTCATTGCCATCGCTCCCAGTTCCACTCTGGCCCGGAGTGGTAGCACCTGATAGGGTCTTATCTATGGGTAAAAAAGAACAAAACTCTGTACTTATGCTAAACTGAATTGTTTGAAACAGAAATGTTTTGACATTTAACTGGACTATTTTTACATTTAACTGTTTGTAAACAAAAATCAATACTTGTGCTAAACTGAATTGTTTGAAATTTAATTCGGCTATAAATGATCCGAAAAGGGCTGATACGCTGTAAAACCAACCAACCAACCAACCTAACTGTAAGAATAGTGACTTAAAGCTATGATGCCGACAAATGATTATTATGATTAAATACAAAAAAAAACCGCATATAACTGTTTAAAGAAAAACATTGATTTCGGCTTAAATCAACTCAGTAAAGTTTGATATGCCGTAAAGCCTACCAACAAACTATTACCTCATGTAATTTTCGGAGTGTTATATTTGCTGATAAGAACAGTTAGATAGATAAGAATGGACGAAGATAGTTAAATTGATATAAAAAATCTGATATATATAGATAGATAGATAGATAGAGAGATAAATAATATATATATATATATATATATATATATATATATATATATGCCATGGAAATATATAAATAAATAAATAAATAAATGAATAATTTTAAAAAATCTAAAAATCCAATATATATATATATATATATATATATATATATATATTCATTATTATTATTCACTCATTAGAGCTTTTCACATGAGCGTTAGCCGGAGCACTTTCCAAAATTATATCGTCACAAATCCACAAAATGAATTAGTGACAAAAAACACTGTTACAATATATATATATATATATATATATATATATATATATATATATATATATATGTATATGTGTGTGTGTGTGTGTGTAAATGAGATAGAAATGAACAGAAATATATATATATGGACACTGAGATAGATAGATAGATAGATAGATAGATAGATATGAATGGATTTAGATATATATATATATATATATATATATATATATATATATATATATAAAAGGTGTCCAAAGATTTGCCATCATTTCGCAGGCCTGCCTTGGACACCCTCTCTCTCTCTCTATATATATATATATACAGAGAGAGAGAGAGAGAGAGAGAGAGAGAGAGAGAGAGAGAGAGAAATGAACGGACTGAGATTGAAATAAAGTGATTTAAATAGATATGAACAGGGTGGGACTGATATGAACGGACAGTGATATATAGATATTAACAGACTGACATAGATAGATAGATAGATAGATAGATATGAAAGGACTGTTAAACTTGGATATGAACAGAATAATATCGATATTAACGGACTGACATAGAGAGATATAAACTGATTGAAATAGATAGTTAGATATGGACAAATTGATATATATATATATATACTAACGGAGATAATTTGATATGAAAAAACTGAGATCGATTGATAGATGAGTGCACTTGTGCAAGCGTCGGCTTACTAAGACTTCTCAGATCATGGAGTTGCCATGCATTGTAAGACGTGTTCATAGCCTCTCATAAGGTCATGGACATTTGTGCCGAGGGTCGGAGTAATATCTGTGTGTTATATCCAAAAAAGGGATTCGTTTTTTTAACAAAATAATCCAGAGATCTCAGATATCATTTAAAACCAGAATGACTCACACTGTCTCGAGGAACCATAATTTACCAAAACTCTTTTATTATTTATGCCAATGAGCTAAAGGATAATGGTAGATTTTTCCGATATTAAAATATTTCAAAACCCCATGTTTGGTTGGTTGTATTTTATAACACACGAGGTGCATACGATAATTTTCCAGACTTTTTTCGTATGGGCACTTTTATTGATAGTACACCCATGAAACTCTAGTCCCCTTCGAAGTAATCTCCTCCAGCTGCAATGCACTTGTTGTACCGTTCCAACAACTTCTTCAAGGCAACATGGAAGTCCTTTTGGGTGAGCGTGTCAATGACCTTCGTCACAGCCTCTTTCATCTCCTCAATTGTCTCATAACAACAGCCTCTGAGCTTAGGGAATGACGAAAAGTCAAGGGGGCAAGGTCTGGACTAAAAGAAGGGTGAGGAACTGTCTTGATGCCCATCTTGGTCAAATAGTCTGTGACAAGAATGGAATTGTGGATTGGTGCATTGTCCTGGTGGAAATGCCACTGACCCGATTTGAAGAGTGCTGGCCTCTTCCGACGAAATCTCCTCCTGAACTCCCTTAAAAACCTCAACTTAGTAACCCTAACCCTAACTCTTTGGCCAATCAACTCTGGTGTGTTGACTTCCTTACTCCTCCCCCACCTCTCATCACCCCTCAGAGACTCCCTGCCACTCAAAAACTGATGGTCGGTTCATGCAAGTTGGTCCAAAAGCAGTCTGAAGCATTCCATACGTTTCTCTGGAATTTTTTTCAAGTTTAAAACAGATTTTCATTTCATATCGTTCATCGAAAATGTCAGATTGCATTTTTGAAATTCACCAGCTGTGACAATCAGGCTTTAGTAGGGTGTATTCCAATTGCTGCTGTAGGTGTTCATTTGAACCTGAAATCATAAAAATTGGCCAGTCATCTCATACGATGTATAGCAATAACATACTGAATTTTCAAGCGTCTACGACAATTTTAAATTCCTGTACAAAAAAGTCTTGAAACTTATCGTATGCACCTTGTATCAAATCTGGTTTTCATACATACATATATATATATATATATATATGTGTGTGTGTGTGTGTGTGTGTGTGTGTGCGTGTGTGTGGGAATAGTTTGTTGGTAACATTGTTTTTAAACGAGTCAGATCTCATTTGTTTGCATACAGTGAAATGGTTTCAAGTATGCCTATCTATCACAAATAATTCTTTTTAATATCAATCATGTGTTTGCACGTGGTGTAATGGTTATCGTCGTAGGATTAGGACACGGCGACACGAGTTCAAAACCTGGACGAGACTGATTGCATTTCACATAGCACTAATACCCTTGGGAAAGGTATGAATCCAATTATTCTCCCTCCAGCTATGGGTAAATAGTAGGACAGACTGGGTTCTTCAGCCTTGGTGAGGCAACTAGTCTAGGAGAAGGAAAACTCTAAATTCAAACCTGTTAAACTCCGCTTAAAAATTTGACCTTGTGTCATATCCTGCTCGAGCGGAGGGGTTGGTAAATAGGAGCATGTGCTTGCACACAGTATTTTGCTTTAACAAGTATTTTGCTTTAACACTAATAATTATTGAATTATTAGTGTTAGAGCAAAATACACTTCTCATAGCCTAATGACTAAACCGCTGGACTGCAACCTTGAAGTAAACGAATTCGACCTCCTGGCGCGCTATCACAGTCAGTTCAGGATCTTTAAAAGGCATAAAGTCCCTCATCCTCCTGGAGGTGCCAGTGGACTGCAGCCTTGAAGTAAACGAATTCGACCTCCTATCAGAGTCCGTTCAGGATCTTTAAAAGGCATAAAGTCCCTCATCAGAGTCAGTTCAAGATCTTTAAAAGGCATAAAGTCCCTCATCCTCCTGCTATATTTCAAACATTATCAATGTTGTCCTTCGGCAAGAATGGCTTTGGCGTTAAACACAAAAAAACACAAAATGGCTTTGGCGTTAAACACAAAAAATTTATATTCTATGTAACGAAGCAAATTATATTTATCAAATATAAAAACAATTTTCCCACTGCTGAATGGTTTTAAATAAATAATAATTATGATCCTTACCGGGCCATTGGCCAA
>OY757942.1:16677298-16679189 GCA_963585895.1 Sepioteuthis lessoniana
TATATATATATATATATATATATATATATATATATATAATCATATTTACCCAAACCCTCCGCTCGGGCAGGATATGACACAAGGTCGATTTTTTAAGCAGAGTTTAACAGGTTTGAATTTAGAGTTTTCCTTCTCCTAGACTAGTTGCCTCACCAAGGCTGAAGAACCTAGTCTGCCCTACTATTTACCCATAGTTGGAGGGAGAATAATTGGATTCATACCTTTCCCAAGGGTATTAGTGCTATGTGAAATGCAATCAGTCCAAGATTTGAACTCGTGTCACCGTGTCCTCGTGGTGTAATGGTTAAAGCGATGAACTGCGGAATCGTAGTACGCGAGTTCGTACTCCAGTCGCGCTATTACGTTCACTTTCGGGCAAATACCCTTGGGAAAGGTATGAACCCCCTTATTCTCCCTCCAGCTATGGGTAAATAGTAGGACGGACTAGGTTCTTCAGCCTTGGTGAGGCAACTAGTCTAGGAGAAGGAAAACTCTGAATTCAAACCTGTTAAACTCCGCTTAAAAATTGACCTTGTGTCATATCCTGCCCGAGCGGAGGGGTTGGTAAATCGTACCGTGTCCAATTCCTGCGACGATAGCCATTACACCACGTTCACGTCATATATATATATATATATATATATATATATACCTTTAGGAAAAACAAAATCCGGTCACATTGGGATTATAAATTTATTTCCATCCTGGTATGGGTATTGATAGGAATCAATGACACCAAATTTAACTGGACGTCTTTAGATCTAATTGATAAAATTAATACCGCCAGAATGGACACAGGAGATGTGAAGGGGTTGAAGAGAGGGGAACAGTTTCCTTCCCATTTCTCCCACTTCCGGTTTTTTTCGTTACTGGTCGGGATTATAATGAAGTAACTAGGTGTTGGTCCTAATTCACTTTCTATAGTAAATTAATCTACATTTTAACTTACATTTTAACGTAATTTTACAGATTTTACAATAATTTAAGGAATTACAATTCTTATTAACCATAAGCAAAGATTAGAGCAATCATTATCTTAAATTCAAAATTTATCTTCGTGCCCATTTATTCGGTTACCTTTTCAATGAAACGTATATACATCCACTTTACAGGATGGGATCCCTTTTTTTATTCATTTCACCTCAAATCTCAAATTAATCCTATTTTTATAGTTAATTAAACTTTATTAACGATATTTACCTATAGTTTAAATTTATTCCTATGTCTACATCTTGCTATTAAATCACATCTCTGATTTAATAATTTTTCTGAGTCTGGATATATATATATATATATATATATATATATATATATATATATATATATATATATATATATAACTGACACACTCACGCAGCCACATATATACGCATATATATGCACACACGCTCGGATATGTACACACATACATACATACATACATATATATATATATATATATATAAGTAAGTAAAGTTAGCGACCATAGTCGAGGGTGACCCGAAGGCTCCCTTTTCGATAGCTACTACACCAAGGTGTAGGGGAGGGCGCTACTCCATTCCCAGGATTGCTCCACTTTACCCTTGAACCATACCTTATAATGCTGAGTGTTAAGCAAGGTGGTATCAAGTACCATTTTTAAAGTCTTTGGTATGACACGACCTGGGATTGAACCCAGGTCTCCCGGGCCATTGGCGAACACTCTAACCGCTGGTTATATAGACACATATATATAAATAGTTATACACCCATATATATTCACATACACCCATATATATATATATATATATATATATATATATATATATACACACAAAGACCTATATATTTATATATATGTATGTATAAAGACACATATATCACACACATACATATATACATATATGCATATGTATAAATATACATACACCCA
>OY757942.1:16679389-16694389 GCA_963585895.1 Sepioteuthis lessoniana
GGAACAACACTGATAAAATGACACTTTGACACAATGAAAAGTAGTCTGTATGCAGCTTATATAACAGAGTTAATTTATTTTCCCCTCAAAATATAACCATTAAAAGCTAAACGCCTGCCAACAAAAGTGAGGACACTCCTTAGGGAAAGTTGTCAATATTAACATACACAATGTCAACTTTCAATATTTTGTGTAGCCACCATCATTATCCAGAACTGCCTTTACTCTCCTGGGCATGGAGTTTACCAGAGCTTCACAGGTAGCCACTGGAATGCTCTTCCACTCCTCCATGTCGACGTCGCGGAGCTGGCAGATATATGAGTATTTGCACACCTCGACCTTCCGCTTGAGGATCGCCCAAAGATGTTCTATTGGGTTCAAGTCAGGAGACATGCTTTACTCTCAGCTTTTCGGTAAAGCAATGGTCGTCTTGGAGGTGTGTTTGGGGTCATTGTCATGCTGGAACACTGCCCTGCTACCCAGTTTCTGGAGGGAGGGGATCATACTCTGCTGCAGTATTTCACAGAGCACGTTAGAGTTCATGTTTCCCTCAATGAAATATAACTCTCCAACACCTGCAGCACTCATCCAGCCTTAGACCATGACATTCCCACCACCATGCTTGACTGTAGGCATGACACACTTATCTTTGTACTCCTCTCCTGGTCGCCACAACACATGCTTGACACCATTTGAACCAAACAAATTAATCTTCATCTCATCAGACCATAGGACATGTTTCCAGTAATCCATGTGCTTTATTGACATGTCTTCAGCGAACTGTTTGGATGCTTTCTTGTGTATCGTCTTCAGAAGTGGCTTCCTCCTGGGGTGACAGCCATGCACACCAGTTTGATGAAGAGTGCGGCGCATGGTTTGAGCACTAACAGGCTGACCCCCCACACACCTCTTCAATCTCTGCAGCAATGTTGGCAGCACTCCGACGCCGACCTTTCAAAGAAAGCATTTGGATGTAACATTCAGCACGTGCGCTCAGCTTCTTTAGAAGACATACCCGATGCCTGTTCTGAGTGGACCCCGCTCTTTTAAAACGCTGGATGATCTTAGCCACTGTGCTGCAGCTCAGTTTCAAGGTGTTGGCAATCTTCTTGTAGCCTTGGCCATCTTCATGTAGCGCAACAATATGTCTTTTAAGATCATCAGAGATTTCTTTGCCATGTGGTGCCATGTTGGAACTTTCAGTGACCAGTATGAGAGAATGTGAGAGCAGCACTACGAATTTGAACACACCTGCTCTCTATGCACATAGGCCTAGTTACACATGGGCCTTGTAATATTAATGAGTCACTTGACATTTTGGAGGGAAAATGACAAGCAGTACTCAATTTGGACATTTAGGGGTGTAGTTTCTTAGGGGTGTACTCACTTTTGTTGGAAGGGGTTTAGCTTTTAATGGTTATATTTTGAGTTATTTTGAGGGGAAAATAAATTAACTCTGTTATATAAGCTGCATACAGACTACTTTTGATTGTGTCAAAGTGTCATTTGGTCAGTGTTGTCCCATGAAGAGATATACTTAAATATCTGCAGAGGGGTGTACTCACTTTTGTGATACACTGTATGTATATATACGCATATATATATATATATATATATATATATATATATATATATATATATATAATCATATTTACCCAAACCCTCCGCTCGGGCAGGATATGACACAAGGGTCGATTTTTTAAAGCAGAGTTTAACAGGTTTGAATTTAGAGTTTTCCTTCTCCTAGACTAGTTGCCTCACCAAGGCTGAAGAACCTAGTCTGCCCTACTATTTACCCATAGTTGGAGGGAGAATAATTGGATTCATACCTTTCCCAAGGGTATTAGTGCTATGTGAAATGCAATCAGTCCAAGATTTGAACTCGTGTCACCGTGTCCTCGTGGTGTAATGGTTAAAGCGATGAACTGCGGAATCGTAGTACGCGAGTTCGTTACTCCAGTCGCGCTATTACGTTCACTTTCGGGCAAATACCCTTGGGAAAGGTATGAACCCCCTTATTCTCCCATCCAGCATATGGGTAAATAGTAGGACGGACTAGGTTCTTCAGCCTTGGTGAGGCAACTAGTCTAGGAGAAGGAAAACTCTGAATTCAAACCTGTTAAACTCCGCTTAAAAATTGACCTTGTGTCATATCCTGCCCGAGCGGAGGGGTTGGTAAATCGTACCGTGTCCAATTCCTGCGACGATAGCCATTACACCACGTTCACGTCATATATATATATATATATATATACCTTTAGGAAAAACAAAATCCGGTCACATTGGGATTATAAATTTATTTCCATCCTGGTATGGGTATTGATAGGAATCAATGACACCAAATTTAACTGGACGTCTTTAGATCTAATTGATAAAATTAATACCGCCAGAATGGACACAGGAGATGTGAAGGGGTTGAAGAGAGGGGAACAGTTTCCTTCCCATTTCTCCCACTTCCGGTTTTTTTCGTTACTGGTCGGGATTATAATGAAGTAACTAGGTGTTGGTCCTAATTCACTTTCTATAGTAAATTAATCTACATTTTAACTTACATTTTAACGTAATTTTACAGATTTTACAATAATTTAAGGAATTACAATTCTTATTAACCATAAGCAAAGATTAGAGCAATCATTATCTTAAATTCAAAATTTATCTTCGTGCCCATTTATTCGGTTACCTTTTCAATGAAACGTATATACATCCACTTTACAGGATGGGATCCTTTTTTTTATTCATTTCACCTCAAATCTCAAATTAATCCTATTTTTATAGTTAATTAAACTTTATTAACGATATTTACCTATAGTTTAAATTTATTCCTATGTCTACATCTTGCTATTAAATCACATCTCTGATTTAATAATTTTTCTGAGTCTGGATATATATATATATATATATATATATATATATATATATATATATATATATATATATATAACTGACACACTCACGCAGTCACATATATACGCACATATATGCACTCACGCAGCCACATATATACGCATATATATGCACACACGCTCGGATATGTACACACATACATACATACATATATATATATATATATATATATATATATATAAGTAAGTAAAGTTAGCGACCATAGTCGAGGGTGACCCGAAGGCTCCCTTTTCGATAGCTACTACACCAAGGTGTAGGGGAGGGCGCTACTCCATTCCCAGGATTGCTCCACTTTACCCTTGAACCATACCTTATAATGCTGAGTGTTAAGCAAGGTGGTATCAAGTACCATTTTTAAAGTCTTTGGTATGACTCGACCTGGGATTGAACCCAGGTCTCCCGGGCCATTGGCGAACACTCTAACCGCTGGTTATATAGACACATATATATAAATAGTTATACACCCATATATATTCACATACACCCATATATATATATATATATATATATATATATATATATATATATACACACAAAGACCTATATATTTATATATATGTATGTATAAAGACACATATATCACACACATACATATATGCATATGTATAAATATACATACACCCACATACATATATGCATATGTATAAATATACATACACCCACGTATATATATACTCACGTAGACCTAAATAAATATATATATATATATATATATATATATATATATATATATATATATATATATATATATATATATATATATATATATATATATATATATGTATGTATGTATGTATGTAAGCCTTGAACGCATTTTTATTTAATTCGTTTGCATTGTGTTAATCTTTATGACGCATGTTTTATCAGATGGGTCGGTCATGTTTTCTTGTTGAATGACACAAAAATCACGAAATCAGAAATGATGCTGAATCCTATATTCTGCCCGACACTCTTCGGTTCTACTGGCCCGACCCCTCCGAGTAATCAATCATAAAAATCTATTGATTTTAAGGATCGATGAATTAGACAAGCGTGACTCACAGATTCAATAAGAAATGTTCGAATGAATCGGGAGCGCGGAAGTTCTACATTACACAAAGCATTGGCCAAAATAGGAAATACCGGACATAACCCCCCCTATAAAACACACATCCACCCACTACCATCCACTACCCACTGTGTATATATATATATATATATATATATATATATATATATATATATATATATATAGTCCCATATGCATGAGTGATAAATATATATGTTCATGTGTGTTGGCTTATATAAGATTAGATACACATTCGGGCACATATATATATATACTATATATAATATATATATATATATGTGTGTGTGTGTGTGTGTGTGTGTGCTGTGTGTGTGTGATCCTATATGGTGTTCTATATCAATGTCTCATGTCTAGGATTGCACAGAGTATCAAAGATATAGGAATATCAGACAAACGCATGTACACACATACATATCAGACAAACGCATGTACACACATACATACACACACACAACACACATATGTATATTTGCTTCCCACTCCGTTACCGTAATATTTGACTGTATATATACATGCACACACACGAGTGCGTATATTTTAATATTTGTCTGTATATATATATATATATTATTTTGGATAGCGTAGACGCTGAGACCAAGGTTCTCGAGGACTGTCAATTTCTTTCCTATGCGATTATTTTCTATTACATATATTGTGCGCTTTTTTATCATCAATATTGCAGAGTATATCATTGGTATAATGGTCAGAATGTTAGCCAATCATCTTGGAGAGAGGGGTTCAATCTCAGATCAAGTCATATCAAAGAATCAAAATTGTAAATGATGCCCCTTTCTTAGCACTCAACATTATAAGGCATGGATTAAGGGTAAAGTGGAGCAATCAAGGGAATGGAGTGCGCCCTCCCTATGCAATTCAGTGTAGTAACTATTGAAAAGAGAGTCCTTATACATAATATACACATGCACACACTCACACACACATATAATATATATATATATAATATGTATATATTATATATATATATATATTGTCATCCACAGACAGACTGTTTCGTTCTATCAGAACTCTTCAGTGTGGCTAGACTCGCAGGACGCTCGAAGCCGGGATCGAAACCCGTCTAACTTTACGATAGATTAAGGTTTCAGACCACACAGCTACAAGCGGACTACGTTGGCTAAGGGAATTTTAAGGTATTTTATTTTTAGCAACAGCAGCAGCAGCCTTTGTTTACATTTTTTTAATACCCTATCGGGCTACCCAGAGTGCTCAATTCTTACGAAGAGCTTTGCATTACGCTAGGGGGCGGCCGACAATTCCTTCGCCAGAGTGCTCAACCCCCATGGGGGATATATATATATATATATATATATATATGTGTGTGTGTGTGTGTGTGTGTGTGTGTTGTGTGTGTGTAATGAAATAAGTATTAAAGTTGTCGATATAGTTGTGTCCAGTCCAATATACACAGAGGTACAAATATACACACATCAATTTTCTATTCATCACACACCTGTATCTACAAATATCCATTTACTCATCTCGCAATAAATAAACCAAAATAATTAAATAAATAAATAAACAAAAACAAGCAAAACATGGAATTTATAGAAAGAAAGGAATTCTCAAACTTCTTCCACGAAATACATAAATCCATTTCCCTCACCGTTTTGTTCGATCGATTCGTACAAGGTAAAAAAAAGAGTCTCGTTGATTGCATGTCACAGTATCTTACACTGAAAAGAATTGGTGAGCGTGTACTGAACTATAACTAAACTTCCTTAGTCATGCTGCTGCAAGATATATCTGTTACACACTTTGTAATCCTTGACGGACTGAAGCCCTACTCAACCACTCTACCGACACTCCCTCCCCCCCTCACATGCACGTGCACAAACAATATTTATAATCGCGTCTTTGGTCATCGTTGCGTATCATGAACACTAAACATGTGCGATCAGGCAAGGGGAAATAATGAAACAAGCCTCACTGTATCAGCAAAAACAGAATTAAAAGCTAATCTATAAAAAAGAAAAAATTGACAACAAAGTAAACAATATTACATTCTGATGAAATTATGCCCCCAAAATTAAAAAGAAAACAACAAACAAAAACTAACCCCCCCCCAAAAAAAAACAAAAATGAAAACTCCTACCCCCCTCTCCTCAAAACAAAAAAGCAAAACATGTACTGTTATTTACAAGTAAATAATTCAGAAATAACTGCTTCCCTTTTTCTTATGCATATATATATATATATATATATATATATATATATATATATATATATATATATATATATATATATATATATTATTCCTGTTTGGTCCATCGTGAAAAGCCGCTGACTAAAACAAACACGAAAAAGCTTTCACGGTCCTTTTATATATATATATATATATATATATATATATATATGTATGTATGACAAGTGTCCAACTTTAGAAATCAAATATTTTTCTCCTAAAGCTGATGTACCTCTAATCAAAAGTGATAGAATTAAGCAAACATGAAAAACAAAAAAACAAACAACTACTATTTCTATTACAACTTCGATTACTACTATTTGTCAGTATTGATATTGATAATAATGCTAAAACCTTAGACCTTGCTAGAGAGCTGAAAAGGTTTTCCAACGTGAAGATGAACGTGATATCATCTGTACTTGGCTCCGATGTAATGGTACTCAAGTGTTTGGAAAGGAAAATTAAGTGAAAATTCTAGACCACAGCACTGTAAGAGCAATTACAGGGAGCAGAAACAACACAAACATCGCAAGGATCAATAGTACAACAATAATTATAAAATACAAATGAGAAGAAAAACAACTCTACGGATATTTCAAGCAACAAATAAGCAAAATTCTACACTAGCAGAAGTGAACATGGCTCAAAAAGGGAAAAATTGAGAGAGAAACTGAATCTCACGGAATTGCAGCGCAAAAGAACACCATAAATATGTTAAAGCAAAATATAGGCAACAAAATAACGATTGTATTTGGTTTGTTTGGTTTGTTGGGTTTTATGGCATATCAACCTTTGTAGGTTATTCAACGCCAAATCTATTTTTATGTAAATAATCTGTTCTATTGAAAACAATTCAGTTTAGCATAAGTACATAATTTAATTGTCAAAAACATTTCCATTTCAAATTATTCAAGCAGTTACATGTAAAAATTCAGTTAAGTGTAAATACAATTTTAATGTCGAAAAACAGTTCTATTTCAAATAATTCAGTTAAGCATAAGCACGCAGTTTAAAATTTAAGTGCGGTTTAGTTGTCAAAAACATTTCTATTTCAAGCTATTCAGTTTACTCAAACAATTAATTTTAGCATAAGTATGCCATTAGTTCTATTTAACTCATAGATAGGGCCCAATCAAGTGCTACCACTCCGGGCAAGAGTGGACCTGGGAGCGATAGCAATGAAGGGGTCCTCTGCATTCCCCAAACTCCAGCACGGCTGGAATCTCACCATCAGATTGTTTAGTGTCATACCCAGGACACTCGTTAAGAGCGGGTGTCTTACCCCTCTGCAGAGGTACAGTCAGTGTTTTCTACTGCCCCAGCTGACTGGGCAATAACATTTGTAGGTTATATGTCGATAGAGACGAAATGATCAATCATATTAAAAGTGAATGCATCGAACTAGCTGAAAAATTGTATAAGAATAGACACAACTTGGTCGGGAAGATGATCCACTGGGAATTGTGCAAGAAATTCAAATCCAATTATACGAACGAGTGGTATATGCTCAACCCTGAATCCACCCAGGAGAATGAAAAGCATAAAGTTCTCTGAGATTTTAAGATACAAACAGATTACCTAATCTCGGCCAGACGACCAGACCTAGTGATAGTCAAAAAAAAAAAAAAAAAAGAACAGAACATGCTGAATAGTGGACTTTGCCGTCCGGACAGACCACAGAGTAAAATTAAAAGAAAGCGAAAAGAAAGATATATATCTAGATACTGCTAGCGAACTAAAAAAAACAACTATGAAACATGAACTTGACGGTGATACCAATTGTAATTAGAGCGTTCAGAACAATCCGCTCAGGAATGGTAAAGGGATTGGAAGACTTAGAAATTAGAGAACAAGTTGAGATCATTCAGGCTACAGCATTATTTAGATTGGCTAAAATACTGAGAAGGGTCTGGGAAACTTGAGGAGACTTGCAGTCACTCAAACTCCAGTAGAAAAACATCAAGTAACGCTGGTGTGAAAAACTCTCAAAAAAGAATAATAATAGAAATAATAATCGACAAAGAAAAAAAAAAAAAGACAAACAACGGAAGGTAGAGAATTGCCACCCACCCCTAAAAAAACAAAAAGACAAAAAACATCACTCGGAGAAAAGGAAAATTGCAAGTACTTGGGAATTTTGGCTGAAAAGACTACCTCAGACGAACGAGAAAACTTCCTGAAACCAAGCACCATATCATAAATCTCATGAAAGGAATAAACACCTGGCCTGTCCCTCTTGTAAGATACTCGGGACCATTCTTAAAATGGACAAAAGAGGAACACTGGCAAATGAACCAAAAGCCAAAAACATTGATGATGATGAAAGGCCGCCTATCCGAAAAATGACACAAATGGTTATATTTACAATGAACCACAAGTTCATAGTGTAAAATATCACATATATTTGACAAGAAGTGAAAGATAAAACGACTTGAAGAACGCGTGAAAGCATTAATTTGCTTTGATGTAGCACAAGGCCACATGAAAGGGGCACCCAATGGGAATCGAACTCACTCGTGAAGGTTTGCTAGTCTAACTTGCTAACCATTATATCTCCCGAGGCGCCCGCGTGAATGCATCAATACGAAGCCTTGAAGATTTCTTGAAGTGTAAAGGCTGGTTGGTTGATGGTTGGGTTTTAAGGCATATCAACTTTTGGAGGTTATTTAACGACAAATTCAGTTTTATGCAAATAATCAGTTCTATTTCAAACAATTCAGTTTAGCATGAGTACACAATTTAATTGTCAAAAATATTTCTATTTCAAGCTATTCAATTTATTCAAACAGTCCTATATCGCCTAATCCAAGGTGCCCGTGGTGTAATGGTTATCGTCGCTGGAATTGGACACAGCGATACTAGTTCAAATCCTGGACGAGACTGATTGCATTTCACATAGCACTAATACCCTTGGGAAAGGTATGAATCCAATTATTCTCCCTCCTGCTATGGGTAGATCGTAGGGCAGACTAGGTTCTTCAGCCTTGGTGATGCAAACTAGTCTAGGAGAAGGAAAACTCTGAATTCAAACCTGTTAAACTCCTCTTAAAAAAACTGACCTTGTGTCATATCCTGCCCGAGCGGAGGGGTTGGGTAAATAAATATATCGCCTAATCCAATTTATTATAAGCACAGATGTTCTATATCAAACAATTCAGTTTAGTGTAAGTACAGTCTCAATGTCAAAAACCGTTCCATTTCAAACAATTCAGTTTAGCATAAGCATGCAGTTTAAATGTAAGTACACAGTTTAATTGTCAAAAACATTTCTATTTCAAGCTATTCAGTTTAGTCAAACAGTTTTAATTCAAACAATTCAGTTAAGCAGTTTAGTTCTATTTAACCCATAGATAGGGCCCTATCAGGTACTACCATTCTGGGCCAGAGTGGACCAGGGAGCAATGGCAATGAAGGGGTGCTCTGCATTTCCTAAAGCTCCAGCATCACTGGAACCTCACCATCAGATTGTTTACTGTCATATCCAGGACTCTCATTGTGGGACTCTCATTGTGTTACCCCTCTGCAGAGGTTCAGTCGGTGTATTCTACAGCCCCAGCCGACTGGGCAAAAAAGAGTAAAGAAAGGCGATCAGTAGCATCACTGACAACATAAGAACGAATAGAACAAATACTAAGAAAGAGAAATTAAAAGAAAACCGAATATATGTAATTACTCACAGCACAAACAGTATGTGACACAGGGTAAAATTTTGAGCAGAATTTAATAGGTTTGAATTCAGAGTTTTCCTTCTCCTATACTCATCTTACTGAGCCGAATCTTTCCTTCTATTTACCAATAGCCTGAGGTAGAATTGTTGGCTTCATATCGTTCCCTAGGGTATCAGCGTTATGTGAAATGCAAACAGTCCCGTCCAGGTCTTGAATTTGAGTCATCGTGTCCATTTACTAAGACACGATATCCACTACACCACGAATGACAAATGTATGAGTATTCAGGCGACAAAATGCCGAAATGTCATCTGTAAAGACCAGGACATGGCTAAGAAAGAGAAACTTGAAGAGAGAAATAGAATCTTTTTTAAAAGTTGCACAAGACGACACCAAAAGATCCAATTATGTTAAAGCAGATATTTATATAAGACGCAACAGAATAATGAATGTAGGTTTTGTGATGATAGAGACGAAAATTTAATCATATATAAAATGAATGTAGCAACCTTGCGCAAATGAAGTGTAAGACTAGAATTGACTGGGTAGGGAGGGTCATCAACAAGGAATTGTACAAAAAATTGTATTTTGACCAAACGAGCAAATCGTAGATGTACAAACAGGAATCTACCCTGGAGAATGAGACGTATACAGTTCTCTGGGATTTTGAGATACAAACATATCTCCTAATCAAAGTCAAAGGCCAGACCTAGAAGTAATTACCAAAAAAAAAAAAAAAAAAGAAAAAGAAAAAAAGAACCTGCCTTAAAGTGAGCTTTGCCGTCCCTGTGGACCACAGAGTAAAAATCAAAGAAAAAAAAAGACAAAAATACATGAGCCTTACCAGATAACAAAGAAAGCGGTAGAACACGAGGGTGATGGTGATACCGATTGGTATTTGGAACGATTCCTGAAAGCCAACCCCTCCATTCCGGCAGGATATGACACAAGGTCAATTTTTTTAAGCGGAGTTTAACAGGTTTGAATTCAGAGTTTTCCTTCTCCTAGACTAGTTGCCTCACCAAGGCTGAAGAACCCAGTCTGCCCTACTATTTATCCATAGCTGGAGGGAGTATAATTGGATTCATACCTTTCCCAAGGGTATTAGTACTATGTGAAATGCAATCAGTCTCGTTCAGGATTTGAACTCGTGTCACCGTGTCCATTTCCTATGACGATAACCATTACACCACGCGCACCTCCGCCAGATCGGCTAGAATACTGAGGAGTGTCCAAGAGGCTTGAGAAGACGATGTTACTCATACTCCAGTAAAAGAACATCGGTTAACGCTGGTATGAAAAAAAAACCCAACTACATGGATATTTTAAGCGACAAACAAGTGATATGTCAAACGAGAAGTCTTGGACATGGTTAAAAAAGGTAGATTCTCTTCAAACAGCAGTACAAAACAACGTCATAAGGACCAACTATCTGCCACTTGTCCAGAAGACCTGGGTTCAATCCCAGGTCGCGTCATACCAAAGACTTTAAAAATGGTACTTGATACCTCCTTGCTTAACACTCAGCAATATAAGGTACGTATCAAGGATAAGTGGAGCATCCAGGGAAAGGAGTAGCGCTCTCCTTTACACTTCGGTGTAGTAGCTATTTAAAAGGGAACCTTCTGGACGTCATCGTCTACGGTCGACAACAACTACATCAAAGCATGAATAGATAAGATGCAACAAAACAGCAGATGTAGGTTATGTGGTGATAGGGACGAAACGATCAATCACATAACAAGCGAATGCAGTAAATTAGCAAAAAAAGAGTATAAGACTAGACACGACTGGGTGAGGAAGGTGATCCACTGGGAATTGTGCAAAAAATTGAGATTTGAACATACAAACAAATAGTAAATGGATATCCCAGAATTTCTCCTGGAGAATGAGATGCACAAAAAATTTCTGGGATTTTGAGATATAAACGGATCACCTAATCTCCGCCAGGCATCAAACCTAATGAGAGTCAACAAAAAAGAGAACTTGCCGAATAGTGAACTTTGCTGTTCTGACTGACCACAGAGTAAAATGAAAAGTAAGCGAAAAGAATGATAAGTACCAAGACCTTGCTCGGGAATTGAAAAAACTGTGGAATATGAAAGTAACGATTATACCAATTGTAATTGGTGCTTTTGTTACAGTCACCAAAGGGTTGATAAAGAGCCTGGAGGACTTGGAAATAAGAGGACGAGTGGAAACCATCCAAACTACTACATTATTGAGATCGGCCAGAATACTGAGAAGAGTTCTGGAGACTTGAGGAGACTTGCTGTCACTTAAACTCATGTAAGAAATCATTGGGTAAAGCTGGTGTGAAAAACTCTTAAAAGAGAATAATAATAATAATAATAACGCTGATGTGAAAAACTCACACGAGAACACAATAATAATAATAATAATAATAATATTGCTGATGATAGTT
The DNA here is from genome assembly GCA_963585895.1 of Sepioteuthis lessoniana. NCBI lineage: Eukaryota > Metazoa > Mollusca > Cephalopoda > Myopsida > Loliginidae > Sepioteuthis > Sepioteuthis lessoniana. The sequence goes on from OY757942.1 coordinate 16,691,659, forward strand.
ATAATAATAAAGTTGAAAATAATGATGATGAAGATGATGATAATTCCAATAATGATAATAATAATAAGAAGAAGAATGATAATATTGTTGATGATAATAATGTTGATGATTATGATGATGATAATGGCAATAATAATAATAATAATAATGGAGGACTCGAAATTAGAGGACACATGGAGACCATACAAACATCCGCATTTTTAAGATTGGCTAGAATAATGAAAAAAATTCTGGAGATTTGAGGAGACTTGCTGTCACTCAAATTCTCGTGAGAAACCATCGGTTTACGCTGATGTGAAAAACTTTCATGAGAGCAAAATAATAATAATAATAATACAGGTGTGTTACTGATGTTACCGGACATTGGCCTAGGGGTTAGAGTGTTCGCCAATGGCCCGGGAGACCTGGGTTCAATCCCAGGTCGAGTCATACCAAAGACTCAAAAAATGGTACTTGATGCCTCCTTGCTTAACACTCAGTATTATAAGGTACGGATCAAGGGTAAAGTAGAGCAATCCAGGGAAGGAGTTACGCCCTCCCCTACACATTGGTGTAGTAGCTATCGAAAAGGGAGCCTTCGGGTTACCCTCGACTATGGTCGCCAACAACAACTACTGATGTGTTAGCGATTCTGTGAGCACAACAGGTTTTTTGTTGATAATTCCTTCGGCAGAGATCTCAATTTTTTTTTTCACGCATTATTTGGTCGAAGAAGGAAGAAGAAGGTATCAGTCGAAACGGTATAATACCATAAAAAATTAATTCAATAGTCGAAACTAAAACTGAAATATAAATGACGTCATTCAAATGTTTGTATGTAAATGACTTCCGTTTATTTACAACGGATTTACAACAAAAGTAGATAGATAGATAGATAGATACGAATGCACCAAGATAGATAGCAAAAGTTCCGTTTGCTTTCTTTGTTCAAAGGCATACCAACTTACACGGGTTATTTAAGGCTACAACCATCCATGAATGATAACAATAGTGGTACAATTTAACCTATAGCTGGGAGATGAGGCGTTTCATATCTTTTCCAAGGTTATTAGTGAACGTTATAGCGTGACTGAAGTTCGACCTCGCTTGCCTATAATATCACTATTCTGCACGTTAGCCACGACACTAGTGTAGGCAATAGTTTGCCGAACATATATCACGCGAGTAAAGCAGATGAGGATACTCGTTGTGGTTGGCAGTGTCGCACTCGTTGGTATGCTGACATGTTGTGCAATCCTTTAGTTCGTGTGTGGTTTAAAATACGAACAGATGAATATGTAACTTGTCTCATACGGAAACTTATAGTTCACGAGTTCGAACTGGTACATAACACAGCGGAAAAAACTAAAGCATTTGTTGCGCAAAAGGCAATGGTGCAGTTGTTCATAGTTCTATAACCCGAGGGTTGAAGAAATGTCACAAAGTCAGGGAGGCCTAAAAACGTGGATTAATGAATAGAGTGTTCACCAATGGTCCGGAAGACGGTGGTTCGAGTAATAACAAAGATTCTAAAATGGTGCTCGATGCCGAATTGCTTGACACTCAGGATGATATGGTAAGGGTAAAGTGGAGCAATCCAGGGAAAGGAGTAGCGCCATCCCCAACACATCGGTGTAGTAGCTATTGAAAAGGGACCCTCCGGGTTACTCACGACTAAGATCGCTAACTTTACTTTTTTTTATTATTTACGAACGTGTAGAGGTAAATAAAGTGAGTTGCAGCTGAAGAGTATCAGTCGATCTGGTCTTTTACGATTTTGAGGAAAGCATCTGGAGCGGTTAAATTGGGCCTCACGTTGTCTAAATTTGGAAAAACTTTTGATTTGACATTGTATATTTATTTATTTACTTATTTATCTATTCATTTATTTTTTAGAATGTGTTAGGTTCCAGATCGAAGAGATTTTTGAGATGGGTTCGGAAGCAGAAGAAGTTATTGTTTGCTTCAATGCTTCCGAAGTCTTTGACATGAACTGATCTGATTTTTCAGGGTCAGCTCTTTGGGGGTAAACAGGACTGAATCCCGGAGAGCAAAGTTAGAAAACAAACCCAAATCTCTTGAGATGTCTGCCGAAGGAAGAAATAAAATCAAATAGAAAAACATTTTTTTTCTTCAGAACCAATGAAATACGCCGAAAAAAAATAAGAAAAATAAAAAAGCAACATTTATGAGGTTGCTATTAAGACTTGTCAACATTTAAAATTTGATATTCAATCGACAAGACCGGGTTATCCACACTCACACACACATATATATATTTATATATATATTGTCATCCACAGACTGTTTCGTTGCATCACAACTCTTCAGTGTGGCTAGACACGTAGAACGCTTGAAGCTGGGATCGAAACCTGCCCAACTTTACGTTAGACTTAGTATCAGACCGCTCGGCCAACAAGCGTACAAAGTCGGCTAAGGAATTATAAGGTATTATGCAGTAGCAGCAGCAGCAGCAGCAGCAGCGTTCGTTTGTTTACATTTTTATACCTTATCAGCTACCAGAGTGCTCAATTCGTTCGAAGAGCTTTGCATTATGCAAGCGGCAGCCGAAAGTTCCTTTGTCAGAGTGCTCAAACCCCATGGGGGAGCGTTTATATATATATATATATATATATATATAAGATGAACAAAAGGATACAGCCCAGAAGGTTAGGGCAGTAGAATACACCGACTGCATCTCTGCTGAGGAGTAAGACCCCCTCTCAACCAAAGAAAGTCCTGTAAATGATAT
>OY757942.1:16699389-16741889 GCA_963585895.1 Sepioteuthis lessoniana
TCCTACGACAATAACGATTACACCACGGGCACCTCCATAATAAATATAGTTATTGACATAACAATGAAAACATATTCAGCAATTAAGAAAAAAAAACGGATTTTGTAAGTAAAGCCCTAAGAAATACATGAAAAAAATTTTCGGAAAAGTATATTCTGACTATTGATCTTATCTTGATTGTTATAATCGCAACCAATCGGCCGATATATCCTTCAACCTTCTTCAGTTGTTTCATGTCGAACTCGGGAATACACACTGAATCTCGGGGGGGGTGTCCTCGTGGTGTAATGGTTAAAACTATGGATTGCAGAATCGTAATAAGCCAGTTCGCACTCCGGTAGTGCTCTTACGTTCACTTTCGGACAAATACTCTTGGGAAAGGTATGAACGCCCTATCCACCCAGCTTCGGGTTAAATAGTGTCACTGCTGTTCTAGAAGGATAGCTTTAGCATTAAGTAAACCTTGAAAGTTGATATGCCATTAAACAAAGAAACCTGACCTAACACTGAACCAACTTTATATATATATATATATATATAAAGTTGGTTCAGTGTTAGGTCATATATATATATTAGTGTGTGTGTGTGTGTGTGTTTAAGTATGTGTCTGTATGTGTTTTATTTTTAAAAAAGTATATATATATATATATATATTATTTTTTTAAAATACCCTGTCCGGTGGCAAAAGCTGATTGGTAGCGCCAGGAGTGGCAATACCGCCTCGAGCTACCGAAACTGTGTTATCACCCTGGTTGGCGGCTGATGAGGACAGGGTATCGCACGTGCTTTCACACATTGTAAGATGAAAATTTAAAAAATACATATATATGTATATACTAGTGTGTGTGTGTGTTTGAGTATGTGTGTTTTTTATTTTATATCTTGCATCACTGTTTTTCGCATATTGTTTCGTTTATTGATTCGTGTGTACATATCTCTCTATTTGACTCTTTACTGTATTGCCGATGAAAAAAACTTCATTTCGAAAATTCTATATTATGAAAATAAACTGTGTGAGGGTAATTTTTAAGACTTGAAAACCAATCGATCTGTTTTCGTCAAATTTATATCAAAACACTGGTGTAGACTGTTCCAATTCTGTTAATCATGACCGAATACAAGTGTTAAGGTATAGTAAGTTTTCATTTTTAATTATACCTACAGTTGGGAGTGAACCTGCAACCTCCCGATAAGCACCTCTATAACCAAACGCCTTATGTGACTTTAAAGAACGGCAGTCTGAATTTTTAGGACTTATAAACCTAATGTCAGGTTGATTTTATTCATCATAGCTCATATTGCAATTTTTATCGAACTTTTTAATTCAGAGTTACCAAATTGTATTCATGTTGTATATTGACCTACGAACCAGCCGGGCTGTAAAAATAGGAAATGCACCTATGTAAATAACAGCTGCCTCCGATCGAGGAATAGCAGATTGTAGCCTTGACCGTGGATGGGTTGAATGAGTGCAAATTGTAACGCCCACAAGAAGAAGGTGGCCGTTAAACTATTGTATAACTCAGTGCTCAGGATATTCAATCAGTTGGAGACAAGATGCGGTAGAGAAAGCCAGCACCCAGCAGAGGGAGCCCTCAAGCCCCCGATTAATCAGTTTGGAGATCAGACCAGTTGGAGATTAGATGCTGGATTGAGGAACATGTCCCAGAGAGGCTGGACCCCCAGGTCCCCGGTTGAGCAGCCCAGGAGAGCGGGAAAGAAACGCTGATGGCCATAGGAGTGGGGGTCAATATGTTGCAGTTCTGTTCGGTCTCCAACTCTCTCTCACACACAACCCTTTCATTAAGTAAGAGGTATATTTTTCTAAGAACTGTGTCGCTCGTCTTTATTGTGTCGTCGTTATGATTCTGCATGCGTACATATGTAGATGTATATGTATTATGTGTTCGAATAGTTGGTCATGGTGGTGACTATATAACATTCATGTCTATGCTTGGATTGAACTTCAGTCTCCCGGGCCACAGGCAAACACTACCCACTTTCGAATTCCTACTAATATTGGAATGATAACCACAAGGATAGTCCTATACTCCACCGGTCTTAAGAACTAGACCCTTAAAACCAATTATAGCTTAGTTTCAGACACAGGTCCCAACATTTCATTGGGTTGATCTTACCCCTCGGTAGAAAATGCAGTCGGAATAGTTGAATTTTGAATATTATGACAGAATATATCTTTATTGTTAGTCTATATTATTGCATGTCGATATCGCGTGTGCTTTCCTGGTGATGTATATATATACTCATAGCCTTGTGCCAGACTAATCTAAGCTTAGTAAATGACCTCTCAATGTTTCAATTCAAGTTTTAATTGACTTCCTTAAAATGTTGAAGTTTAATTTTCTTCTGGAAGCGAAGAGATCTCAAGTTTAAATAGATTTCCTTTGATCCTGTTTATACGTAGGATGATCCAATCTATTTTTTTTATAGTTTCAGGGTTTCTTTTCAAATTGAAATTTCTATTTACTCATTTACTTTATATTTTTAAAGAGTTGCCTTGTGGTCAAAATGACTTAGGATCCAGCAATATTAAACTTTAAAAACAAACAAATCAGTTGGTTTAATTTGCTTTTTACATTTTAGTACTGCCATTTCCTTAATAGCATGCCAATTTGACAAACCGTTGCTAATGAGCTAGCTGAACCTAAATTTATCTTGAATAGTTTAAATCGTCTCTGTGATATCATTTCCGCCAGTTGATCATTCAACCATAAAATCAATTTTCCTTCCTTCTCTCTCTCTCTCTCTCTCTCTCTCTCTCTCTATCTATCTATCTCTATCTCTTTCTGTTGGGTATCACCTAGCTTTTCAGCATAATGAGCTGTTCCATCTGCGGAGATCAGTCTGGGAATAAGCCTACGAGTCAGACCAGAAGAGCTGTTCCTATTGTTGAAGTATATCGTTACTCTATCACTAATCCTATGTTCTTATTACTAACAGGCTCTCTCTTGTAAATTCTCTTTCCTGTAAATATAACTATTTACCTCACATATCGTGGTTTGTCTTATTATTACTACTACTTGTGTTCACTAACCAGAACACAACACTTTCATTTATCTACATTGTATATTCATGATTCTTGAAAGGTTCTTGTTTCTACCCCTTATAAGTTATTCAATATCCAAAAGTGATACAAATAATTTGCACACAGTAACGGCTCATTGGCCTAGTGGGCAAAGTGTTCGCCAATGGTCCGGGAGACCTGGGTTCAATCCCAGATCGTATCATACCAAAGACTTTAAAAATGGTACTTAATACCTCCTTGCTTAACACTCAGCAATATAAGGTACGTATCAAGGGTAAAATGGAGAAATCCAGGAAAAGGTGTGGAACCCTCCCCTATACCTTGGTGCAGTAGCTATTGAAAAGAGAGCCTTCTGGTCGCCCTCGACTACGGTCGCCAAATTTACTTACTAATATGATTTTAAGTATTCCTATCTTATACAAATAATTTTCCTATAGTTATATAGTTTGAAATATTCCTATCAAATACAAATAATTTTCATACAGTTATATGGTTTCAAGTATTCTTATCTAATTCAACCAATTTTCACACAGTTATATGGTTTGAAATATTCCTACCTAATACATATAATTTTCATACAGTTATATGGTTTCAAGTATTCCTATCTAATACTAATAATTCAATGATTTCTTAGAGAAGCTATTTAAAGCTTAAATTTGTCTTGGATAATCTAATTCTTTAAGGGGATATAATTTTTGCCACGTTGACATTCAATCAAAAATCAATTCTGCCAAACCCTTCTCTCTCAATTTGTTACCTTCCTTGTATCTTCTTGATTCTTAAAATACTCGTGAAACAAATATATGGAGGATGTTGGAGAAGGTCTTCTGGTGGAGGTGAAAGGAATTGCTGAATTTTTTTTTCGGAAAACTTTCATAAATGCTTTGAAATAGCATAAATCATATCTGAAAAATGTTGATTTTCCTTCAGAGACAAGGCATAACTAAACGAAATTCTTTTAAAGCAATATTTTTTTTTGTTGTAAGTAATGTTGGCAACCGTAGTCGCGAGCAACCTGAAGGCTTTCTTTTCAATAGTTATTACACCGAGATTTAGGGGAGGGCGATACTCTTTTCCCTAGATTGCTCCTATTTTCCCTTGATAAGTACCTTATAAAGCTGTGTTAAGCAATAAGGTATCAAGTACCATTTTTTGATCTGTGGTATGACTCTACTTGGGACTGAACCCAGGTCTCTTGGCGAACACTCTATCCACTAGACCAATATGCATTTATGAGTTGTATGTTCAACCTCGGTATTTGTACAATATTTAAAATATTTCGGTGAGTTTTTTTACCCACAAAATAGGTATTTTTTTTAGAGGTACTACCTTAAAATCTGGTTATAAAAAGTGAGATTTTACTAAAATATTCATAAAGAATTTTCATTCTAAAAAACCATTCCAGGGACCATAAGGGCTTTTTTCTTAGTATAACACATACCCGAGTTGGGTTGGGTTGGGTTTTATGGCATATCAACCTTTCGACTCCATTCACAGAGGAAAGATGGAACAAATCCTACTAGCGTACGGCATACCTAAAGAAACCGTAGCGGCAATAACGATTCTCTATAGAAACACTAAAGTAAAAGTACGATCACCAGATGGAGACACGGAATACTTCGACATTGTAGCAGGAGTACTACAAGGGGACACGCTGGCTCCGTATCTCTTTATCATTTGTCTAGACTACGTACTTAGAACATCGATTGACAAAATCAAAGAGAATGGCTTCGAATTGACGAAGAAAAGAAGCAGAAGATACCCCGCAACAACAATTACCGACGCCGACTACGCCGATGACATAGCGATACTGGCAAATACACCTGACCAAGCCGAAACACTTCTGCATAGTTTGGAACGAGCAGCAGCAAGCATAGGCCTCCATGTTAATGCACACAAAACGGAATATATGTGCTATAACCAAACGGGGGACATCTCCACTCTAGAAGGAACCCCTCTTAAACTAGTAGACCAATTCACGTACCTAGGAAGCAGCGTCGAATCAACCGAAAAGGACATCGAAACGAGGTTAACGAAAGCATGGACAGCTATCAATAGGCTATCGACTATATGGAAATCAGACCTAACCGATAAAATGAAACGCAGTTTCTTCCAGGCAGCGGTCACATCGATACTGCTATATGGATGCACTACATGGACGCTAACAAAACGGCTGGAGAAGAAACTAGATGGCAATTACACAAGAATGCTGCGTGCAATCCTGAACAAGTCCTAGCAGCAACACCCCACAAGACACCAACTGTACGGCCACCTGACCCCTATCACGAAAACTATTCAAGTTAGGCGAACCAGACATGCAGGACATTGCTGGAGAAGCAGAGATGAACTCATAAGAGATGTACTCTTATGGATCCCCACACACGGCCGCGCAAAAGCAGGACGACCAGCACGAACGTACATTCAGCAGCTATGTGAGGATACAGGTTGTTGTCCTGAAGACCTACCTAGGGCGATGAACGATAGGGAGGAGTGGCGAGAGAGGGTCAGGGATATCCGTGCTGCCAGCACGATATGATGATGATGATGATTTAAAACAATTTAGTTTAGCATAAGTACACAGTTTAATTGTCAAAAACATTTCCATTTCAAACTATTCAAGCAGTTATATGTAACAATTCAGTTAAATGTAAATACAGTTTTAATGTCAAAAACAGTTCCATTTCAAATAATTCAGTTAAGCATAAGCACGCAGTTTAAATGTAAGTACAGTTTAAGTGTCAAAATCCTTTCTATTTCAAGCTATTCAGTTTATTCAAGGAATTCATTTTAGCATAAGTATGCTGTTAGTTCTATTTAACCCATAGATAGGGCCCTATCAGGTGCTACCACTCCGGGCCAGAGTGGACCTGGGAGCGATGGCAATAAAGGGGTACTCCACATCCCCCAAAGCTCCTGCACTGCTGGAACCTCACCATCAGATTGTATATTGTCATATCCAGGACACTCGTTTGGGGGGGTCTTACCCCTCTGCTGAGAAGCAGTCGGTGTATTATACAGCCCCAACCGACTGGGCAAACACATACCTGAGTTAGAAAGCCAATTTAAAGATTGTGCCATAATTTCCATGAGGAATTTGCGCGCATGAATTTTACCGTTAATTTTTTGATAAAACCGTCAAATTCAAAACGTAACTTTTTTACAAGAATGATAGAAAGCATTTTAAAAAAGTATTTGCCCCAAACATTTACAGTTAAGAAGATGTACATGTCTCGTTTCATTAAGAAAATCAAAAAAATAATTAATGCCTGGTACAAGGCTCACTGTACGGTACCTTTGTGCATTTTAAAAAATTTTCTCGGTTTAATGAAAAGCTATTTTATGAGGAACTTTTTCTTTGTTTTTGTTTAAACATTTCAATGTTTCCAAACAATTACAGTCGAAAACTTTCTTCGCGCACTGTCCTGGTCTGGGAATGATTTTTTTCTCGGATTGCTAACCATTGTCGATTTGGTTGGTTAAAATTACAGTATGATTCTATTCTAAAAAGGTAAGATATCAAGTCAAACTTCGAGAGAGAAGAAAAAAAGAGAAACTTCGGGAGAGAAGAAAAAAAGAGAAACTTCGAGAGAGAAGAAAAAAAGAGAAACTTCGGGAGAGAGAAAAAAAAAGAGAAACTTTGAGAGAGAAAAAAATCAAATTGAGACTGGTCAAACATATGTTGTCATGTACGGATCCCAATTCCATAAACAGAACAAATATTTCTCGTCGCTTCCTCTCGTCGCTTTTAAATCGATTTTTCTGTTTTAACAAGAGTTAATACCTGACCCATATCAGACACTGTATCCTGTGTGAAGTAAAGAGAAAGGGCTCTTTATGATATGGGTCAGGTATTAACTCTTGTTAAAACAGAAAAATCGATTTAAAATTTTTTTAGACTCTAATATCAAATAATCTTCAAAGAAAGAAAAAATACTCTGTGAAATCAATGGGTATTTTATCGACAGTTTTAAATATAGTAATATGAAAAAGGTGACTGGAGTTTCTTCCCAACCTAAAATTCGAGATTCTAAAACTGAAAATCAGAATGTCTCGACATTTTCGATAAGACTATCCTCAGGCAGCGTGTCAATCAAGTGACATGACAAAAAGATCTGATATATATATATATATATATATATATATATATATATATATATATATATATATATAAATTGATCTCGTGTCGTGTGGATTAGTTGATACATATATATATATATACCAACTAATCCACACGACACGAGATCAATTTTTTGCGGAGTTTAACCGGTTTGAATCCAGAGTTTTCCTTCTCCTAGACAGGTTGTCACACCAAAGTTAAAAAGCATAGTAAGCCCTGCTATTTTCCCCATAGACGGAGGGAGAATAATTTGGTTCATGCCTTTTCAAATGGTATGTGAAATGAAAACAGTTTCGGCTAAGTTTGGACTCGTGTCGCCGTGTCCCTTTCCTATGAAGATATCTATTAGTATGAAGGATCTTGACTCTCTCTCTCTCTCTCTCTCTCTCTCTCTCTCTCTCTCTCTCTCTCTCTCTCTGTCACCATCCGTGCCAACTGTTCATCGCTCCTGGACACTGTGTGGACACTAGATGCAGTCTGTGTGGACACTGCATCTGTGTGGACACTAGATGCAGTCTAGAGGACTGCATCTAGTGTCCACACAGAGGTAATGAATGTAAGTCCTTGCAGATGGGTTACCACTGGTACGTCCAGTCTACTGGAGAACGTCGCTTATGAGTTTATCCTCATTTTACTAAAAGAGCCAAACATGTCTAATTAGTCTTCACTCGATGGTTTGATAGTTGGTTGAAAAGTAGCCATAGAACTACTGTTTTGTGGGGTAGTCCTTCCAGGAAAACAAACATGTGTTTGTGTGTAAGGTTTGAAATCAAATCCGATGTTATGAGAAAAAAGCGAAGAAAATACGGAAAAATCAAGCCGACATGTTTCGCAATAGAAAGAATATCATCCAAATTAACTCTTAAAGAAGCAAAATAAAGTAACGAAATGTTACTGTAACAAGGGAGTAAAGCGCGCTAATGTTTATACTGTATTAATAAACGGTGTACTATCTAATAAAAAAAAGAGCCTTAGGTCGCCCTCGACTACGGTCGCCATTTTTACTTTTTATATAAAAGTAAAAATGGCGACCGTAGTCGAGGGCGACCTAAGGCTCTTAGGTCTGTTAGTCAAATAGGTCTGTTTGAAATTCTTGTATGTCCATCTGTAGGAATCGATAGAACGTCGTTCCTATCTTTAAACTCCCCTTTTAGTAACAGCCCTGGTTTCGAAACCATTAAACTCAACGAAAACATTATTTTACCGAAGAAAAGGCAAGAAAGAAAGAAGGCATCAGAAGAAAAAGATGGAGTTCCCGTAGAGCAGTGCCAAACGTGCTGGACGGTGACATCATAGTACGTGAGTTCGAACTCTTTCGCGCTATTATGTTCACTTTCAGACAAATACTCTAGCTAAAGGCATGAACTCCTATATTCTCCCAGTGATGGGTTTACTAATACCACCATTGTTCTACAAGGATGGCCTTGGCATTGAATAACCCATGAAGGTTGGTATGCCGTTAAACACAAAAATCCCAAAACTGAAGAAGAAAAATATATTTGTCTAAATTTTACTGATGAAGCTTGATAATCTTTATCGAACCCGGAAGCCCGTATAAAACTTCAAAACGAACCCTTTATTTAATCCACGGGTTAAGAGTGTTCTAATTCAGTTAATCATGACGGGAGACAAATGTTTAGCTATAGTAAGTATTCTTTGTAATTTATCTCTTGTTGGGATTGAACCTGCAACTTCCAGATGATTTCATTTAGAAGCATTTTTTTAAAAACCAAACATTGTCGGTTGTGTCATGCATCCATCTGTGTATATATTTGAGTGAGCGTGTATGTGTGTATTTACAAACAAGGTAAATTTTAAAGCGGTGTTTAGTAGCTTTGAAGTCATAGTTTTCTTTCTCCTAGACTGGTGGATACACTAATGTTAAAAAGTTCAGTCTAGCTAGTTAGATTCATACCTTTCCCAAAGGTATGAATCTCACTGAACTCGTGCCCATTTCTTTCATCGATAACCATTACACCACGAGTGGCTATATATATATATATATATATACCCCGGGACAAGGATATAAGAATACCCTAAAAATGAGCAAAAAAGATATTGTTTACAATTTTTAAATCATGAAAATCAGATATATATGAAAGATAAGGTAAAAAACATTTAAATTTAAAATAAGAAATTTCAATTCATTTTTTTATTTGTATATTAGTATTTATGCTAAATTTTAAAATTTATTTTTGACATTAATATAAGACCACCAGTAAAAATAAAGAAAAAAGACTTAGTTTAATTGAAAAAAGTTATTATGTATATTATGTAATATTATGTAATATAAAAGCTATTATAAATATAATATTTAAAATACTAACATGAATGGCTAAAGGAACTAAATTATCTGAATTTGAGAAAGGCGAGATTACAGCTCTGAAAAAAGTCGGAAAATCTCAGAGAGCAATTTCAAAGGCCTTAGGACGCAGTAAAACCGTTATCTGCATTTAATTGAAAAGTCCAAATAAGTATAGAAGCATTAAAGACAGCGTTGCTGCATCGGTAGAAAGACTCGAAGACTACATCGAAAAATGCGGAGGAATACAGATCTTAGTTACCAGAAACAATATTGACAACACGGGGAGCAACAGAACGGAAAAAAACAAAAAAATAAATTACGAAGAAAAACAACTGCATGGACGTTTTAAGCGGTTAACAAGAGACATCTCATACGAGAAAACGTGGATGTGGCAAAGAAAAGAAAAATTTATTATTGAAACAGAATCTCTTCTAATAGCAGCAAAAAAAAAAAAAAACGCAATAAGGATCAACCATATCAAAACGAGAATAGATAAGACGCAACAACACAGTAAATGTAGGTTATGTGGTGATAGAGACGAAACAATCAATCACATAAGCGAATGCAGCAAATCAGCACAGGAAGAGTATAAGACTATACATGACTGGGTGAGGAAGGTGATCCACCGGGAATTGTGCAAGAAATTGAAGTTCGAACATACGAACAAATCGTATATGTACAACCAAGAATCTGTCCCGGAGAATGAGACACACAAACTCCTCTGGGATTTTGACTTAAAGACAGATCACCTAATCTCGGCCAGATGACCGAACCTCATAATAATGAGCAAAATTAAGAGAACTTGCAAAATTATGGACTTTGCTGTCCCGGCTGATCACAGAGTAAAATTGAATGAAAAGAATAATAAATACCTGGACCTTCCTAGGGAAGAGAAAAAAATGTGGAACATGAAAGTAACGTTTATACTAATTGTAATTCGTGCTCTTGCTACAGTCACCAAAGGATCGAGGCAAAGACTGGCGGATTGGAAATAAGAGGACGAGTGGAGACCATCCAAATTACTACATTATTGAGATCGGCCAGATTACTGAGAAAAGTCCTGGAGACTTAAGGAGACTTGCTGTCACTCGAACTTCAGTGAAAAACCACCAGCTAACGCTGATGTGAAAAACTCCCCATGAGTAAATAAGTAAATAAATATAATTGATATATAAAAGACAAATATAGATTATTTTTATATATATTTGATTGCAAAGAAACAATATATATATATATATATATATATATATATATATATAAACTAATATATATTTTTTCATTATTATATTTATATAATAACTCTATCAGAGATATTGAGGACTCTCCAAATTGTACCGCATTTACTCTGCTACAATCCCACGAAATGAGATAATGACAACCAACACTGCTATATATATATATATATATATATATTGGTGTGTTATTCGCTTAAAATAGCTTTTCATCGTAGTGATAATAACAAGGATTTCGTCCCTAACGGCCATCTTTTTGGTATACTGCATCAAGGATTTTGGACAGAGATTATGGATCTAATTCTTTGCTGGTCGTTCAAATTTGGTGGGTCTTTGATGGACAAAATGACCCATCCTTCGTTCATCAATAAGGCGAACTCGGAATCGCCAAGAACTACAAAGACATAACTCTTACTGCTATAGCTGCCAAGGTTTATAATGTCCTGCTTCACAAACGTATATGACTTGAAGTTGAGAAAATTCTTAGGAAAAGTCAGAAAAATTTTCGGAGAAATCGATCAACAACTTCTCAAATTCTAACTATTTATCAAATCATCGAAGGAGCACGTTCAAAAATCTCGAGGTGACACTTTTATTTGTAGAATTCTTTAAATAGTTTCTATTTTTTCTTCAAATTGGCAAATAAATGTTCATTTTCAAATTTAGGTCATGACTCTTTGCGAAGTATAGAATATTTTAATTTCACTCTTGTGTATATAACTACAATTCATGTCGTATGTTTTGGGTCTTTGTCGTGTTAGAACATCAAATAACAGTCAAAAAAATAAAAATTCTGAGCATTTTGTTTTATATTCTTTCTTAAGAATACTCATATACTGCTCTTTATCCGTATTAGCCTCAACCCTCACTTCTCGTCCAGAAACAGCAAACCCTCCCCAAAGCGTAAAATTCCTACCACCGTGATTTATCATGAGGATGGTAATTTTTGGTTAGAGAGCTTTATATATACCTGGAGTTCATGTGCTTAAATAATTCTAACCATCAACTCTCTACCTCCATGGTCCAATCTCAACTCTTAACTCATTCTTTTTCAAAATCCTCAAATTCTCAGGATTACCTCTTCCGGGCATGACGTCATCCACACTCCAGCCCAATTTCCTGTCAGGGGGTTTATTAGGACAATGGTGATTGTCATATCCTTTGCACGCGAGTGTAAACTGCACCAATTGACTATACACCTGAACTCTTAACCCGAATAGTTCAAAGCCCAACCAAACTGAATGATTGAATATAATCAACGAAAAATGATCAGTATAAAAAAATCATTCCTTAATTATATAACACTGTCCTTCTATAAGAATGGTTTTGACATTAAACAATCCACAAAGGTTTAAATGCCATAAAACAAAGAAACCGAACTTTAGGCAAAATATTTTTCCTTAGACAAACCCGAAAATCAGCACGATTATTTCATCTAGTGACTGTTTTCGTCGATTCGTTAAACCCTGGGAGAGTCCCCGTTCTGTAATGGCCTAAATGTGAGCTAAAATTCGAGAATGAGTCACAATATGACGTTCACTTTCGAGTGAATACACTCCCTTATCTTGCCAGTAATGGATTAAAAATTATCACTGCTGTTCTACTACGAAGATAACTTTGACAGTAGATAATCCATGAAAGATTAAATGTCATAAACAACAAAACCCAAACGTTCATCCCTGCTGTCTGTACATCATTGACAATGTCTTTTGCTGTAAAGTTTCTTCGAGACATTTCAAATTATTTCATTTTTCCTTTCTGTCAAAAATTATCCGTTTTCTGCCATTCAATTTATTTTCGACAAAATGAGTACCGTAGTTTTTCTTGAAAAAATATCGAATAATCAATCTAGGGACATTCAAATAGTTGTAAATTGTTGTATATATATTTTCAGCATAAGTTACCAAATTATACGACGATTAGGTTCATCTGTACAGCTTTAACATTAGACACAGAGGAAAACGATGCACAATATATTAGTGTCCCAACTACCTCGATAGAAACAAAACTCAGCGAGTACATTCCAGTAATATATAAAAACCTTCGAAAACACACACACACAAACACACACACATATATATATATATATATATGCTCCCCTACCCCCGTAGGTTTGAGCTCTCTAGCGAATGAAGTAATTGCGTTGCCATTAGCGTATATGCAAGGCTTTTCATATATGAATTGAGCTCTCGGTAGCCGTTAAGCGTATGTATGTAAGTAAGTAAAGTTAGCGACCAAAGTCGAGGGTGACCCGAAGGCTCCCTTTTCGATAGCTACTACACCAAGGTGTAGGGGGGGGGCGCTACTCCTTCCCTGGATTGCTCCACTTTACCCTTGATCCGCACCTTATAATGCTGAGTGTTATGCAAGGCGGCATCAAGTACCATTTTTTGAGTCTTTGGTATGACTCGACCTGGGATTGAACCCTGGTCTCCCGGGCCATTGGCGAACATTCATAACCGTTTAAGATTTACTTCGCTGCTGCTGGTTTCCTCGTGGCTGAGGGGTAGAGTCTTCGATTAGCGTTTGAGTCAACCGGGTTTCGATCCCAGCCACAGGAATCTAGTATGTCTAGCCACACTGATGAGTTCTGATAGAACGAAACAGATCTGTTTGTGGATGACTATATATAGTTAATTGGACATTGGCATGATGGTTTCAGTGTTCGCCAATGGCGCGGGAGACGTGGGCTCAATCCCAGGGCATGTCCTACCAAAGACTCAAAAAATGCTATTTGGTACCACTTTGCTTAACACTCAGTATTGTAAGGTACGGATCAAGAGTAAAGTGGAGCAACCCAGAGAAAGGAGTAGCACCTTTCCCTACACCTTGGTGTAGTAGCTTATCAAAAACAGAGCTTTCAGATCACCCTCGACTACGGTAGCCAACTTTACTTTTACTATATAAATTGTTAAAGTGCTTTAATTATATATTTATTTCGTATTATTTTTCAGATTACATTAAGCAGACTATACCTTAAACATATTTCAATTTCTTTTTTTGCAGTACAACATGAATGACTATGGTTTCGGTGGTAAAAGCAACTGTAGCAACTACGACGTAAGTAACACTTTCTTTTGACTCGTCCTTACTTTCCACAAGTTATTTCATACATCATTCTACACATTTCGAATAATCGATCTAGGGACATTAAATAGTTGTAAATTGTTGTATATCTATTTTATTAATAGTTCGTATTAGCTGCCTTCTTTCAGAGGTTCTTGTCAAGATCAGAAGTCTTTACTATGGTCGCTGTGTAGCATGCGGAAACAAATCAACAATAATGACGAACGAACACACTTCTTTAGAAAAATATACCTCTCACACTTTATTCGAAATGGTTGCGAAAGGGTTACGAAAGGGTTATTTGTGAGAGGTGAGTTGGAGACTGAACAAACTGCAACATATTGACCCCCAGTTCCTTTGTCTTTAGCAGCACTTCTTGTAATATCGTTCTGCTGGGCTGCTCAATCGGGGTTCCTGAGGGCCCATAGCTCTCTGCTGGAGGCTGGTTCTCACTACAGCATCTTATCTCCAACACGACTGACTCCAACTAACTGAACCTGTCTGTGTCCCCGGGTTATATGGTTGTTTGCCGTCCACCTGCTTCTTGTGGGCGTCACATCTGCACCCAATTCAACCCGTCCAAAGTCAAGGTTATACCCTGATATCTTCGACCGGATGCACCTGTTCCTTGACCGACGGCTAGATCGGAGGTCAATATGTTACAGCTGAAGAATGAGTAATCGTGGTATTTGGTATGAACACATTATATTCTTCATCGTAACCTTCCAGAATGCTATAGAAGTAATTTCTATTCCATTTTGAACGAGTGTTGGTATTAAATGTTTTAAGTTGTTGGCGACCCTAGTCGAGGGTGACCCGAAGGTTCCCTTTTCGATAGTTACTACACGAAGGTGTAGGGAAGGGCGCTACTCCTTTACCAACGAAATGTTATATAAAGGAAAAATATAGTTGCCATTGAGAAATAATAATAATAATTTTGTAATAACTTAGAACTGAACCAACTGAAAGAAAAATCTATTTAATAAATATAAGAGATGAAATCTTTTAAAGAAATAATGAAATATTCGAAACTAAATACAAAATAAACCATCGATAGCAAATTCAATTCTTATGCACAGTTGCATATCTTTAGAAAATAAACAAATATTCAGAAAAAGGACGAAAAATACCGTGGCCCACGATATATATATATATATATATATACGCTCCCCCATGGGGGTTGAGCACTCTGGCGAACGAATAATCGGCCGCCCCTAGCGTAATGCAAAGCTCTTCGTAAGAATTGAGCACTCTGTTTAATTTATTAATCTATTAATCAAATAGGACTGTTTTCAATTAAACAGTGTGTAAACAAATAACTGATGTTTAATTGAATTGTTTGCGTTAAATAGCCATACTTGAAACTCTTTAACTGTTTGCCTATATTGAATTATTGGTATTACATAGCAATACTTTTAAACTATTTGACTCAATACAAATGAAAAAATATTGAAAAGAATAATTAATGTTGGATGGCAGAATATGTGACCACTGCGTTTTCTGAAAATAAATGATGAATAGTGGATTGAATTGTTTGTGTTCGGGAGAAAATAACCTTATTGTATGGAAACAATAGCAATAATGGTTCGCAAACAAATAAGTTCTGATTTGTCTGAAAATGAAATTGCCTACAAACTATTCACTTACAAATCATGAATATGTTTCCATCTGGATGCATGAAGTATAAATAACTGGCGTTATATTGTTACTTTTAGATTGCAATACTTGAAACCATTTAACTGCGTGCAAACAAAATTAGCTCAGGCTCGTTTAAAAAGGTTATATACACAATGTGTTAACAATTCATATATCTAATATATATGTATAAAGATGATTTGGCATTAAATAACCTACAATGGTTGACATGCCATAAAACCCAACCCAACGAAATCTTATATATCTGATATATATGTATAAAGAGGATTTGGCATTAAATAACTTACAAGGGTTGATATGCCATAAAACCCGACAAAACCAAATCTTATATATCTAATATATATATATATATATATAAAGAGGATTTGGCATTAAATAACCTACAATGGTTGATATGCCATAAAACCCGACAAAACCAAATCTTATATATCTAATATATATATATATATATATAAAGAGGATTTGGCATTAAATAACTTACAAGGGTTGATATGCCTTAAAACCCAAAGAAACAAACAAACAAGGATTGATTAATTTTAACGGTATGTCAACTCGTATAGAGTTATTTTATGCCAAGATTTTAGGGAATCACGTTCATTACACGTTCCCATTTGTATTTTTTGTATATTTGTTTCTTAAGAGTTTTTTTTGCACACGGTCCTATCGAATAGCAATATTTTTAATCAGTTTTATTTGACACATAAATAGGACCCAAACTGGTACTACCACTCCGGTTTAACGACAATAAAGGAGAACTCCATACTCCCCAGATCTTCAGAAATGGAGCCTCTCCCTGATTATCAGTTTAGTGTCATTGTCTTTTTTTTTGGCGGGAGAGTTACGCATCTACAGAAAATTCATTCAGCATACTCTAAACCGTGAGGACAGAACTGTAAATGGATCCTACATGTATCTATCGTTGATTTAACATCACTAGACATCATCTCTCTCAGTCCCGATGATGGTTCATTAGAACCGAAACGTTAGATCGTTGACTTTGTTTCTCAACAAATCTCTCCTTCAGCTTGGATTACCTTGTTATAACATTTTTCTCTCTATATATATGTCGAATATATTTCCAGGAATAAATATAAAATCTGCTTCACTCAGAGTGAATGTTTCATACTCTTAGGATGAATCTTATTTACTAATATTTTGTATGGCCTAATGAGTCGAGTATTCGTCAATGGTCTGAGAGTCCGGGGTTCAATTCCAGGTCGAGTTATACCAAAGACTCGAAAAATCTTGCTTGATGCCGCCTTGCTTAGCACTCAGCTCTATGAGGTGAGGATCAAGTGTAAAGTGGAGCAATACAGGGAATGGAGAAGCACCATCCCCTACAACCCGGTGTAGTAGCTATTGGAAAAGGAGCCTTCGGGTCAACAACTTTACTTATGTATATATATATATATGTCTCTGTGTGTGTGTGTGTGTGTTTGTGCACACGTTTGCTGACCCTTTCACATGAAAAGGAGGTGACACAAGGTCAGTTTTTGAGTGGAGTTGAGGGAGCGGAGTTAAACAAGTTTAAATTCAGAGTTTCCCTTCTCCCAGACTGTTTGACATACCAAGGTTAAAAAGCCCACTCTGTCCTACTATTTACCCATAGATGGAATGAGAATTGTTGGTTTCATACTCTTCCCCATTATATTAGCCCTATGTGAAATGCAAACAGCCTTAACCAAGATTTGAACTCTGGTCTTCGTGTTTATTTCCTACAACGTTAACCGTTACCCTATGAGCGCTGAAGAAATTCGAAGATCACGGATCTCGATCTTTGATATCGAGGCAGTCAGCTTGACAGAGAATATTGTTTTGGAGCCTGAGTATTCTTCGAAAATTTTCACATATAAATTGATAAAAATTGCCTTTTCACCGTAAAAAGCTGAAGCTACGTTAATCCGGGGATTGCAATAATTCTTCGTTTTTCATGAAGAAGTTGGCCCTCCCCAAGGATTACGGCCTTTTCAGCGCTTATTGGGAAAACATAGAAGGTAACCATTTCTTTAATCTGATATGAAAACCTGATGTGTCGAAATATCTATGAAGACGTAGATTTTGAGCTTAATGTATTTGATGCCAGCGTCTCTGGGCGAATAAAGTGAAAGCGAAGCTTTTAGCCTCAAATTGATCTTGACACATTTGACGAGGGACATGAACCACTTCTCGTATATGGAATCAAGCTGGAAGGGAAGGCTTGTCTCTTTCGTTTAAAGTTTCATGCCTTAGTCCCGATGGACATGTGACACTTTGTAGCTCCCCACTTTCTAACCCTTAACCCTGTGAAACACCAATTAGCACACAAATGGAGAATGAAGAGGGTTCAGCAAACATGTCAAGTAATTTACAGAAAAGGTGGGTAAAAATTAAATAATGGCTCTTTAAGTGTTCCGTACTTGCTATAAAATTTTATGCACATTTTTTGTATTCAGTATATTTATAATAGAGGATTATTTGTACATCAACATTTACTTTTTACATATAATATTCCTTTTTTTTTTTTTAGAAATGCTAGCATTAATTCCTGACCACTGACAATCCCTTTCTTCCAAATCTTTGATGCATTTCTATGTTGAAATCATTAACAATGAATGCAAGTAATACAAGAATGTTAACATTAAACGTAGGTTTGGTTTCTTTGGCATATCTAACTTCTTGGGTTATTTAATGTCGAAGCCATTCTTGTTGAAGAACAGCAATGATATTATTTAGCCCATAGCTGGGAGCATAAGGGAGTTCATACCATTCCTAAGGGTATCGGTCCAAAAATGAATAATAGCACAACTGGAGTTCAAATTGACTTACGATGGTGTTGCTGTCCAGCACATTAGCCATTATTTCATGGGGGCTCCCCCAGAAAATTTAGGGTCCAACTACAGATAGCAAAAACTCTTCTAACTATAAACTATACTCATATGCATTAGTTATATATACAAAAGCCCTTTTTTGGTAAGTAATTAATTCCTGGTCACAGACAATCCCTATATTTTTATATCTGGATATACATTACATCTAATATAGTCAAATTCTATCATTAATATTTGCATGAATTCCTGACCACTGACAATCCCTTCCTTCCTGATTTTTCATTGCATTTAAATAAGAAAATCATTAACAATTCATTAACGTTACACTGTTTCATGTCATGAATACCACACACTTTTTAAAAGTAATTCTTTTAAAAAATTTTTGGTCATATGCGGAGACTTTTCATCTCACATGGAAAGTAATGTGTTGTGTGCAAGTAAACTACTTTTTTTTCTCAAAACCTTCATCTGAAACTATGTGGGAGGTTATATAAACATACACTGTATATTTGGAATGATACAATAACAGCCCAATTCTATCATTAATACTTTCATTAATTCTTGACTACTGACAATCCCTTTTTTTAAAACTGGGAATAAGATATAAAAAAAAAATCATTTGCAATGTATTTACAAAATTCCCTTATTTAAATATATTAAAAAAATCATCATTAATGCATTCACATTATACATATAATTCCTTTGTTCTGTTTGAAATACTTTCATTAATTCTTGACCACTGACAATCCCTTTTTTTAAACTGGGAATAAGATATAAAAAAAAAATCATTTGCAATGTATTTACAAAATTCCCTTATTTAAATATATTAAAAAAAATCATCATTAATGCATTCACATTATACATATTATTCCTCTGTTCTGTTTGAAATTCTTTTATTAATTCCTGACCACTGACAATCCCACTTCACTTGGGATTTAGTTATCTTAAAAAATCATTTGTAATACATTTACCTAATTCATTTCTTTAGATATATCAAAAATTATTTGCAATTGTAAATAAAGTAAAGTTAGAGACCGTAGTCGAAGGCGATCTGAAGGCTCCCTTTTCAATACACGTAGGTGTAGGGGAGGGCGTAACTCCTTTCCCTGGATTGCTCCACTTTAACCTTGACACGTACCTTATTTTGCTGAGTGTTAAGCAAGGATGTATCAAGTACCATTTTTAAAGTCTTTAGTATGACTCGACCTGGGATTGAACCCAGGTCTCCCGTACCATTGGCGAACACTCTACCCTCTAGACTAATGAGCCGGTTCATTTGCAATATATTTACCTTATTCCTTTCTTAAAATATTTTTAGATAAATCATCATCAATGCATTCCTCAATTCTGTTTATAATATTTCATTATTTCCTGACCACTGACAATCCCTCTTTAATTGGAAATTAGATATATGAAAAAATCATTTGCAATGTATTTACATTACTTCTTTCTTCAGATACATTTAAAAATTATCATCAATGTATTTACACTATATATATATATATATATAACAACCTAATTACATCATTAATGCTTGCATTAATTCCTGACTACTAACAATCTCTTTCTTCCTAAATTTCTATACATTTCTAAAATCAAATCAATATCAATGTATTCACATTATACATAAAACAACCTGATTCCATCAGTAAAGCATCGGTTAATTCCACACCACTTGGAATGCTACAACATCAAATAGACGTTTTTTTCCATCACGGCACTCAATTGTCCATGTTCCGCTACACCACCGAACTAAATGGTCTATGTGTGTAGAAGCACGCCGTAAGTTCCAGTCAGACCCCCGCTGTAACATTTCCGTGAAAAAAAATGACGAACATGCAAAGCACCGTCTGTAGGTTCGTACGATATGAAATTTATTCGCTACTATCCCTCATTCGTAGTCTTCAAAAAGAGAGAAACAAAACATGAAAAAGGAATCAAACACCTTAGATAGACAGAGAGAAATAAACTGTCACAAGTCGATAAAGACAAGAACAGACCTTGGTATTATTTTCAGCGGCTGATGTGGAACTCTTTCGAAGACTTCACCCTAAACGGGCGCTGAATTTTCTGTCCGTCTTCATATCATCGCGTCTTGTGTCCAACCAACTTTATCTTCCTGTTTTCTATCTCACGTCCACTCCAATGGCTCCTCTGCTTGAGCTTCTTTCAGCCAATCACAGACAGTGGACTATTTGCTGCTGATACATTTCTATTCTTAACCCGGGCGTCAATTGCTATACCGACCCAGACTTTGGGACTCACGCGTTTACTTTCCTATTCACTTTTCCCCCATCACCGTTCTTCTGTCTCTGCCTCTATCTCACTCTAATCTATATATATCCCTCCTTTTTCTCTGTTTCTGGTTGACCTCAAACCTAGCTCGGAAACAACTTACTAGTAAAACAATCAACCGTGGTCCCTGATTAGATGACACTCTACAACCCCTTTCTTCCGGAATATCAATACATTTCTATAGTAAAATCATTCGCTATGCATTTATATTTTCTATTTCTTCCTTTCTTGCAGGTTCAATCCCGACTAAAAGTAGATAATAAGGAATACTTACAATAGCTTAACACTTGTACCTTGTAATGGTTAACGGAATGAAAAAAAATCTACTCCCGTGGAGTGAATAAAAGGGTTCGGTTTGAAGTTCTGTTTTGGCTCCCGAGTTCGATATAAAACATCTGACGAAGGCTGATGGTTGCTTCGGCCAAAACGTGAATATCGCAATAAAGTTGAAAATAGTCTAAATATTCAAAATAATAATAAAAAAATCCTTTCATCCTTTCTTTAAATGTATTCTTAAAAATTATTATCAATGCATATAACACATATTCCTCTATTTTGTTTAAAATGGTTGCATTAATTCCTGACCACAGATTATCCCTTTTCCCCGTATTAAATATCAAAGAAAATCCTTATTAATACATTCACATTATACATATAACAACCTGATTCCCATTAGTAAAGCTTGCATTAATTCCTGACCACAGATTATCCCTTTTCCCCGTATTAAATATCAAAGAAAATCCTTATTAATACATTCACATTATACATATAACAACCTGATTCCCATTAGTAAAGCTTGCATTAATTCCTGACCACAGATTATCCCTTTTCCCCGTATTAAATATCAAAGAAAATCCTTATTAATACATTCACATTATACATATAACAACCTGATTCCCATTAGTAAAGCTTGCATTAATTCCTGACCACAGATTATCCCTTTTCCCCGTATTAAATATCAAAGAAAATCCTTATTAATACATTCACATTATACATATAACAACCTGATTCCCATTAGTAAAGCTTGCATTAATTCCTGACCACAGATTATCCCTTTTCCCCGTATTAAATATCAAAGAAAATCCTTATTAATACATTCACATTATACATATAACAACCTGATTCCCATTAGTAAAGCTTGCATTAATTCCTGACCCCTAACAATCCATTTCTTCCTAAATTTCTATACATTTCTATAATAAAATCCATCAGGATGCATTTACATTAACCCTTTCTTTCTGATATTGAATATATTTTTAAAAAATCATCACTAATGAATTTACATTATACATATCATTCCTCTGTTCTGTTTGAAATGCTTTCATTAATTCCTGACCACTGACAATAATAATTTAATGGTTCATTTAAAAATTGTTACAATATTAATATTCATTTACAAATTATATATATTTGATATACATATATGTATACACAGGATCTAGCATTAAATGACCTACAAGGATTGATATGCCACAAAAAACAATTGTTATATTTTGACCTTCGACCCGGCCCCCCCCAAAAAAATGCTATTCCAATGTGATGCACCGGAAGGAAGTGACACATTCCAATGGCAGTTAGGAGAGGAAATCGCGTGGGCGGAAATTGGCTGATGAAATGGGATAAGGTAATTCCCATGGTACACTACAGAGTGATGCACCGGAAGAGAATGACCTCTGAACTGCATGACAGTTATTTCCGCTTGATGACGATTAAACATTCGATTTCAAAGATCGAGTGGGCGTCGAACGATTATATAACTCAGTTGAGTTCGACCAGCCAGTGGCAGTTGAGTTGAAGATCGGACGGAGTTATAGACGAAATGTGGTAGGGAAAGCCACATCAGGCCGAAGGGGCCTTTGGGCCCTGATGAGTGGGCCCTAGGCCTCCGGTTGAGCAGCACTAAAGAACAAGAAAGACACAACGTGACGGTCATAACAGTGGGGTCAAGATATTGCAGTGATGTTCGATCTTCAGCTCCTACTCACATGCAACCCTTGAACAATCCTTTCGAACCCTTGCAATAAAGTGAGAGGTAAATATTTGTTAAAGAAGTCTTCCTGCGTCTTTGTCACTTCCTGCGTCTTTCTGCGTGCGTCTGTTTATTTATTGTGTCGTTGTGATGCTTTAGATGAATATATAACACAATCACCAAACCAACTAACTCTTTGTTAATGAGGAGGTGTCCTTGTGATGTAATGGTTAAAGCACTTAACAGCGGAATCGTAGTAGTAATTTACGAAGGTCTTTACTTCGTTATAGCACAAGGCCAAATGAATGGGGCACCCAATGAGACTCGAACTCACTCGTGTAGGTTTGCTAGTCTAACTTGCTAACCATTACACCACCAGAGGTGCCCCAGCGGAATCGTAGTAAGCGAGTTTGAACTCCAGTCGAGCTATTACGTTCACATTCAGACAAATACCTTCGGGAATGATTTGGACTACCTTATCCTCTCAACTATGGGTTAAGCAGTACCACAACTATTCTTCTAGAATAATGGATTTGGCATTGAATAACCTATAAAGGTTGATATGCTATTAAACAACAAATAAACCAAACCAGTCTTTCATCATCATCATCATCATCATCATCATGTCGTACCGCTAGCACGGATATCCCTGACTCTCTCTCTCTCTCGCCTCTCCTCCCTATCGTTCATCGCCTTTGGCTGGTCTTCAGGGCCACATCCCGTATCCTCACATAGCTGCTGTATGTATGTTCGAGCTGGTCATCCTGCTTTCGCTTGGCCATATGTGGGGGTCTATAGGAGTACATCACTTATGAGCTTGTCCTTGCTTCTCCAGCAGTGTCCTGCATGTCTGGTTCGTATAACTTGGATAGTTTTCGTGATGGGAGGCAGGTGGCCGTATAGTTGGTGTCTTGGGGGAGGTGTTGCCGCCAGGACTTGTTCAATATTGCTCGCAACGTTCTTACTGAGGATTGAATATATTAAGATTATTAACAATCCATTTTCATTGCATTTCTTTGATAAAAGAATTTATATTTCGTTTACCTTATACCATTTCCTTTCTTCTTTGTGTTCATTGTATTAACATTATAGATGATATTAATATTATAGATAATATTAACATTATAGAAAATATAACTTTATTCCATATGTATATTTTTATTAGTTATGACTAACAAAACTGATTTGCCCAATCGGCTAGGGCTGTATAATATACCGACTACTTCTCTGCAGAAGGAGTAAGACCCCCAACCAATGAGTGTCCTGGATATGACACGAAACAATCTGATGGTGAGGTTCCAGTGATACTGGAGCTTTGGGGAATGCGGGGCACCTCTTCATTGCCATTGCTCCCAGGTCCACTCCAGGCCGGAATATTAGCGCCTGTTGGTTAAATAGAACTAACTGCATACTTATGCTTCACTGAATTGTTTGAATTAGAACTGTTTGACGAAATTGAATAGCTTGAAATAGAAATGTTTTTGACAATTAAACTGGACTTACATTTTAACAGTGTGCTTAGGCTCAAGTACATTGTTTGAAATGGAACTGTTTTTGACATTGAAACTGTACTTACACAAAACTGAATTGTTTGATATAGAACTGTTCTGACATTTAACTGTGTGTAAACTAAATCTATACTTATACAAAACTGAATGAGCTGAATTAAAGCTGTTTTGACAATAAAACTGTGTACTCATGCTAAACTGAATTGTTTGATATAGAGCTGACTATTTGCATAAAAATGGATTTAGCGTTAAATTACCTGGAAAGGTTGATTTGCCATAAAATCCAACCAACCAACCAACCCTGATTTTCAATGCCTTTCTAGAGTAAAATAACTAATATTTGAATTTTAAATATTCATTTATTTCATTTTGAAATTAACTTTTTTAAGACCAGTGAATGTTGAATGATCGTCGGCCAGACTGTATTCTTTGCTAATTTACTCTTAAATGTAAAAAGTAGGTTGTGCTGCTATTTCTAAAAAAAAAAAAGAAACCCTAAAACCCTAATGAAGCTTCAATTTACAGTGCAGAAACCACAGCCATTGATCTAGCTATGAATATCATAGAAAATCATAAAGCTTCCAAATTTATCATATACACAGACTCCAAATCAGTCCTGCTAGCACTACAGAACAGAGATACATCATCCCCCTTGATTACAAAGCTCCTAAACAAACTAAACACCCTCTCTAAAAATAACAACATCATATTCACCTGGATACCAAGTCACATTGGCATCCAAGGAAATGAAAAAGCAGACAAAGCTGCAAAAAAAGCTCTTCAAATTGATATGTGCAAATCAAAAATCCCATATACAGATCTAAAACCAACCATAAAGAAATTCATATCAGACAAATGGCAGAAATCATGGGACAATCAGACCCAAAACAAACTCCATGAAATACAAGAAGCTATCGGAGAGTGGCCAACAGGCTACAGAAGTATCAGAAGAGAAGAAGTAATACTTGCCAGATTGCGTATTGGGCTCACCCACATTACTCATTCACACCTGTTAAAAGGGGAGGATGCCCCAGTGTGCCCATCATGCAAAGTACAACTCACAACCAAACATATCCTTCTAAATTGTAACAACCTTAAACATATCCGCACTAAGTACTATCAAGCAAGAAACCTGAGGGACATCTTTAAGAATATAAACCCTGAAAACATTTTTAATTTTCTAAAAAAAAAGCAACTTTTTCAGCAAGATATAACCAAACATCTCTATAGAACCTCGACTTTAATGACTGAAATTCAAAATAGCCTTTTTTGGCATTAAATGACCCACGGGGGTTGATATGCCGTTAAACAAAACTCAAACTCAAACTCAAACTTAAATGTAAATCTAAGTGTAATTGCAGTTTTCCATATAAGTGTAAATGTGTGTGTGTGTAAATGTATGTATCAGTAAAGAGTAAGTCACAAGAGTAAGTGTACGTAAGTGTAAATGTAAGTGTTTGAGTAAATACGTATCCGTATAAATGTAAATCTTAGGATAATTATTTGTGTAAGTGTATGTGTAACTGTAAGTATCTGTTAAGTGTAAGTCACACGTATAAGTGTACGTTAATGTAAATTTAAGTGTAAGTGTATATGTAATTATAATTATAAAATACAAAATCATGGTTACATTTGTTTTACATCATTGATTTATGCAATCATGTGATAATTTTTGAAATATGAACATTGACTTCATGATTGAACGGTCGTATGTTCTTTCTTTGTATATATGATTTCCTCCCTTGTTTTGTATTTTATTAAACGTCCATTGTTGATCTATCAACACTTGTTATAAGGATTTTTAAAGTCCTGAGGATGGCTTATTTAAACCGAAACGTTATAGCGTCGACTTTGGATAACTTTGTTTTTCAATTTCTCTCTCTCTCTCTCTCTCTCTCTCTCTCTCTCTCTCTCTCTCTCTCTCTCAATAGGCCCCTACTCTTGGCAATAGCAGAGATAGTGATGAGAATTTTATTGGAATTAATAAAATTTAATTCAGTAGTTGATATAATTATGACGGGGAAATTTATGTAGAGGAGATAATTCTGTGAACTTAATTAAAAAATTAAGGCTTTGTTTTCTGGATTTGTTAATTCCCATTGACTATTTTTAGGGGTAATTAAAGGCACCTGGTGGTTGCCGAAAAGGTTTTTTATTTTATATATTTTGTTTTTTAATCTATCTTCATTCTAATTTATTTTAAGGAGAAAGTCTAAGATCCCATCAGCTGAGAGAATTAACATACGTATTAGAAGCAAGTAAAGTAAAGTTGTCTCCCTTTAGTCGAGGGCGACCCGACGGCTCCCTTTTCAATAGCTTCTACACCAAGGTGTAAGGGAGGACGCTACACCTTTCCCGGGATTGCTCCACTTTACCCTTGATACGGACCTTATATTGCTGAGTGTTAAGCAAGGAGGTATCAAGTACCATTTTTAAAGTCTTTGGTATGACGAAACCTGAGATTGAACCCATGTCTCCCGGACCATTAGCGAGGAAAATCATTTAGTTTACAAGCTTAGTTTATTTAGAAGATTCCACCTGCTATGGAAGATCTGGTATGTACCTCAAAATGGGATGGGTTGATTTACAGGAACACCCTGTTCTTGTTTCTTAATGTTTCTAACACCTTATTGTTTTGACCTCCTTTGCCTTTGCCCGAGAATTTAAATTTTATGTAGATCTCTTTTTTCTTTCACAACACAGTTTATATAACTGTAATCCACATTTGCTGTTGTGCAACCTCAAGTCTAACATGTAAACCTTATCTGACAAGACGGAGAGTATAATGATATTCTCCGGCGAAATAAATTTATAATTACAATTCTATTTCGCCGGAGAATATTACTATAGTCTCCATCTCGTCAGATGACGTTTACATGTTAGACTTGAGGTTGTACAACAGCAAATGTGGATTATTGTTAATATGTGTAGGGAAAGAAAAAAAAAGACCTACACCGGCTTATTGGCCGAGTGGGTAGAGTGTTGGCCAATATTCCGGGAGACCTGTGTTCAATCCCAGGTTGCGTCATACTAAAGACTTTAAAAATGGTACTTGATACCTCCTTGCTTAACACTCCGGAAATATAAGGTACGTATCAAGAGTAAAGTGGAGCAATCCAGAGAAAGGAGTAGCGCCCTACATTGCACTAGCAATTGAAAAGGGAGCCTTCTCGTCGCCCTCGACTACGGTCGCTAACTTTACTTATTTATATATATATATATATATATATAGTCATCCACAGACAGATCTGTTTCGTTCTATCAGCACTCATCAGTGTGGCTAGACATTAGCTTCCCGTAGCTGGGATCGAAACCCGGTTGACTCAAACGCCAAGCCAAGCTTCTAAACATTATATATATATATATATATATATATATATATATATATATATATATATATATATATATATATATATCAGTATTATTTGGTCCAGTTAAACCGGAGTTGGGAGTAATTCCATCAGGACAAGAAAACTATTCAAGAGTGAACATTTAAATTTTCCTGGTAAAGAGCTCAATGTAACAGACATTACAGAGCAATAATTTCTTTAAGAAAAACAACAAACCGGTCACATTAGGATTATAAATTTATTTCTATCCTGTTATGTGTTTTTGATAAAATCCAAAAATACTTCTTCAGATCTTATGGATAAAATAAATCAGAATAGACACAGGAAAGAAGGGTGGGAGGGGATAGAAGAGGGATGAAGAGTTATCTCCTCATTTAGCCCACTTCCGGTTTTTTTTTATTTTATTGTCGGTTAGAAATAAATTAATAAATCAATTTTTTAAAAATTTATTTATTTTCTACAAATTCTAATTACTTTTCGACTTTAAACTACAGATTTAATTCTAAATTAGAAAATTAACTTTATTCAATAACTTTACTTAACGATACAGCAATAATTATATTAAATTAATTTCAAGATTTAATGAAATCTAACTTTTTTTAAATCAAATTTATTTTTGAGCCTATTAAATCAGTTACACTTTTAATGATTAGTACGTATATATGATATGGTTTTTTCACATTTTTTATCTTTTATTTTATTTTATTTTTATTCATTTACATTAGTTCTCAATTTAATCCTATGTTTTTTGAAAACTGTTTTTTTAAAAAACATTATTTAAAAAGGTCAAATACTCCAAAATGTTTCGATAGTAAATGTAATCTGTGTTTAGAAGAAAAGATACAGATTTTACTTTACCCAGAGCCTGAAAAATTATTAAATAAGAGATGAGAATTAATAGGTAGGTGTAGACATAGGGCTAAATTTGAACTACTGAAAATTAACTTAAATATTGTTTTTTAAAAAAACAGGATTAAATTGTTAATTCTTTTTTGTGTTTTTTGATTTTATCAAAAACACATAACAGGATGGAAATAAATTTATAATCCTAATGTGACCGGGTTTTTTTCTTAATGAAAGTATATATATATATATATATATATATATATATATATATATATATATATTGTTAATGTTGTTTGGTATATTTAAATATAAATTTTATTCATTGATGTATTGATCTGCTTATATCTATTTTTCTATTCATCGATTCATTTCATTCCTTTTTTTATATTATTCATTGATTTATGTATTGATTTTATTAATTATTCGATTTAATTTTCCTTTCTCTATTTATTAATTTATCGATTTTAATTTATTTTACTATTTGTTTATCCATTTGTTTATCTAATTTTATTGCTTCATGAGAGGATCATATTGTTTCTTGTTCATCACTGCTAATAAAAAAAAACTACTTGCAGATCAATGGGTTGTGATTTCGATCTCACTTGGTACCCTATGTTGTTAAATTTTTCTAAATACAGTGATTTATTTATTTTTAAAGTTTCCTATTTTATTTATTTATATTATGTATTCATTTATTTTATTTTTAAAATTTTTTATTTTATCCATTCAATTTCATTTTATTTGTTTTATTTTTCTATTTTATTGTATTTTATTTATCTTATTTTATTTTATTTTGATTAATGATTTAATTATTAAATTTATAAATTGAATTAATTCTATATTTTTTATTTAATTTATTTTTATTTACTTTTAAATTGATTTTTATTTGCTAATTAATCTATGTCATTTAATTCAATTTATCCATTCAATTCATTTGTTTTTATTTTATTTTGTTTATCTTAATTCATCTTAATGATTTCATTTTTAAAATTTATTTTCCTTCATCTATTTAATTTTTTTAATTTAATTTTTAATTCTTTTTATTTTGCATATTTTCTTTTAATCAATTTACTTATTTATGTCATTTTATATCATTGCATCAATTGAATTGATCTTAATTTTCTGTTAATTATCTTATCTATTTTTTAAAAATCTATTTTAATTAATTTATTCATTTTATGATTTTTGTGAGTGTTATAAAAGTTCTTGGTTATCCCCCCCAAAAAAACTGCCACCAATCAATGAGTAATGATATTGATCCTCACTTTTAGTTGGCGACCGTAGTCGAGAGCGACCAGAAGGCTTCCTTTTCAATAGCTACTACATCGAGCAGTAAGGGAGGGCGCAACTCCTTTTCCTGAAATGCTTCACTTTACCCTTGAAACGTACCTTATATCCCTGAGTGTAAAGGAAGGAGGTATCAAGTACCATTTTTAAAGTCTTTGGTATGATGCGACCTTGGATTGAAACCAGGTGTCCCGAACCATTGGCGATAAAAGCCCGTTACTTTCTGCCTTGTACTAAATTTAAGATACACCAATTTATTTTTCATTTTTCATGCAATGTGATTTTTTTTATTGATTTTTTTAATTTATTTTATTTATTGATTTTATCGTTTTATTTAAATTCATTTGTTTATTTATCATTATCTTTATTCATTTATTTTATTTATCATATTTTGTGTTTCTTATTTAAACAAATGATTTATCTATTTAATCTTGTTTTTTTGATTTTATTTTTATTAATCTGTTTCATTTGTTTAATTTGATAAATGAATTAAATCTAATTTAATCAAATATAATTAATTTTACTTAATTTAATTTAATTCTATTTAAATTGATTTAATCTAACTCAAGTCAATTTGATTTCATTTAACTTTATATGATTTTATTTCAATTTAATTTAATGCAATCTAATCCAATTTTAACTTAATTATATTTGATTTTATGTAATTTAATTTTATTTCAATTGGATCAAATTAATTTTTATTTTAATTTATTTAATTGAATCGAATTCAATTGAATTCAATTTAATTGAATTCAATTTAATTGAATTCAGTTTAATTGAATTCAATTTAATTGAATTCAATATAATTGAATTCAGTTTAATTGAATTCAATTTTAATTAATTTAATCTCATACAATTCAATTGAATTTAATTTAACTTTATTTGATTTTAATGCAATTCAATTTAAATTAAATTGAACAAAATTCATTTAAATTTAATTTCAAATTAAATTAGATTTATTTGAATTTAATTTGAATTAATCTCATTTCAATCAGGTTGATTTTACTTAATTTAATTTAATCTAATTCAATTCAATTTAATTTAAGTTCATTTCATTTTAATTCAATTTAAATCCATTCAATTCTATCTGAGTTAAACTATATTAAATTATGTTTAATTTAATTTCAATTATATTTGATTTTTTGTATTATTTAATTTTTTCATTCATTTTTTTTATATATAATGTAATTAATTAATTTCTCGATTTTATTTTATTTATTGTTTATTATTTTATTCATATATTCCAATTTTTTGATCTAATTCATTTTTTTTTAAATCAAATATTATTTTATTTGTTCAATCATTCATTTTTTTATTCATTTATATATTTAATTTGAATAATTTATCAACCAATTTTATTTTATTTATTCATTTTTCTTTTTTCATTCCATTTTTATTATGTCGATTTCTGACCACAATATGCAATTTCTTGCTCATCACTGCCAAAAAGAGAAAAAAATTAAGTTCGCCATATAAGTCATCCAACCAAAAATAAGCTTATATATTTCATTTCATTGAATCAGGCTATCTTTTTCTTATTTCAATTTCTTGAAATGATGTTGTATAACAGAACCATAATGATATCAATCACAACTGTAATACAATACAAATGCAGGCGAAAACAGGCGTATGCAAATACAGACGGACTCTGTCGTTCAGGTACGAACGGTTTTATTAACTTCTTAACTTCGGCACACAGCGACACGAGGAGAAAGACACAATTCTTACTAAGCTGACCATACTATACTGACCATACTATGCTGACCCCACAAACGCGCGGCGCATCCTGTGATGTTTGAGATCTCTGTCGGTAGAGATCCGAAAAACCCGACTACATCTTCAACGGCCCAAATCCAACTCTAAACTGACTCTTTCTCAAAATCCTCAAATTCTCAGGACTATCTCTTCCGGCCATGACGTCATCCACACTCCAGCCCCATTTTCCTGTCTGGGGGTTTATTATGACAATGGTGATTGTCATATCCTTTGCGCACGAGCGTAAACTGCACCAATTGACTATGCACCTGAACTCTTAACCTGAATAGTTCAAAGTCCAACCAAATGGAATGATAAAATATAATTAACGAAAAATGATTAATATAAAATAATTATTCCTTAATTATAGAACAATAATTTATCTAATTTATTTTATGTGAATCAGTAATTTAAAAAAAATTATATAATCTAATTTTTAACCTTTTTGTTTTGTTTATGGTTTATAGGTAGGGTCCACAGTTTCCGTCAGACCATCGAAGTTAAGCAATGATGAGTATGTTATTAGAAAGGTGGGTGACCACTTTGGAACAGCTCTGTACAATAAGCATCTTGAAGTACGTGGGTTACGCTTAACGCTACTTAGCTAAATAACAGACAGTGAAACTCTTTTTCTGCAAAGCAAAAAACAAAACAAAACAAAAAAGTCTTTAGAGACAAGATTCACCTCTGACATCAAGACCTCTCGATAGCCAGAGGATATTAATGGAGTCTCCCACGTCACTCACTATTTAGTTCATCTAAAAGAGAATGTGTGGTCGGGTGTTCGGCTTGTCTGGTTTATTTGAACTAGGTGAATGTCAGATTTTTTTTTAACGTAACGGATTTATTGGTTTGCTTCGAGTCAGAATAGAATTCCTCGGGTTGAACCGTACAAAGACGTTGATTTATAAAGTCTATCGTTTGTCAACCGAAATATCGCCGGCTGTTTTGTCGGAAGTGAAGTAGAATGAGACCCTTTTGTTGCAAAAGTTTTACGTCGAATCACCCCTCCACAAGATGTATATATATATATATATATATATAGCGAAGAACTTGAGGCACGTTCTTTGCAAAGCCCTTATATTCTCAGACTGAATTGTTATTTACTAAGCTTAGTTAAGTTTAGCACAAGGCCAGCAGGTGCTCTGGCGAGCATCTTTATCATTGTATTTTAGTCATTCACTAAACTTATCTTTGCTTAGTACAAGGCCAGTGGTATTTGATATCCAGTGAGAATCAAACTTACTAAAAAATTGTTTATTAGTCTTCAACCCTTTTTTTGTAGCTAATCTTAGTTTAGCTCCAGAGCTAGAAATAAGAAGAACTCAGTGAGAATCAAATTCTCTGTTAACGGGATTCTTTTGATAATATAAATGAGGATACAATAAGCTGATACACGAAAAGCACAGTGAGGAATAAGGTCACTGGCGACAAGAAGCGAAATGAGAACTCTACCATCGAACTTGTCGATAAAGTAAAAAGATAGAAAGCAGACTAAAACTCTAAGATTCCATTCATCGGCAGATGCAAATGAACAATTTTTGTGCGGTTCCTCTCGGATCACTGAAGTTAAGCAACAATTAATGTGTTTACTTGTGACATGGGTGACTACTTAAGAGCAGCCGGTTCTGTAAGAATTCTGGGAGCCAGATTGAAACAGGACTTCGTAAGAAGAACAGAGGTAAAATCTAACATGTATATCTCGATGGTTGGTCATTAAGAGCCTAAGGGTCCAGTTGGCTGGGTGTGTAGGATACACCAACTGTATCTCTACTGAGAGGTAAGACTCCCACCAACGAGTATCCTAGATATGACACTAAACAATCTGATGGTGAGGTTCCAGTAATGCTGGAGCTTTAGGGAATGCGGAGTACCCCTTCATTGCCAAAGCTCCCAGGTCCACTATGGCCCTGAGTAGCAGCACCTGATAGGGTCCTTTCTATGGGTCAAATAGTAAATGTGTACTTATGCTAAACTGAATTGTTTTAAAAAGAACTGTTTTTGACATCGAAACTGTGTACTTATGCTAAGCTGAACTGTTTGAAAAAGAACTGTCTGGACTTTTGCTAAACTGAATTGCTTGAAAAAGGACTGTTTTGGACATTGAAACTTTATACTTATGCTAAACTGAATTATTGGAAATAGAAATGTTTTTGACAATAAACTGTGAACTTACCGTAAACTGAATTGTTTGAAATAGAACTATTAAAATGTATAAAAATGGATTCGGCATTTAATAATCTACAATGTTTGATTGGGCGCAAAACCAAACCAACCAACCAACCAACCAACCAAGTAAGATGAATAAGACATGCCAGTCACTATTGAAAAAATCAGGACAAACACGCAGACGAAGTTCTTTCATGTATTCCGACACATCGACTCGCAATTGTTTGCCAACCAGCAAAAACTTACACTCTACAGCTCTGTACGGACACTGGATGCCAATTAGAAGACCTACCAGGAGCGAGTGATGATAAGGATGGATCAGAGAACAATGTACTGTCGGTCCCATAGAATGAATACATATATATATATATATATATATAGGGTGTCCCCAAAAAATGTATACACAGTCTATTATGCCGAGCATTAGAGAAGACTCTAAAGATGAAGAGTTTCATTTTCAGCAAGATGGGATACCCCCTCATTACCATAGCAATGTTAGGTCCTTCCTTGATGAGGTCTTGCCAAACAAGTGGATTGGATTAAGAGGTTTTGTTGAATATCCTCCCCGTTCACCAGACCTCACACCACTAGATTTTTCTTATGGGGATACCTGAAAAACAAAGTCTACACTATAAAACCTGCGACAGTCGCTGAATTAAGAGAGGCCATTGAGCATGAATGCGCCCAAATACCAAGGGAATTGTTTCATGATGTATGGAATCCATTGCTTGGCGTTGTCTGCAGTGTCTGGATCAAAATGTGCGTCAGTTTGAAAACAGGCAGTGAAAAAACAATAAAATGATACTTGTAAAATATTTTACACTTTTGAATTATAAAATTCTAATTAAACACTACGTTTACAATTATTTTTAATGTGTATACATTTTTGGGGACACCATATATATATATATATATATATATATGTATAGGGTAGATATTAAAAAAAACACTTGAATACAATATAAAATGTCTCCACCTTATCTAGTTTAACTATCTCAGTCCTAATTGAAACAAGAGGAATATTTAGGATGGCAACAGCTGAGTTAATTAACAGACATATTAGGAATAAATGTAAATCATATATGAGATAGCCATTAGTTAAAACGATCTTAGTCTATTTAGAAAATCACGCCTGTCAAGTAGGAGGAACTATCACAAGAACGCAAAATTAGAAGGGACTGACCAGTAGATTAATTCCACTCCTGTTTCTTAATCGTTCTAGCATATAACATGATAACCCCCTCTGCTCACGCCTATGAATGAAATAATCTGTAATTTGATTTCCACCTTATTTTTATTTTTTTAATTTTTACTTTTTAATTCTATTTTATTTTTTATTCTTTATTTTCTGATTCTTATTTTTTATTTTATTTTTAATTACCTTATTTTATCTTCTGAATAAGAACTGAAACTCCACATTCGCTACTTTGCGACAGGAGGGAAGCATGTAAAGAGTCATCTGACGAGACGGAGAGTATAGCAATAATATTCTCCGCCGAAATAAATCTATTATGACGACTTAACCGAGTTTGAGTCGCCATTAAATTTAAGTATATATATATATATATATATATATATATATATATATATATAAGTATATATATATATGTATATATATGTGCATATATGTATATGTATATATATATATATGTATATATATTTATATATGTATATGTATATATATGTATATATATATATATGCATATATATATGTATATATATGTATATATATTTATGTATATATATGTATATATATATATATATATATATACATATATATATATACATATATATATACACACATATATATATATATAGTAAATCAACTGATTTCCGCAGGGAAAAATGTAGTTTGCATTCCTCGTAGTGTAATGGTTAAAGTGAATGATTGCGAACTTCTAGTAACCGAGTTCGAACTCCAGTGGCACTATTACGTTCACTTTGGGGAACGTTTGACCCCCCTTATTTCCCTAGTAATGGGTTAAATCGTACCACTTCTCTTGTAGAACAATGATTTTGGCATTAACT
Organism: Sepioteuthis lessoniana; assembly: GCA_963585895.1. NCBI lineage: Eukaryota > Metazoa > Mollusca > Cephalopoda > Myopsida > Loliginidae > Sepioteuthis > Sepioteuthis lessoniana. The sequence goes on from OY757942.1 coordinate 16,734,826, forward strand.
AACCTATAAAGTTTGATATACCATTAAACAAAAGAAACCAGACCATTGTGCAAATAACTTCAAAAAGGCATGAATCTAACAGTTTTTTTTTTTTTTTACTCCAGCTATGCGTAAAAGTAGGTCAGACTGAACTCTTTAACGTCGGTATTGGACTGGGAAAGCAATGAACAAAAGAAGTTCTCTTTTAGTTAAACTGCTTTAAGATCTCATCCCTTACACTTTCTCATTTGTTACCTCCTGAAAAAAAGAAAGAAAAATTTTAATATGGCTAATTTGATTTTTATTTATTATTTGACAAAGAAACAACATGAATAAAGAAAAATTGCAATCAGAAAAAAAATCAAAAACTGCTCTATTCATGTGAAATTTAATGTAAGAATGAAGACATGAGTCAGCCATCTTTTAGTTGATATCACGATAATCTTCTTGCCCAAGGTTTCAACAGTCGATACCGGCACTAACAATTAACATTTGTATAGGGTGACGCTAGCAAAGCCCTTTACATAAATAGATTTAAAAGAATTTATAATGAATGAACAAAAGCCAGATCTTAAACGGACCATTAAGTCAGTCGACAAAAGGACAGTCATGTGCGGAGAAACATATTTATTTGCGCTTTCGGCAGAGGCTTTAGTTTTGACCAATGGGGCATCGGGGTGATTGTAATGAAGTCCTTTCATGTGACCTGCCGCCGGTGACGCAACACTGGCTTTGCCCATTGAACTATGACACAAAGAGACTTTATGAGAGACGAAACCGTTCGTGTGGTCACAATGTAAATACATTCTCTGATTAAGAGAACAGTGAGAAATATGTATGCGAAAAGGCTATCAGGAAATATGAATTGGACAACCCAAAAACACCGGATGTTGCGGAAATATCCAGAGTGTGTCGGCTTCTTGGGAGACTGTTATAAAAATTCATGATTTAGTTAAGAGGTTTTTGCCCGACAAGAAGGAAATAAAGGTTACTGAAGAAATGAATTAGAGGATTTTCAAGTAATATTGAAGGGGAAAAAGGAATTTGTAGAAACTTTGACTAGAGCTTAATGGAAATACATTGGAAATGAGATATTAACAGAAATACGTTAGTCGGCGATTTCATAATCGAAATACACTCGAAAGGGTATTTTACAATAGGAATGTAATGGGTAGACCTTTTTAGGAAAGAAATGCATTGGAAAAGCTGTTTTTCTATGGAAAGGCATTGGAAAGGATTTTCTACTATAGAAATGCAATGAAACGGCCATTTTTCTTATAGGAATGAAATAGAAAAGAATTTCATTTTAGGCATTTGAAAGAGGACTTTAATACACTGGAAAGCGTATCTTGCAATAGAAATGTATTGGAAAGAATGTTTTCAAAACAAATACATTAGAAAGGCTATTTTACTAAAGAAAAGCATTGTATAAGTTTTAAAGAGGTGTTATTTCGTAGAAAATACCCAGTTTCTTATAATACATTAGTTTATCCCAAAGATAATACAATACAATACATCATATACAGAATATTCGATTGGTTGTTTTGTTTAATGGCACACAACTCTTTTTGTGTCATTTAACGCCGAATTAAATTTCAAACAATTCAGTTTAGTATAAGTATAGATTTGTTTACCAAAAGTTAAATGTCAAAAACATTTCTATTTCAAAAAATTCAGTTTAGCATATGTATACAGTTTAAATGTCAAAAACAGCTTCAAAAACTATTTCAAGCAATTCAGTTTTGCAAAAGTTCGCACAGTTCTATTTCAAACAGTTCAGTTTAGCATTAGTGCTCGGTTTCAATGACAAAAACAGTTCTTTTTGAAACAATTCAGTTTAGCATAAGTACACCGTTTAGTTCTATTTGACCCATAGATAGGACCCTATCAGGTGCTACCACCCCGGACGAGAATGGACATGGGAACGAGGGCTTTGAAGGGGTACTCGACGTTCCCCAAAGCTCCAGCATTACTGGAACCTCACTATCAGACTGTATCATATCATATCAAAACATTCGTTTGGGAAGTCTTACCCCTCAGCAGAGAAGCAATCGGTGTATTCTACAGCCTCAGCCAACTAGGAAAAGAATATTCGGTAGGAAAGAGAACAAGTCAATAAGTATAATAAGACTTTTCATGGTACACAACACGACTAGGGAACTCAGTTCCCGCCCTAGGCTATACGAGACTCAAAAGAGTTCAAGGAACAAACAGAAAAAGTCCATACAGCAAAAAGGGAGAAACCACTTATTCTTCACAGGTCTAGAATCCAAAGCAAGAAGGCTCGCCGGGAGAGACAAACCCCCACGTCTGCTCTTTTCAAATACTGTTCGTGGGAGAGACTGATTCCTTGCGTGACCAAAATGAACTCGTGACAAGGGAGACCACTCTGTTTAATCTTGTAACGCATGAAAAGGTTATTTTTATTATAGGATTGAAATGGAAAAGAAAATTTTATTAAAAAATCCATTGAAACGGGAATTTTTCTATATGGATTCATTGGAAAAGGGTTTCTTACTATAGAAATGTATTGGAAAGGCCATTTCAATATAGAAATGCATTGGAAGAAATGTCATTTCAATGTAAAAATGCATTGGAAAGGCCATTTTAATATAAGAAAGCGCTGGAAAGGTAATTTTTTATTAAAGAAATGCATTTTGAAAGTAATTTTATAATTGAAATCCATTAGAAAGGTAGTTTTCCTACAGAAATTCCTTGGAAATGATTTTGTAATGAATATTATTTTACCTTGTTTTATTATAATATTCATTTGACATTTTTTATTATAAAAATTCATTCTGATTGTGGTAATTCTACCTGACACTTTTAACTGTTTATCGTGGATAGACAAGCGGACACTCCCTAGTTGTTAATATAAATTGGTTTCCCATCAGCCACCAGGTGGCGCCACTGAATAAAATGGCTGAAAACTGCTGGTGACTGATATGATGGAGATCATATCGTCCTTTTCTGAGCTCTCTGGCATCGTAAATTTCCCAGCCTGCGGAGAGCTGCGGCGCTTGGATGGTGAGGAGCGAGTATCCATCGCAAATTTATGAAATGGAGGGATGTGGTGGGGCCAGAGACTGTCGTATGGCGGGACATATAAGAAGCTCATTGAACCTTGATTATAGAACCGGTGCCGATGATCTGAGAAGAGAGAGAGAGAGAGAGAGAGAGAGAGAGAGAGAGAGAGAGAGAGAGAGAGAGAGAGTGTGTGTGTGTGTGTACACGAATGGGTTTCCCGCCCGAATCAGAGCAACTTCTCGAAAAGTTCCTTCTGACTCACGTGAAGTTATTTGTCTAAGCAGACATTAAATAAAAAATAAAACTCGTCAAATGGGAGATTTGCATTCGATGTCAATTTTTGCGATTGCGTGTCATCCATATTGGATTCTTGACTTTCGTTTACTGTTGATTTATACGACGCCATGTTGTCTCCTAATGGTTGTGTTAGTGACGTTTTACGTGACACGGTCCATTTCCGATAATTTATCCAGTTAGCTACACTCATCTCTCTCGATGAGAAATTAACGGCAAATACTATATTGTCATGTTTTAAGGTGCACTTCGCTCATTCCACGAATTGTTCGGGTAATTATTCGTTGTTTTATGTTGATTAGTACCCCCTATTTCTAGTGGATTACTTTCTGCAAATTATTCAGTCTTCGTAGTTTGTTTTTATTTAGTTCACGATCCTAACTCGATATATATATATATATATATATATATGTATATATATATATTGCCCCAACGAGTGTCCTAGATATGACATGAAACAATCTGATGGTGAGGTTCCAGTAAAGCAGGGGCTTTAGGGAATGCAGAGTTACCCTTCATTGTCATCGCACCCGGGTCTACTTTGGCCCTGAGTGGTAGGGTCCTATCTCTGGGACAAATAGAACTAAAATGCATAATTATGCTAAACTGAATTAGTTGAAATAGAACTATTTGGATATTTAAACTGCGTACTTATGCTAAAATGAACTGCTTGAAATAGAAATGTTTTGACATGTCAGGCTATCTACATCTACCCTCGAAAATCATCCAAACTGATCGAGCGAGACATGTGCGGCACTGATGGAGAAATAAAGGTGAGCTTATAAGTGATGTACTCCAGTGGACCCCTTCTCATTGACGAGCAAGGGTAGAGTAAGCAGCTAGAGCCTATCTACAGCACCTCTGTATAAATACAGAATGTAACATGGAAGACCTGCCGAAAACGATGGGCGATAAAGACGAGTGGTGGCGGGAGAGGGTCAGGGAAATCCATGCAAGCAGCATGCCTCGATGATGATGATGCTATATATATATATATATATATATATATATATATATAAGTAAAGTTGGTCGAACGTAATCGAGGGTGACCCGAAGGCTCCCTTTTCAATAGCTATAACGCCGAGGTGTAGGGAAGGGTGCTACTCCTTTTCCCTATATTGCCCCACTTTACCCTTGATCCGTACCTTATAATGCTGAGAATTAAGCAGGGAGGCATCATGTAAGATTTTTTGAGTCTTTGGTATGACTTGACCTAGGATTGAACCCCGGTCTCCACGGCCATTGGTGAACACACTACCCATCAGTTATGGGTGGGTTATATATTATTTTTAGTTTTATACCAATTCTATAAATCTACTGTGTAAAAAAAGACCTAGATGATACAATTCGTAAATAAAAAAAATATCAGACAAATTGATATCTGGGGAAAAAATTACATAAAAAAGAAAAGACTAAAAGCATTCGTACTGTTTGAAAATGATCAATCAATAACATAATACCTAGTCAAAAGAAAAAAAACACTGTCTGAATAATTAATAATAATCTTTATGACAAATTTTGAAATAATATCTTGTTCACTGTTTAATTAAATATATATATATATATATATATATATAATTGTCAAAAAATTTTAAAAAGTAGTATAAGTCGACTCGCAGATTGAGTTAAAAACATGAATTAATCAATGTTTACCTCAACCTTCTTCAGCTGCCCTATTACTTTTAGTTTCACGTAGCTATGAGAAAGCTACAATTATCAGATGTGTTCAGCAAAGAAAGAATGATAGAGGAGATCCCAACACATACTATCATACGCATATACACACACACACACACACACACAGATGTATGTATAATATATATATATATATATATATATATATATATATATATATATATATATATATCTTGATAATATTCTATTTCCGTTGATAGCGTTCTGTTCTGAATTCGTTTGATCTCATCAACATCTCAGTTTAATCCAACAATATATTTACCTAATCTTTGCAATATTATAAAAAAAACTGAATTGTTTGAAATAGAAATGTTTTGACATTCAATTGCGTGTAAACAAAAAACTATAATCATAAAAAACTGAATTGTTTGAAATAGAACTGTTCTGACATTCAATTGTGTGTAAACATAAAACTACACTAATACTAGACTGGATTATTCAAAATTTAAATCGGTCTTAAATGACCCGTAAAAGGGTTGATAGGCCGTAAAACAAAACACTCAACCCACCGACCAAAAATAAAATTGCAATGATATGGTTTTGATATCCCGATCAGGTTTATTCTTTTTTTCTTTTCACATAGCGCGAAACTTTTTAGTTGGAATCGTATGCAAATTTAATTTCCACAGCTTTACTATTTTGAGTTAATAAGTCCGCTCAACAAGATTTTTTGTTCAATTCACTGCATATTCTGCTTTTGGGATCATTTTTGTCATGAAGTATTTAATATCTGCTGCCTCTCGTTTTATTTCAGTCGAACACCCGAATGAATCAGTAAGTTGGCTGGTAGGACTGAATATATGTATTATTAGTCGAAATTAATTTATCCATGTCTGTCTATCGAGGGGAATTATTCTACAAGTTCTTTTGAAATTTTAGAGAGAAGCTAAAACAACATGATAAAATCATATTATTCAGCGTAGTCAAGTCAAATTCAATTAGTAACAAGATCGTTTGTAGCACTGTTTTCAACACCAAAGCAAGATCTTATCATTTGGTAATATGTCTCTTAGTCCTGACTAAAAAATATGTCTGAGTTTTGTCTTATGTTTTCACAGTTATGAAGGATTGAAGACAAGACGTGAGAACTTGAAGAACTTTTTGATTTAACATTTGTCAGAGCCATCCAATCAAATTTGTTTTTTCATGTAGCTTACGATCCCACCTTACAATCTATCTATCTATCTATCTATCTATCTATCTATCTATCTATCTATCTATCTAAGTATATATATATATATATATATACATACACTTCGCAAGAACAGAATGTGATATAAGTTCAGTTTTGAAGTGGAGTTTAGCAAGTTTGATTTCTCCTAAACTGGTTGCCATTCCAAGGTTAAAGAACCCTACTATTTACCAGTCGTTGGAGGGAGAATAGTTAGATGCGTGCCTTTTTGAAATTTATCCCTGCGATGGGAAATGCAAGCAGTCTCGCCCAGGATTTGACCTCGAGTTGCCATGTCCATTTCCTACGACGCTAACCATTATACCACGGGCAACTGCACGCACACGCAAACAGACATATATATATATATATATATATATATATATATTGGTTTGGTTGCTTTCTTTAATGGCATATCAATCTTCGTGGGTAATTTAGATATCTCGAAGGAATAAGGTAGGCTCATACTTTCCCAGATGTATGGACCCGAAATTGAACACTATAGCACGACTGGAGCTTGAACTCACTTTCTGCGATGTCAGAGTCCAGGACATTATCCACTATGCCACTGGTATATGTATATATATGAGGGTCATTCTATATAAGGTGAATTTTGCAAGATAACGACTTATGTTACATATAGGCAAAATTTTGCGTTATTTTTTAATTCAATTCCCCATTTTAAAAACACATTTAATGATAAATTCAGAAACAATACTAATGACACGAGGACACACAGAACGACTATAACCAGAAAACAAAATTGGGAAGAAAAATAAATCTATAGACGTTTTAAGCGACTAATAAGCTACATTTCACACGAGAAAACCTGGAGATGGCAAAGAAAGGGGAGCCTTAGAGAGCATGAACAAAAATATCAAAAATTGGATGGGAAATT
>OY757942.1:16746889-16754389 GCA_963585895.1 Sepioteuthis lessoniana
AGGAAATAAGCAAAAGTCACAGGGAGCAAGTTCTGGACAATAGGTAGGGTGGGGAACTGTCTTGATACCCATCTTGGTCAAATAGTCTGTGACAAGGATGGAGTTGTGGACTGGTGCATTGTCCTGGTGGAAATGCCACTGACCCGAATTAAAGAGTGCTGGCCTCTTCCGGCGGAATCTCTAGCTGAACTCCCTTAAAACCTCAACATTGTAATTCTAACCCTAACCCTTTGACCAATCAACTCCGGTGTATCGACTTCCATACTCCTCCCACACCTCTCATCATCCCTCACTGACTCCCTGCCTTGCTCGATTCATGCAAGATGGTCGAAAAGCAGTCTGAAGCATTCCATATGTTTCTGTGGCATTTTTTCCAAGTTTAAAACAGAATTTCATAGCATATCGTTCTTCTAAAGTGTCCCCACGTCCAGATTGCATTTTTGAAATTCACCAGCTGTGACAGTCAGGCTTTAGTAGGGTGTATTCCAATAGCTGCCATAGCTGTAATCATAAAAATTGGTCAGTCATCTCATAAGATGTATAGCAATAACATACTAAAATTTCAAGAGTACAACAATTGTAAATGTCTTTTTAAAAACACGAAAAAAATTAACAGATCTTCTTCAGATCTTATGGATTATTTTATCCATAAGATCTGAAGAAGTCCTGTTAATTTTTTTCGTGCTTTTAATTTATATCAAAAACATATAACAGGATGGAAATAAATTTATAATCCTAATGTGACCGGTTTTGTTTTTTTCTTAAAGAAATTATTGCTCTGTAAAGTCAGTTACATTGAGCTCTTTACCAGGAAAATTTAAATGTTCACTGTTGAAATTTTTTTTTTGTCCTGATGGAATTACTACCAACTCCGGTTGAACTGGACCGAATAATACCAACATATATATATATATATATATATATATATATATATATATATATATATATATATATATATATATATAAGAGGTTTACTGTTCTTACTAGCTCACTTGGTGAGTTAATGGAGGACCAACTATCGCAGCATTGTTAAATAGTGCTCTATATCAATGTTAGCATATATATATATATATATATATATATGCTCTAACATTGATATTGATATGTGTGTGTGCGTGTATATATATATATATGTGTGTGTGTGTGTGTGTGTGTGATTGCGTGTGTCCATATATATATATATATATATATATTTGTAAGACTTTAAGGCATTTACTTAAATATAATTGGAAAGCAGCTTTACCAGCTTACCGTCGTTACGAAGAAATCGTTTTGTAGTTGATTACAACATTTACTTACGCGAGTAAACAACTGGGGTGAGGGGAATTATTTAAACATCATTTATCAATGATGATAAATTTAAAAAATGATTTGAATCTGTTCGTCCAAATCTAATTTCTACCACCAGAACCGTCATGTAAATGACACAAAATCGTTTCTCTCTCTGTCTCTGTCTCTCTCTCTCTCTCACACACACTCACACACAAACAAACACACAAACACTCCTGCCCCCACTATACATATATATATATATATATAAGGAGAAATACAGTCTCTCGAAAAAGTCGGTTTGTTTTGGTAGAGAAAGAAAGTAAGAAGAAATAAGAAGATGAAGAAAAAGGAAAAACGAAATAGCGTGAAGAAAAGGAGAAATGTTGTGGGAGGAATGGAGTTAGTGTATCGAGTTGGTAGGCGGATGGATATATTGGATCATTTCATTCATTTCATTCATTGGTAGAAACGCGAAGGTGGACTTTAACTAATATATATATATATATATATATATATATATATAATAGGTTTACGAAAAACAATGTTCAATTTCAGAATAGGCTTTCATTTCCACATTAATGAATTAAAAAAAAAATGTTCTAATTTATGAAAATATGATCCGTCCACATCAATTCATTTTTACCATCGATTAACAAGGTTATTCATGTCTGGTCGTGAAAAGTCAAAAGATTTTGATGCTAAAAAATCGTTAAATTTACTTTCTACTTCTTGTTTGGAACAAATGTGTTTTGGCCCAAAAAATATCTGTGGGCGTGAGATCAAGAGAATATAGTGGATTTGACAAAGTCTCATATCTAAAGTCAATAAGTTTAATATGGTTTAGTTTTTTGGCATATTAACCATTGTAGATTACGAATGCCAAATCGATTTATATATATATAAACAGTTCAATTTCATACAAATAAGTTTAGAATAAGCACACAGTTTCAATGTCAAAAACAGTTCTTTTTCAAGCAATTCAGTTTAGTACACAGTTTAGTTCTTTTTGACCAATAGATAAGAACCTATCCAGTGCTACCACTCTTGGCTAGAATGGACCTGGGAGTGATGGCAGAAAGGAATACTCCGCTTTCCCCAAAGCTCCAGCATTACTGGAATCTAACCATCAGATTTTTTAGAGTCATATCAGAATACTCTTTGAAGAAGGAGGGTCCTACCCCTCTGCAGAGAAGTAGTCGGTGTATTCTACAGCCTGAGCCGACTTGGCCACCGAACATTCGTTGAGGGAGGGGGTCTTACCCCTCTGCAGAGAAGCAGTTGGTGTATTCTAAAACCCCAGCCGACTGGGCCAAAGGATACTCGTTGGGGAGGGTCTTACCCCTGCACAAAGAAGCGGTCGTTGTATTCTACAGCTGCTCTCTATATAACTGGGCAAGTGAGCTTCTGTGGTGTCATCCGGGCAACATGTAATCGAACATTGTTATGAAATCAAATGATTATAAAATACAGCTTGGCTGACAATATGGGACAAGTTAAAATCCCACGGTGCAGTCACAAACTGATGCACCTGTGAACTGTATGATAGTTATTTCCGGTCGATGATGATTAAACATGCCATTCCAAAGACGGCGGAAGTTACATATTCCGTTGGCCAGTTATGGGAAGAGATTGCGTGGGCGTGGAGGCGTGTGCATATCTTCCCGTGGGAGTTTGATGGTAATATAAGGCCGACGAATTGAACAGAAGACAGTGAAAAATTCCGCTGTTCACGCAAGCTTGTCCCGTCATTACCCCACGTGTGTTTCCTCGGCCATCGTCTAACTTACACCGAAGGGTTCAGGCCTCATAGATGAACGATTCTAATACCTCTCCTGATTGCTCCTACTTCACACAAGCGTCCGTCGATATTGTTTTATATATTACGTATTGTCGTTTATTCAGCCTGAGGGAAACGTAACATGATGAACAAGCTTGAAAAGTTAACGCTTCACTTCTTTTCTTATGCAAAACCTTTATGTAACTTTCAAACTCTAATTTTGTAAGAAGTGGTAGAAAATTGATAAAGACCACACTTTAATAATTAAGAATGATATTGTTTTATACAGGGTGTCTCAAAATAGATGCAACCCTTTCATATGATAATGATTTATTACGGAGAAAAGTACAATAGCGCTCATTTGGAACACGTCCGGTAAAAAATCCATCCATTGAGCAAGAGACATCAAACCAATGTTTTTTATGGTTATTATATCTGCTTCCAGGACATGCAATCATTTTTTTTTAGTTTCCTATCTCAGAAATAATCATTAACATATTAATGGGTTGCATTTATTTTGAGACAGTTTTGAATGATTTTTTCTCCAAATAAATAATGATGCCAAATCTTTTCCCTCTTTAATCCAAAGCTTTGGGATCAAGGATTAATAGTTGTTGTAGTATACTATTTTCAAATCTGAAACAAAAAAGGAGCACAACATTATTATTAGTAGAGCTATTAAGAATGACATGGGTCATATGTATATTAAGACGCCCTAACAGTCACATGGGTCCCGTGTATAATGAGACACCCTCATTAAAGTAAAGTTGGCGACCGTAGTCGAGAGCGACCGGAAGACTCCCTTTTCAACAGCTACTACACCAAGGTGTAGGGAAGGTGCTACTCCTTTCCCTAGATTGCTCCACTTTACCCTTGATACGTACCTTTTATTGCGGAGTGTAAGCAAGGAGGTATCAAGTACCATCTTTAAAGTCTTTGGTATGACGCGACCTGGTATTGAACCCAGGTCTCCCTGACCATTGGCGAACACTCTACCCACAAGACCAATGAGCCGGTAATTAAAGTTGGTGACCGTAGTCGAGGGCGACCAGAAGGCCCCCTTTTCAATAGCTACAACACTGAAGTGTAGGGGAAGGTGCCTCTGCTTTCCCTGGATCGCTCCACTTTATCCTTGATGCGCACTTTATAATGGTGAGCGTTAGGCAAGGAGGTATCAAGTACCATTTTTAAGTCTTTGGTATGACTCAACTTTGGATTGAACCCCGGTCTCCTGGACAATTGGCGAACAGAGCAATCCAGTGTAAGGAGTAGTGCCCTCCCCTACGCCTTAATGTTGTAGCTACGGTCTCTAACAACACACTTTATAACTACTGTTAAAATAATTTTAGAACACAATTTAAACAGTTCATTCTAAAATCGCACAATAGCAACAATCAATCGTATGATGCCGAGGAGAGTCCTGATCAATAACTTTCTCTAGCTTAATCCTGACAATTACTAAAATTCATGTTCAGTGTCTGACACAATTGGGACCCTTAATTAGCGACAAATGCGATGTAAGAATTTGAATATGATAGCACCCGCTACTACCATTAACATGATTTTAGGAAGGAAAAAAAGTTTAGACCAATCTTTCGAAACGAAAAGGAAATGAGATCTTTGAGTTTTCAAAAAAAAAAAAAAGCACCCCCCGACACACACAATCATATATAAATATATATATCCCCAGCGGGCGAATCATAGTAAATCTTACCTCCACTGACTAAAGATTTCGACTTCCGGTTGAAACAATACAACCAAGAGAGGAGTCAATCTTCGTGGGTTTTACAGACTGAAGGATGAGAATGAAACTCGAATGTCCATTGAAGAGAGAGGAAATGAAATGGAACAGAAGATCTGGACACCCCAGCGACACGTGACGGCCATTGGTAAAGGACTATGCAGGATTTGACACAACAGGGGATCGAATTTGTTTTTATGGATTGAAAGAGGCTCTCAATTGAATGTGTTATTAGAGGCATACAATGCTGCACAGTGGGGAATGTGTGGGGATAGGTCGAGCTATTTATTCATAGCTTTGTATAAGCGTAATCATGGCCGACTCTCTCTCTATCTCTCTGTCACCAGCTCTTTCTCTCAATCTTATTCTCTCTCTCTCTCTCTCTCTCTCTCTCTCTCTCTTTCTTATTCGTCGTATATATATATATATATTTGTGTGTGTGTGTACTTGTGTGTGTTCATGTGAGCGCGCAGAAAGATCAAGAATGGGCTATATATATATATATAGCATATAACATATAGCATGTATATAAATACGTTTACATAGTGCATATTGTGACGGCAAATTGACTAAAATCCCAAAACGGGACTTTATTTTTGCACGTGTGAAGACGGAGCAGGTTGGCACTTGATCCCCTATGGAATAAGTCCTCGTTCAGAGTTTTTCTCTCAGGCATATAAGAACTGGCATATTACGTGAGGGATTAATTTAGGGCCAGACTGACCGCCGCTGGCAAGGGGTTCCAAATTTCACACTATCACACACCCACTAGGCCGCTAAACTTCTTCCCCCCCAGACAACAGAAGATATGAGCCTATAGGTTTTAGTCGTAATAATATTGTATTGTAGTAGTCGGCGACTCCGGTTTCCCGTGTGATATTTTAAAGGAATTAATAGGACAATTCTAAGCAAGATAACATAAGGCAAATAGAAGCTGAAAAGAAAGCATGAAGTAACAACATAGACCATGTGGTAACATAAAAATATATGATTCCTTTACTACAGTTATATACACTTTCAAAGTGTCAAAACATGTAATAATTGGACAGTCCACGAATATAAATGTCTTCTCTTGACTTTTGTTTTTCTTCAAATTGAGAGAGAGAGAGAGAGTGGTATACAAAATTTTGGTATAAAGGAGAAATGTCCCCAAAGTTACTTATCTTATTTTTCGACGGGGTTCCACTGGAGAATCTTTCTTCTTTCACGGGCTAATAGACTTTGTTCTATTTTTTTACACTGGCTTGAAGAACCTGGGGTCCCTCATGTCTCAGATATTCTTTTGTCTTCAACCCGGAATACTGGCTTTGATTCGTCTGCCCGCTACGAATCCTGCCAAACAACTAGCTTTCTTATTATTTACTTCCGCTGAGGGGAAGGGGTCCCCACTTCCGTTTTGAGGTCCCAGCCAATCATTTGGCTTCTCTCTTCTCCCCCTTGGTGTCCAGCGACCTGAGGTTACTAAGTACCAACACCTGTTGATACCCCTCTGTGACCTACATTCTTCCTTAACGGTCACTTTTTTTTTTATGGCTAGATACTGTTAATTCAGCGGGAGGATAGTATTAATCTTACCTCTATCGTCTCCGTGGGCTATCACGTGACAATATATATATATATATATATATGATAAATCCGACTGTTTCTATATATATATATACATATATAAACACAAAGTGTTTCATATATATTTATATATATATATATATATATATGTGTGTGTGTGTGTGTATACCCTCTCTCCCCCATTTTTCTTTCTAACTCTTTCTTATTTTTCTTATATATATATCTGTCAGTGTGTGAGTGAGTATTTTCAGATATGCCTTTACGTATTACGTAGTATATATATATATATATAAACAGAGGAGAAATATATATATAAAAGAAAACCCCTAAAAATTACTCATATGTTTTATAATAATATTTATTTCAGCAGACCCTATATTTAAAAAAAAAAAATTGATCTGCATCTTCAGACAAAGAAAATTGTATATGAGGAAATTATATGGAAGGAGAGAAGGTTTGACGAATCTTTCAAAATAACAAGAAAATAAGCTCTTCGAGAGTTTTTATACATTTGCACACACACACACACACACACACACACACACACACACACACACACACACACACACACACACATATATATCTATGTATATATAAATATATATATATATATATGAAACATCTATTTGACCCATAGATTAGGCTCTAACAGGTATAGTTACTCCTGGTCGCAGTGGACATAAAAGTAATGGCCACTTCACTAGGCATAAAAATTCTTGAACAGGGGAATCACTACTAGGTGCAGTTCCGTGTCACACTCAAAACTCTCCATTTTTGTGGGGGTGCATTTTTATTCTATTGTGAATAATAAAAATTATTTCCAATGATTTTCTTTTAAAGTCTCATATGCAATATTTATGTTAAACTTAATTGCTTGAAATAGAACTATTTTTGACATTGAAACTGTGTGCTTATTCTAAACTGAATTGTTTGAAATAGTACTGTTTATATTTATTAAAATGGATTTGGCATTAATAACCAATAAAGTTTGATATGCCATAAAACCCAACCAACCAACCAAGCAAACAAACAAACTTGCTTTTTTTCCGTTAATTCAGTATTAGTGAATCTGCAGATATATTCGAGCTAATATTGGATCTCGGTCATTGAGAAGGCGACTTCAACAAAGCAACAATAACTTTTT
>OY757942.1:16764389-16784389 GCA_963585895.1 Sepioteuthis lessoniana
ATAGGGTGTTACTTCCAGGATTTGTTCAAGATAGTTTGTAACATTTTTGTGTAGTTCGCAACTAGCTTTTTCTTTCTACGTTTTGTTAGCGCCCGTGTTCTAATTGTTAAACCAAACAGAAAAAAAAAAGCAAAGAGCCCCATATTTATTCATTTGAAATGATATTTTTGTTCGTTTCTGAAAAGGATTTTCATTTTTCTGCCCGACTGCCAAGATTTTTTAAAATCTTATTTTCGCTTCACGGTAAACAGCTGTGATATCCATTCAAAACGGAAACCTTACCCTGTTGTCATAGTAATATCTTTTTTTAGCCCCTTTGGCTTCGTATTATAATCGACAATGAAAATTTCTATGAAAATACTATTTTATCGATTGATTAGCAAAAAATAAAAGAAAAAAAAAAAGGAACAAGTATCCAGTTTCCAGAAAACTGTTCTGAGGACTTGAAGCATAAGGAAAAGAAAGAAAAGAAAAGAGAAAAAACAGTGTTATAATGTCAAATGAAAATAAAATAAGGATTAAATTTTAAAACAAGATTTTAAATACTTAAAATAGCAAAGAAACCAAAAATGTCGAAAAGAAGCAATTTTTACAATAAAAGAACAATTGAGTTGTGATGAAGAAAAGATATTTTTCCAGAGGAAATAATTATTATTCGTGAAAAAAAAATCAAAGCAAAAACCAACGAGGAAAAATGGCCAATTATTGAAGAGTCAGAAAAACATTACAAAATGGACAAAGTAGACAAATAAAAGTACAGCCCAGCCGGCTGCTTGCCCAGTCGGCTGGGGCTGGAGAATACACCGACTGCTTCTCTGCAGAGGGGTAAGACCCCACCCTGAACGAGTGACTCTAAACAATCTGATGGTGAGGTTCCAGCAATGCTGGAGCTTTAGAGAATGCGGAGTACCCCTTCATTGCCATCGCTCTCAGGTCCACTCTGGCCCGGAGTGGTAGCACCTGGTAGGGCCCTATCTATGGGTTAAATAGAACTAACGGCATACTTATGTTAAAATGAATTGTTTGAGTAAACTGAATAGCTTGAAATAGAAATGTTTTTGACACTTAAACCGAACTTACATTTAAACTGCGTGCATATGCTTAACTGAATTATCTAAAATAGAACTGTTTTTTGACATTAAAACTGTATTTACCCTTAACTGAATTGTTACATATAACTGCTTGAATAGTTTGACATGGAAATATTTTTGACAAACTGTGTACTTATGCTAAACTGAATTGTTTTCAATAGAAAAGATTATTTACATAAAACTGGATTTGGCGTTAAAGGTTGATATGCCATAAAACCCAACAAAACAAACCAAACCAAACCAGCCGGCTGTAGATGTAGAATACATCGACTGTATTTTTGGAGACGGGTTAGACACCCCCACCACGAGTGTCCTGTATATAACGCTAAATCATCTGAACCTCCTCACCAACAACTGTCCCGGATATGGCTCGGTTTTGTTTTTATGGCATATCAACCATTGTTGGCTATTTAAATCCAAATCCATTTTCATACATATAAACAGTTCTATTTCAAAACAATTCAGCTTAGCATAATACATAGTTTAGTTCAATTTGACCCATAGATAGGACCCTATCAGGTGCTAACACTATGGGCCAGAATAGAACAGGGATTGAGTGCAATGAAGGAGTATTCCGCATTCCCCAAAGCATTACTGGAGCCTCACCATCAGATTGTTTAGTGTCATAACAGGACACTCGTTGGTGGGGTATTACCCCTCTGCAGAGAAGCAGTCGGTGTATTCTATGGCCTCAGCCGACTGGGCCATCCTGGATATAACGCTAAACCATCTAAATCTCCTTCGGCTGGCGCAGTTGAATACATCGACTGTATCTCTGGATATTACATTGTTGGGACTGAGTTTATCAATTGACGACAGTGAATTCGGAAAAGGTTAACAAATACGTTTATTGCGTTTTCGTACAAGGGAATATAATAATTAGAATCAAACGCACTGTTGTTCCACAATTGTAATGAATAACTGTATAAGCGATTTGTGTGACATCCAACCGTATCAGAGTGTGAAAGACCGTTTGATGGTGGGGTCCGGACACGAATCAAGACTCAAACGCAGCAGGTGAAAAAATGTTGGACCCTATCGGCATTTCCCTGATAGGGTGCCTCAAGCAATAAGATCAGTCCCGCCGAAGTGAGCAAAGACCCAGGAGGACAGTCCTCTGAGGTCAAGGTGTCAGAGCGAGCACACAAACGCCCGATACAAATGCTAGGCAGCGACCCAGAAAGGTATATGTGCGAACCGTGTCAGAGTGTGGCACAAGGCCGTTTTATGGTGGCGGCGTGTGAGCGATATTAGATTCTTCCGCTGAATTCGTCTTTATGTCTTTCGTCGGACAAGTCCAACTTACTTTTAGGAGAAATACCCACTCTTACAATAGACGCTAAATCATCAGATAGTGAGGCTACAGTTCTAGAACTTAGAAGAGTATAGAGAACCCCTTCGTTGCTATTACTCCCAGTTCCATTCTGACCTGGAGCAGTAGTTCCTGATAGGGTCCCATGAATGGGTTAAATATAACTGTTTGAACATTTAACTGTGTGCAAACAAGCGACTGATTTTAAATAGAATTGTTGGTGTTACATTAAAATGCTTGAAACCATTTAAGTGTAAGCATCTAAAACTATTAGTGTGAAATACTTGAAAACGTTTAGTTTTGTGCCAAAATTGAATTATTTGTAATACTTGATAATACAGGGTGGAACGATAAAATTGTCGTCCTAAAAACAAAAACAAAACTACAGCTGTATTTTAAAACTTTTAAGGAAAAAATCAATTCAGGTAACTTGATTATGTAGTAGAGCTGACATTTATTCAATGTAGCCGCCTTCAGCCTCAATCACCACCTCGATACGGATCCCAGCATGCCTTTTCCACAAGCGTCGGCGGGAGCTCGGTGAATACTCAGCGGATGGCGGCGATCAGGCTGTCTTTGGTGTTGTGGGAGGTCATGTTGGTGATGTTCTCGACGTATGACCAAACGAAGTAGTCCAGCGGGTTCAGGTCGGGGGAGGAGGGGTCCAGTGAGAGAGGGGTACAAAGTCGTAGCACTCCTTCTGAAGCCAAGCCTGGGTCTCTTTGGACTTGTGGGCAGGCGCCGAGTCCTGCTGCCACAACCAGGGTCTGCCACCGGCCACCTGATTGCACCAGGGAATCACCACACTCTCAGCACATCCAGGTACACTTTGGTGTTGACTTTCAAGCCGACTTCGAAGATGTGAGGTGGCAGATGTGGCCCTCACTTGAAACCATCACCCTGGGCACGTTCCTGTTATTCGTGGCAATCCAGATTTCATTTTGAAGGTGCTGGCAATGATTCTGTTGTCATAACTTGGATCGGTATAGGGCATGAGTTGTACAGCGGCACATCTCCGATCTCGCTCGTTGAACATTGTGTTACTTTCAGTCATGAGAGAAGGCTCCTATCGCTCTTGGGATTTGTACACAACTGGCCAATTAGTAGATGGTCAGCGACAAAAAAAGAAAACCGGTTTTCATTAAAGGGAAATGGAATCATGTCGTCTTTTCTAAGGGGACAATTTTATCGTTCCACCCTGTACTTGTCCCGATTTGACATGAGCAAATGCATTCATTTGATTCCAAGTGGAACTTGGAAAAATGCCACAGATACTTATGGAATGCTTTGACTGTGCTGAGTGAAATTATAAATGTTGCATATGACTGTGTGCAAACAATCACCATAAACAAGTACGCATTTCCCTGACTCTCTCTCTCTCTCTCTCTCCCCATCCGCCCCTATCATCTATCGCACCCGCTAGGTCTTCCAAACTACATCCTGTGTCCTTTCAAAGCTGGTCGTATAACACTGGCTCGTTCATATATAAGAGTGCATTGAAGAACGTCCTTGCTTCTTCAGCAGTATCCCTCATGTCTTGTTTGTCTTACTTAAATGGTCTTTGAGATGGGAGGTTAATGGCCGTACAGCAGATATTTGTGAGGTGATGCATCCAAAGTTTTTTCAAAATAAAAAAGTAAAGTTGGTGATCTTAGACATGGGTGACCCAAAGGCCCCCTTTTCAATAGCTACTACACTGCAGTATGAGGGAGGGTGCTACCCCATTCCCTCGATCGCTCCAATTTACCCTTGATCCGTACCTTATAATGCCGAGGGTAAAACAAATTGGCACCAAGTGTTATTTTTTGAGTCTTTGGTATGACTAGACCTGGAATTGAAACCCGGTCTTCCGGACCATTAGCAAACACTCTACTTATTAGGTCAAAGCGCATTCTTGTGTAATTCCCATCTAGCTTTTTTTCCATGCGTATCTTAGTGTCTATGTGGTGCATCCATACAGTTGTATTAACAGAGCCACAGCTTGGGAAGTGTAAAAAATAGCAATACTTAATTATGTGGAGACAGTTGAGCTGAAGCTTTTTAAAAGTAAAATTGCCACCAAATGATTCACTTACAAATTACAAGTATAGCTATTAAAGTACGTGGCGCCTTCAATATGTTTCCAGACTTATTTTGTACAGGTATTTAAAATTGTTGTAGACTCTTGACAATTCAGTATGTTATTGCTATACATCTTTCGAGATGACTGACCAATTTTTATGATTTCAGGTTCAAATGAACAGCTACAGCAGGAATTGGAATACTAAAGCCTGATTTTCACAGCTGGTGAATATCAAAAATACAATGTGGACGTGAGGACACTTAAGAAAAAAGATATGCAATAAAATTCTGTTTTAAACTTGGAAAAAATGCCACAGAAACTAATCAAATGCTTTGACTGCTTTTCGACTATCTTGCATGAATCGAGCATCAGTTTTTGATTCAGTTGGAAGACTTCATCAGGGTCAAAAAGATATTGTTATATGTTGGTCTCGATGAAGTCTTTCGTCACAAGAAAAAAATTAAGCAAAACTGAAGAAGAAAAAATTACAAAACGAGAACCCGATTCAAGCAAAGTCAAAGAAGAAATCAGCAAAATTAAAGACACCATAAAAGCAAAAGTAGACATCAGAAAAGTCATCTGCAAAAACGAAGTAGATATCAGTAAAATCAAAGAAGGCATCAGCAAAGTCAAAGCTGACATCAAAGAAGTGAAAGAAGCAATCAGCAAAGCTAGAGAAGACATCAGCAAAGTTAAAGAAAACATCAGTAAAATCAAAGGTGACGTCAACAAAGTAAATAAAGACCTTAGCAAAGTGAAAGAAGTAATCAGCAAAGTCAATGAGTCAATTGCTTAATAATTCATCCATAGTCGAAGGGAGAATAAGTGAGTGCATAACTTTCCAAAGTGGATTAGCGCTATGTGAAATGTAAACACCCTTGTCCAGGATTTAAACTCGTGTCACCGTGTCCATTTCCTGCAGAAGCACCTACAAATATGATTTGTAAAAAAATGGCTGGTGAATCTTATGCTAGTAGCTGCTCATTTGTCTGCACACAGTTAAATGGTTACAAGTATTGTTATCAAATACTATTTTTCAGCAAAATCAAAGTTGTTATCAACAAAGTGAAAGAAGTAATTAGGAAAACCAAATAAAATATCAGCAAAGTCAATGAAGAGATCAGCAAAATCAAAGAAGACATCAAAAAATGTGCCGAATGAGAAAAAAATCTTGTCCAGGATTTGAACTTTGTTCTGCGAGGTCATTTTTCTTTCGACGATAACCGTAACATTATTACCACCCTACTGTTGTAGTTAGTTACAAATATATCCGTGTCTAGATAAATGTTATCAAACGTTTTAAACGTGTCAGAGTCCAATAGAAAATATTCTCTTAAATTTGGGAAAAAAGAAAAAGAAAATACCTGCAAAGAAGTGAAGAAGAAAAAGAAAAGTCTTGTTTGCTCATTTTGTATTGATTTGTTTTTCCTTGTAATTTCCTCACGATGAGGATCGGTTCGGTGGGAATTAATCTTCGGATTTATGTCTTTTAATTGGCTGTAATTCGAATGGCGTGAATGGCACGTGGCAGGAATATTCGATCAACAATTCCTTCTGGAATTGAAAGCAATTACGACCGCTATACAACGGGAGGATTGAGATAGATAGATAGATAGAGAGAGAGAGAGAGAGATAGAGATATGGACAGACTGAGATAAATAGATAATAGTATAAACATACAAAAACAGTGATGTTATGGTTTTACTGACGTATCAATCTTTGATGGTTACTTACGGCCAAATCCTGTTTATACATATCTATATATTACATATATGATTTGTAAGTATTTACCAACCGTTGTGCACGAGATCAATGCGAAACAAGGTAATTTTTTAAGCGGAGATTAATAGGTTTGTATTCAGAAATTTCCTTTTCCTTGACTGGTTGCCATACCAAAGTTAAAGTGTCCAGTCCGCTTAATAATTCATCCATAGTTGAAGGGAGAATAATTGAGTGCATAACTTTCCAAAGTGTATTAGCGCTATGTGAAATGTAAACACCCTTGTCCAGGATTTAAACTCGTGTCACCGTGTCCATTTCCTGCAGAAGCACCTACAAATATGATCTGTAAAAAAATGGTTGGTGAATCTTATGCTAGTAGCTGCTCATTTGTCTGCACACAGTTAAATGGTTACAAGTATTGTTATCTAATACTATTTTTTTTCATCATACAACATATGAAAGCATGTGAGATACCCTGTCAACCAGGAGTGATAACAGTTTCGGTAGCTCAAGGTGGTACTGCCACTCCTGGTGCTACCAAGCAGCTTTTGCCACCGGAGAGGGTGTTTAAAAGAATTATATATACACGCCAGATAAACAAAAAGCAGAGATTACATTGTACGTTCATCATTTTTTGTGCAGTTTGTGATTTTTAAAAAACGCGTTTACTTTTGGCCGTTGATGTCATTAAGTACTTACAGTAACAGTTTCTTGATGTTATGTAACCACCCAGGAATGGTGGTTCCACGTGCATTTTATTTATGCTGAAAAGTTTTCACTCTCGACTGAATCCAACTTGAAGCATATAGCACCTTAGTCAACTAGCGAGTTCGTACTCCAGTCGCGCTATTACGTTCACTTTCGGGCAAATACCCTTGGGAAAGGTATGAACCCCCTTATTCTCCCTCCAGCTATGGGTAAATAGTAGGACGGACTAGGTTCTTCAGCCTTAGTGAGGCAACTAGTCTAGGAGAAGGAAAACTCTGAATTCAAACCTGTTAAACTCCGCTTAAAAAAACTGACCTTGTGTCATATCCTGCCCGAGCGGAGGGGTTGGTAAATAGTACCTTAGTCAACTAGCGCTAATTAGTCTCCACACAGTTAAATGGTTTCAAGTATTGCTATCTAACACTAATAATTCTTTTCAATATTAATCATTTGTCTGCACACAAGTCAATGGTTTCAAGTATAGCTATCTAACGCTAATAGTTCTATTTGATATTAATCATTTGTTTGCATAAAATTTGCTATCTCACACTAATAATTCTATTTAATATTCATCATTTCTTTGGACTTAGTTGAAAGGTTTCAATTATTCTTATTTACCACTAATAATATAATTCTATATATATAAAGTATTCAGAGTACGAACAATTTGCACACAGCTGTATAAGTTCAAATAAATGATGATAATCCCCAACAAAAAATGAACAATTCTATATGACCCATAGATAGGACCCTAACAGGAAGTAGCACTCCGGCATTGAGTGGACCTGAGAGTAATCGTAATGAAAAGATACTCCACAATCTCCAAACTCCAAGACATATGGTAGTTTTATATCACACCCAGGACACCAAATAGTTTCAAGTATTGCTATCAACCTAATAATATCACAAATAATGCTATTTAGTATGGATGGTGTCTTCGTGGTGTAATGGTTAAAGGGGTAGACTATAGAGTTGTAGTAAGCAAGGTCGAACTCCGGTTGCGCTATTACGTTCACTTTCGGACAAATACCTTTGGGAAAGGTAATGAGCCCCCTTATCCTCCCAGCTTTGGATTAAATAGTACCACTACCGTTCTGTTTGTTAAGAAGGGTGGCTTTAGCATTAAATAACCTACTGAGGTTGAATGCCATTAAACAAAGAAATCGGACTTATTTGATATCAATCCTTTGTATGCACACAGTTAAATGGTTTTAAGTATTTCTATCTAACACTAATAATTCTATTTAATATTAGTCATTTGTCATTTGTATGGCCATAGTTTAGATGGTTGTAAGTACAGCAATCACAGTGCATCTGAGCCTCAGCTTCAGCCTTCTCACCTCTTTAAGATAAAATAGGGTTCGGTATTTCTTTGCGACAAGAGCATTTTGAAAAGTAGAGTCGGGACAATCATATATGGGTTAGTGTTATATACTTATATGCATATACCAGCAGAATGAACCGCAACGACTCAATGATAAACAGACGAGCGAAGACTTCTTTAAAGAATATACCACTCCCTTTATTGTAAGCGTTCGAAAAGGGTTACTCAGGGTTTTATGGTGAGAAGGAGTTGGAGACCGAACAGAACTGCAATATATTGACCCCCACTCTTATGGCCGTCACCGTTGTGTCTTTCTCATTCTCCAGGGTTGCTCAACCGGAGGCCCAGGGGCCCAGCTCTCTGCTGGATGATGGCTTTCTTTACTGCATCTTATCACCAACTGGTCTCCAAAACTCCATCGGGGGCCCTGAGGGCCCCTTTGGCCTTGTGTGGCTTTCTTTATCACATCTCGTCTCTTACTCCAACTGTCTGACTACCTGTCTTGACTGAGTTATATAATAGTTCAACACCCACTCAATTGTCCGCTCAATTTTTTAAATGGCATGTTTGATCGTCATCAAGCGGAAACAACTGTCATGCAGTTCAGAGGTCACTCTCTTCCGGCGCATCAGTCTATGAGTGTATCATGGGATTTTTTACCTTGTCCCATTTCGTCAACCAAGCACGTCTACGCGATTTCCTCTCATAACTGCCATTGGAATGTGTCACTTCCTTCCGGTGCATCACCTTGGAATGGCAAGTTTGGCCGGGTCGAAGGTCAAAATACAACATTAGAACTTGATATAAATCAGTCGATTGATTGGATTGGATCTCTCCAGCCGCCCGTTTCGCCGAGTAAGGGTGAAATTGAAGTGTTAAAATCACGTGATCACTTAGGTTGCCAGGTCAAATGACTGCACTCCGACAAGGATCCCGACCATGAAGCATTACGGATCGCTACCCACGGCCAACAGGTGGCCCCGTTGAGGAGTCTTAACCCTTTGCAGAACTGCTGTCGGCGTTTTCACAGCTCCAGTTGAGAAGCCGGTACTTCGATAGATAGATAGATAGATAGATAGATAGATTGCATCAACATTCTACAACAAAAAGATTGACAAAGAGATAGATAGATTAATAGATTTGAACAGGTTGAGATAAAACGATAGCAGAAACATACTATGACAGAAATACAGACAGATATATCATATGAAAAGACTGAGAGAGATAGATCGATAGATAGATAGATTTGGACAGATTGAGGTAGATAAAAAGATAATATAAATATAGTCGGTCAGAAATACCGACAGATAGATAGAGAGATACTAAACTTTGTCCAAGAGAAGTCGAACACTGAAGAGACGATGGATCGGAAATCTGTTTTTCGCCAATTTTCTAACTGACTGCCTTCTTTGAAAATCTGAATGATATTGGCAGCTGCAGGTTTGAAGAATTTGGAACTGGTCCAAAATTTCTAAAGAGAAAGATACAGATCGATAGATAAAAGCAACCTCCTGCTGAAGCAAGTATAATAGTCATGGGAGTGTGGTTAATTCAACTTACTTTCCTACTTTTTATCATTGTGTGACACTCCCTTTAAAATGGGTCCAATATGTTTCCCAAATAACGGCAGCTCAGACCAACTGCTATCGTTACCCTAAATCACATACTTCGGTATTTAGTCTAGTCTCCGACGGTCTTTTCTTTAAGCAGTACCTCCCTCCATTATCTTAGAAGGATAAGGGTACAGTTTATTACTTCGTATCCAATGCATCTGCATAAAGAAGAATGGCAATGGGATTAGGAATAAAGGTTATGGTCGTTGGAAATGGATCTGGTGATTCGTGTTCAAACGGGTTTGCATGCTTACCGTTAATATCGTGAATCTAACTGTCGATAAATAGCAGATAGTTTTACGGCAATGCGAGATTATCTAGAGATTATTTTCTGTATTTGTAATCGGCTGGGGTTGAAGAATCTAACGACTGCATCTCTGCAGAGAGGTAAGACTCTCCCAAAGAATGTCCTGCATATGACACTAAATAATCTGATGTTGTGGTTCCAATTATACTGGAACTTTGGGGAATGCAGAGTGCCCCTTCAATGGCATCGCTCCCAGATCCAATCTGGCCTGGAGTGGTAGCACCTGATAGGGTCATATCTATAGGTCAAATAGAACCATTTGACATTTAAACTGTACACTTTCATATTTAAACTGAGTACAAACAAATGATTTATGCTAAATTGAATTGCATAAGACAAGAACTGTTTAATCCTTTACCAGTGAGTAAACAAATGACTGATATTTAATTGAATTGTTAGTGATGCATAGCAATACTAATAACCATTTAACTTTATTGACATGCTAAACTGAATTGTTTGAAATAGAACTGTTTGATCATTTAACTGTGTTCAAACAAATGACTGATCTTTAATTTTATTTTTAGGGCTAAATAGCAATGATTGAAAACATTTGAATGTCTGCAAAGAAAGGATTAATTGTAAATAGAATTATTTGTATTTGATAGAAATCAGTGAAATTATTTAACTGTGTGCAAAAAAATGAGCTCAGGCTTCTTTAAAAATGTTATCTACAAAATGCGTTTAGAAATCATCTATTTAATACAAATGTATAAAGAGGATTTATACCGGACACTGGCATGATGGTTAGAGTGTTCCTCAAAGGCCCTGGAGACTTAGGTTCAATCCCAGGTCAAGTCATACCAAATGCTACTTGACGCTTCCTTGCTTAATACTCAGCATTATAAGGTATGGATCAAGGGTAAAGTGGAGTAATCCAGGGAATAGAGTGGCGCCCTCTCCTACACCTATCGAAAAGGGAGCCTACGAGTCACCCTCGACAGTGTCCAATTTTACTTTACTTTTATTAAGAGGACTTGGCATTGATTAACCTACAATGGTTGATATTCCATAAACCAAACCATTCTTTTGTATTCTGTAATCAGTTTTAAAACTTTATTCACAGTATTTTCTGTAACGGAAACGTAAAATTCCCTAACGTTAAATAACCAAGTTGGCTGGGGCTGTAGAATACACCATCTGCATCCCTGCAAAGGGGTAAGATCCTATCCCCAGACGAGTGTCTTGCATATGACACTAAACCATCTGATAGTGAGGCTTCAGCCTTGGAGATTTGGTGAATGTGTAGCACCAGGTTCACTCTGACCCGGTTACCCAATGGCTGGGGCTGTAGAATATACCGACTGCATCTCTGCTGAGGGGTAAGACCTCCGTCCCTAAACAAGTGCTCTGGATATGATACTATAACATCTGATGGTCCTGGAGCTTTAAGGAATTTTGAGTAAATCTTCATTGTAATTACTCCCAGGTCCACTCTGATCTAGAGTGATAGTACTTAGTAAAGTTCTATCAATGTGTAAAATAGAATTGTTTAATCATGTTACTATACTTAAAACCATTTAACTGTGTGCAAACAAATTATTCCCTTAAAGATCATATGTATTCAAAAACAGTTAATGGCTGATATGTCATTAAACCAAATAAACTCTATCAACATTACATATCATCTTATAAAGGAGTGTCCTAGATACATTTAAATGTTCATAAACCATTCGATACGTCAATGGTTGAAACACCATTAAACCAAATGTAACATATTGACCTCCGACCCGGCCAAGCTGTCAAATAAGAAATGCACCTGTGTAAATAACAGGTGCATCCGGTCGAAGATATCAGGGGATAGCCTTGACTGTGGACGGGTTGAATTGAGTGCAGATGCGACGCTGACTGAAGCAGGTGGGTGTCAAACAATTATATAACCTAGTGCTACAGGAAGTTCGAGTAAGTTGGAGATCAGACTTTGGAGTCAGTTGTAGCAATTCAAAGCAGTAAGAACCAGTCTCAGCAGAGAGCTGGGCTCTCAGGGCCCCCGGTTGAGCAGCCTTGCTGGATGAGAAAGAAGTGCAGCTATAGCCAGAAGAGCTGGGGGTCAACATGTTGCAGTCTTTGCTCAGTCTCCAACTCACCTCTCGCACATAACCTTTCGTCACCCTTTCGTACCATTTCGAATAAAATGTGAGAAGTATATGTTTCTAAAGAACTGTGTTTCGTTCGTCATTATTGTGTTGACTATGTTTCTGCATGCATATGAGTATTTTACACAAATAGCCAAGCATAACCTAATGTCACATCTAATAAAGAAGTATCCCACATATTCCTCATACATTTAAATGCTCTAATACCACTAGACATTGTCATTAGCTATTCACTATATCTATCTATCTATATATATATATATATGGTTTAATGATATATCGGTCCATTTAGGTCTTTTAAAGCAAATTGTTTTTTTGTGTGTATGATTTATAAACGAATAATTTGTGGAAGAATATATCTATCTAGGTTAGTGGATTATTTTAATTCCTGGACGTTTGTTTTTGGAGTTCATCTCTTCATATATATATATATATATATTTATTTATTTATTATAAGAGTTTTGGTAGTCACTAAATCACTTTGTAGGTATGTGTCCAACCAAGAGCAATATAATAAAAAGAGTGCTCAATATCTAAGATAGAGCTATTATACAATAATGATGAATAAATATATATTAGATATATATACTGAATTCATGGAATATAGACTGCGACCCTGGGTTTCATGGAGTTTTTCGCAAAACAACATTCATCAGGTAGTAAACACCATGAAACCCAGGGTTGCAGTCTATATTCCATGAATCAAATATATATATATATATATATATATATATATATATATATATATATATGTGTGTGTGTGTGTGTGTGTGTGTGTGTGTGTGTGTGTGTGTGTGTGTGTGTGAGAGTATTATGTATATATAATATATAAATATATAAGTATTTTGTAATTTGCTTGAAGCACTGCACAAATTATTTTACTGTATTGAATTAATTTAGAGGGCTATTGCTATGAGAAATAATGATTTAGAAAAAATTGTGTCACGATGAAGTTTTATCTTGTAATTTATTAAACACAAATAATTATTATTTCACAATAATATATATATATATATATATATATATATATATATATATATATGTATATATAGCGCTGAGACGGAAGATTGCTTTGTTGATTTCAACATTTTCAAATAGTTTCTTTATTCTATTTTTAAGCAGTATTTATGTCCTTGTGTACATTCAGTGAAGATATGTTTTCCTGTGAGTGAAGCTTGTTATATTGAGCACATGGGCCGATTCTTAAAATAAGAAGGAATTGGTGAGATAGTGTCATTTTCTCTTTCCTTATTTTTCTTGGACTTTTTCTGTATTCTCCAGATATCAGTTTGATGGAACAAAGTTGATTATTTCAAATATTGTTCCCGTGTTTTTACCATTCTTGTAGGATATCATTATTTATTTCTTTTTTTCGTCCGTTTATGGAATTTTGAAATTTTTTCAAGGGATTCATTTAGTGCTGAGCTAAGTATTTATTAACTACGAAATGAAAACTACGACTGATTTAAAAAAAAAAACAACAAATAGAAAAGAAAAGATATTTGTTTCCACCTGAATAAAAACGATTCGAATCATTTGAAAAGTTAGATAGACTAGTTTTAAGAGATAAGGACTAAAAATTCAATGGAAATAATACAATTATTTTTCTTTTCAAATATTTTCAAACGTTTATTTCTTTCTCGTAATGTACCGAGTGCAGAAGCAAAATAAGGAATATTCTAGTATAATTAGTAAGTAAAGTTGGCAACCATAGGCGAGGGCGACCAGAAGGCTCCCTTTTCAATAGCCACTACACAAAGGTGTAAGGGAGGGCGCTACTCCTTTCTCTGGATTGCTACACTTTACCCTTGATACGTACCTTATATTGTTGAGTGTTAAGCAAGGAGGTACCAGGTACCATTTTTAAAGTCTTTAGTATGACGCGACCTGGGATTGAACACAGGTCTCCCAGACCATTGGCGAACACTCTACAAGAGCAATAATTTAAAAAAATAAACAACAAAATAAAAAGATTGACACAAAAGAGTCAATTTACTCAATATGGCCACCATTTTTTTTCAATTATTATATCAACACGCCTTCGAAACGATTTGCACGCCTTCAAAATAAATTATTCAGTGATTTCATTCTATTCATCCTCAATAACAGTCTTAAGCGAACCAATATTTGGATGGGAAGTTGTATTTGTTTTATTTTCTAAAACGTGCCATATAGCGTAATCAAGGGTGGGGGTTTGTGGACTAGGGTTAAAGCTTGTTTAATTACTATCCTCACTATTTTCTCGTGGACTTTCAATTCATTAGTGTGCTTTCCTATTGGGGTTCTTCCGAATCTCTGTTGCGAGAGCAGATAAAAATCCTCCTTTTCGTTTTCTGTTCAATACTCCACTCCCAATTTTCCTTAAAAAGGTTTTTTTTCTGTAAATTTTTTTTCTTTGCTTTGTATACGGTAGACAAAGAAATTTTGGCTTTGTTTCGGCGTTAAGCAAATCATAGATTCTATGTCGTTTCTTCTCTTGTTCACTCATATTGGGCTGAATTTTTAATTTTAAAAGAAGTGCTCGAATAATTCAGCTAATATGAAAATTTACATTTATGGTCTTTCTTTTTTAAATTGTACTAATCAGACTAAAAAAAAAAGTCATAAAGATTATTCCATATTTTGCTTCCGTACCCTGTACGCCATATTTGTCTTTGGATTCTTGTTCGTTAATTGGAGCTAATTCGGGTTTAACCGACCACGCGAGGCGACATTTCGTGACCGGAAAGTATCGGACGTCACCTCTGAATAATTCTACAATCCCTGTGCATCTGTATATGTCCAAAGCAACTTTATCTAAACTCATACGAGAAAGGCATGTAACAACTTCTCCCTGCACTCTCGTCGTCTCTCATGTGATAGGATTGTCAATCCTTAATATTAATCTCATCGATCTCATGGCGTCTGGTCTAATACACTCTCTCTCTCTCTCTCTCTCACACACACACACACACACAAACTCTCTCTCGCTCTCTCTTTCTCACTTTTACCCTTGCTCACACATATATGTATGCACGTACTAACGGCGATATTAATGGTTGTATGAGAAAAATTCAAATATGAAAACGGTTTAAATGTTTACTTTAATATATTTCTTCAAACACAACAATATTCAAGAACTATATATATGTATATATATATGAATATATAATTGTGAGTGTGTATTTGTATATATATATATATATATATATATATTTAGAACACCTATAAATATATGCATACATATATGTACGTATATATATATATATATATATATACATATATGTGTGTGTGTGTGTGTGTGTGTGCATATTAGTTTAACAAGTAAGGAGCCTGCAATAGATAAGAATTAAAAAAAGATAGATAGATAGATAGATAGATTTAAATTATGAGAGAATTGGATCAGTAGATAGGTTGAAATAAATAGATAGATAGATAGATCGATTCATCGAAGCAGACTAATCCCTCTCTCTCTCTATATATATATATATATATATCTATAGATAGATATGAACACACTTCGACATGAGCAGACTTATAGAGTATTTAACAAGAACAACAAAATCAATAATAATAATAATAATAATAATAATAATAATAATAATAATAATAATAAGAAGAAGAAGAAGAAGAAGAAGAAGAAGAACAGAGAGGGATAGGCGTATTGTTCAATTGGAACGTTGCGCAAAAACGTCACATCTGAAAAGACGCTGTGCATCCTTCACGCTGCCGGCTCTTCGCTCACATCAAAGGGCTATGATTCAATTTTAGAGTTTTCACAACACAGTTAACCGCTGCGTTCGACTCAACTCCAGTGCCGATGACGTCATGAATATTCCATCTCGTATCTTCTCGGTACAAGAATGAATGATTTTGCAGTTGGAAAGCTGGAATATTGGTTTGTTTGGGTTTTATGGCATATCAACCTTTGTAGATTATTTAATGCTAAATCCATTTTTATACGAACAAACAGTTCTATTCCAAACAGTTCAATTTAGTATAAGTTCACAATTGTCAAAAACATTTCTATTTCAAGGTATTCAGTTTAGTCAAACAGTTCTAATTCAAACCAATTTAGCTTAACTACAGTTTCAAGGTCAAAAACAGTTCTATTTCAAACTATTCAGTTTAGCTTAATTACGCTGTTTAAATATCAAAACAGTTCTATTTGAAACAATTCAGTTTAGTATAAGTACGCAGTTTAAATGAAGTACGCACTTTAAATGTCAGAACAGTTCTAATTCAAGCAATTCTGTTTAGCACAAGCACACAGTTTAGTCTCATTTGACCCATAGATAGGACCCTATCAGGTGATACCACACCGGCCCAGAGTGAACCTGGGAGCGATTACAATGAAGAGGTACTCCGCATTTCCCAAGTTCCAGCATTACTAGAACCTCACCATCAGATTGTTTAGTGTCATATCTAGCATACTCGTTGGAGGTGGGGTGTCTTACCTCTCTGCAGAGAGGTATGACAACTTATGTTGGCAGGGGTTTAGCTTTTAATGGTTATATTTTGAGTTATTTTGAGGGGAAAATAAATTAACTGTTTTATAAGCTGCACACAGACTACTTTTCATTGTGTCAAAGTGTCATTTTGGGTGTTGTCTCATGAAGAGATATACTTAAATATCTGCAGAAATATGAGTGGTGTACTCACTTTTGTGATACACTGTATATATATATATATATATATATATATATATATACTGTGTATATATATATATATATATATATATATATATATATATATATATACTGTATATATATATGTATACATTTGTCAAGACAAGTAAGAATCACTTGAATGCCACGGAATTCTAAACTAACATTTCTCACTGTTCATTACATGAATACTGTCGTTATTTCCCAGTGTGTTGTCGGTTTTAAACTCTGAAAAAAGAAGCACACGGTATTATATAATACAAATATACAAGGGCCATTCATGGCTCTGTCTATCGTTTAACTGTGTGTAAACATATGACTGATGTTCGTTTGAATTGTTAGTCATACATAGCAATAGTTGTAACCATTTAACTTTATTAAAATTGAATTGCTTGAAAAAGAACTGTTGATATTTCAACTGTGCTTATTTTAAATTGAATTATTTGGAATAGAACTGTATTTACATTTTACGGTGAGTCAACAAAAACTAATGACTGTGTATAAAAAATAAAGTCTAATTATTCTAAAATGAATTGTTTGAAATTAAGTGAATACGTACCCTGGCAATATACATGAATATGCGAAATGTACATGGGGCGTTCATTACATATATGCATAGAACATAGGATCTCGAAATACGAAAAACACTCACGACTTCTTTGTTCAGATACGAAACCTTTTATTACCTTTGAGTTTAAAGGTCCTTCGACATAAGGAGAGAGGCACAATCTTTCCATTCTGGCTTTTTCATCTGCACCCCCCCCCACAACACGTGTGGCACCCGCCACAAAGGTCTCCGCGAGCAAGCGAAAGTCAACCGTCTCATTCGGTGTCCAGTTCTCAACTAATTGATTTTTTCAAACTCTTCCCAAATCCTCCGCGCGCTTCCGGTGCGTGACGTCATTCGCACTCGCTAGCCTCCGTTCCCCATCAGGGATATTTTGTGACATCTCTGAGTGACACGTCCGCTCTGCCCGCGTGAACACCTGTGTTAATGTTGCACCTAACTAACCCATGTGCTGAGCCGAAATGTACTCAGCCTAACTAAACCCAAAGGCATAAACCGAAATCCCTCGGCAATTATATTACAAATCCAATTAACTGTGTGCAAAAATGAGCTCAGGTTTGTTTAGAAATGCTATCAACAAAATGTGTTAAGAAATCATATATTTAAAAGGATGTATAAAAAGGATATGGCATTAAATGACCTACGATGGTTGATGTGCCATTAAACCAACCAAACTAAATATATATTTGAGAAATATGTATAAACCGGATTTGGCATTATATAACCTATAATAGTTGATATGCCATAAAACCAAATCAAGGGGCATTTAATGTGGAGTTCATGTAGCCCTATCGCAGTGTGCGAGTTCGAACTCCAGTCGTACCAGTCCGTTCACTTCCGAACAAATCCTCCTCGGAAAAAGATGAGTCTCCCGCTATGGGTTAAATAGTACAACTACTGTTCTTCAACAAGATTATCTTTATAACCCATGAAAGTTAATATGCCATTAAACAAAGAAACTAAGAAACCTGTAATGTGGTTCCAAGTTTTCCTTTCGATTACTTCAATCATGATCATGTCGTGCTGGTAGCACGGATATCCTTGACCCTCTCTCGCCACTTTTCCCTATCGTTCATCGCCTCAGGCAGGTCTTCTGGACAACATCTCCTATCCTCATATAGTTGCTGAATGTATGTTCGTGCTAGTCGTCCTGCTTTTGCACAGCCATGTGTGGGGGTCCATAAGAGTACATCACTTATGAGTTCGCCCCTGCTTCTCCAGCAGTGTCCTGCATGTCTGGTTCGTCTAACTTGAATAGTTTTCGTGATAGGAGGCAGGTGGCCGTACAGTTGGTGTCTTGTGGGTTGTTTCCGCCAGGACTTGTTCAAGATTGCTCGCAGCATTCTTGTGTAATTGCCGTCTTGCTTCTTCTCCAGCCGTTTTGTTAGAGTCCATGTAGTGCATCCATATAGCAGTATCGATGTGACCGCTGCCTGGAAGAAACTGCGTTTCATTTTATCGGTTAGGTCTGATTTCCATATAATCGATAGCCTATTAATAGCAGTCCAAGCTTTCGTTAACCTCGTGTCGATGTCCTTTTCGGTTGATTCGACGCTGCTTCCTAGGTATGTGAATTTGTCTACTAGTTTAAGAGGGGTTCCGTCTAGAGTGGAGATGTCACCCGTTTGATTATAGCACATATATTCCGTTTTGTGTACATTGACATAGAGGCCTATGCCTGCGGCTGCTCGTTCCAAACTATGCAGTAGTGTTTCGGCTTGGTTGGGTGTGTTTGCCAGTATCGCTATGTCATCGGCGTATTCGGCGTCGGTAATTGTTTTTGCGGGGTACCTTCTGCTTCTTTTCTTTATCAGCTCGAAGCCGTTCTCTCTGATTTTGTCAATCGATGTTCTAAGTACGTAGTCTAGACAAATGATAAAGAAGTATGGAGCTAGCGTGTCCCCTTGTACTTCAATAATCCCTCTCAATTACTAATAATTTGTATACTGTTACACGGTTTCAAGTATTTCTATTAAATAGTGATAATTTGTATACATTTATATGGTTTCAAGTAATTCCTATCTAATACAAATATTTTGTATACCGATGTTTTCAGTTATTCTTATCAAATACTAATAATTTGTATATTATTATATGCGATAAAAGTAAACCAAACCAACATTCGGGAGGCTAACAACTACACAACATAAAAACCAACTCGCAAATATGCTATTTATTTTAGCATGATAACCAATCCAGGAGAAGGAAAGCACTGTATTCTTACAAACTGTACAACGCTTAAAGATATTGTGTCACCTGATATTCACAGCGGATGGTGTGGGTATGTATAAGATCTCTTGAAAGGCTTTTGTCGAAATTGGCGGGAAAGAAGGCTCTGAAACATCCAACACGTATTACTAAAACATATTTTGTCCCTGTCGGCTGGGTCTTCAGAATACACTGACTGCTTCTCTGCTGAGGGGAAAGACTCCCCCACACCAACGCGTGTCCTGATATATGATACTAAACAATCTGATTGTACTATTTACCAACCCCTCCGCTCGGGCAGGATATGACACAAGGTCAATTTTTAAGCGGAGTTTAACAGGTTTGA
>OY757942.1:16789389-16801889 GCA_963585895.1 Sepioteuthis lessoniana
CTGTAATAAAAATGGAAGAAAATCGATGAGGTAAGGAAAAATATTTAATTTTCATCATTTTTTACAAAACACACGCGACATTATTTTTCGGACATTGTTGAAAAACTGTTAATAGTCTGTAATATCACCTTTCTTCTCAATAACTTTTATCAATCTCCCTTCATAATGATCAAACATATGCACAATAACATCTCTACGTGTTTCTATTAGTTGTTTTTTGGCTCCTAGTATTCGTTCCCATAGTTGAGCCTCTTTCGTTATTTCAGGTCCATCATAGACAAGTTGCGCAAGCAATTCCCATACATTTTCTATTGAATTTAGATCTGGGCTTCTTGCAGGCCATTCCAAAGTAGTCATATTCACTTTAGCCATCCATTCTTTCATGAGTTTTGACACATGGATGCTGCAATTGTCTTGCTGTAGAACGAAATCATTCCCCATCTCTCTCCTTATCCTTGGTAGGGCTTTCTCGTCCAGCATCTGTTTGTAGCTTTCGCTGTTCTGTCGTCCTTTCAGCCACTCCAGCCATATATTTCCATTAGCAAAGATCATACCCCAAACCATAACTCCTCCTCCTCCCATCTGTCGTTTGTTCAGTACAACAGGCTCACCTCTTCTCGACCAAGTACACCATCTATCGGGCCCATCAAACTTGAAACGCTTCTCATCAATAAATATAACCTTCTTAAAGCCAACATGCTTTGTTAACCACCTTTTAGCACACTCCAGTCTTACTCCTTTGTGTTTCTTTGTTAGTGTAATTTTTTTCTTAGCCTTTGCATACTCCAAACCAATCCTATGCAGCGTTCTTTGTACTGTTCGGACGTTTACATCCAATTCACATTTCTCCTTCACTTTCCTTGCTGTAACTTTTTCTCCAGATGTCAAAAGCCGTGTCACAGTCCTCTTCATTCTCCTTTCAGTCCTCTTGCCAATTGATCTTTTCCGCCCTCTCTTCTTTTTCCGCTCGGAGTTTGTCTTCAGCATGTATTTGACCGTTGATTTCGACAGTTTCAAATCCATGGCTATCCTTCTGATGCTGAGGCCATCTTCCTGCTTCTTCCGTGCCAAACAAACGACTTCTTTTGAATGCATTTTACCTCATTAAACTTAATTGTTTTGCCAAGAAATGTCCGGACTATTTATGCTATTAGATTGTCCTATGTTAACATAGTATTAGGGGTGCCAGTGCCCCAGAACAGTGTACAAGCAGAAAATTTGCATACAGCAACATATACATGAAAATAACTCTTAATAAAATAGGATTTTTTGTCATGTCCGAAAAATAGTGTCACGCAAGTTTTCGCAAAAATCACAAAAAACTAAAATTATCAAAGCCAAACTAAAAAAAAATGATTACACTAGTAGTGGAGTTTCACTCCTCAACTACGTACTTACAATCTCAAAAGTTTTGGCACTAGTGACCACCTTGAAGTACTTTTTTCAAAGTGTCCGAAAAATATTGTCGGGCCCCTGTACTCCGACTGCATCTCTGCAGAGGGGTAACATCCCTGAAAGCTAAAGCATTACTAATACCTCACCATCAGATTGTTTAAAGAAATACCCAGGACACTCGTTGTGGGATTCTTACCCTTCTCCAGAGATGCAGTCAGTGTATTCTACTGTCCCAACCGACAGGGCGGTTGTATGATTTAGAATATAATTTTATACACAATCCCTGAAATCTATGGACATTTGATACTTGACAACGTTCATTCTACAAAAAGCAAAACAAAAAAGAAAAAAAAACATTTTTTTCTATTCATCTCTTGTACGTTCCTAAACGAATGTCTTTGACCAAGTTTCATCGTTACTAGAATTTTTGCTCAATATAATTTTTGATGTTTACAGCTCAATATAAAAGGTCAGCGAAACGGATCACAAACCCCTCTCCTGACTCACCCAAGTCGACAAAAAAAGTACAAATGACGCTAAAATCGTTTAGGTCCGATATGGTATAATTAAATTTCCAACATATAATAATGAACTGGAAAAATCTTTACGGTCAACATTTAGCAGTTGTGTTGAAAAAATATTCCTTAGTAAAGTGAAAGTAAAACACATTTGAGACTTTTAAAAGATCATTTTGATTGGTTCAGTCGGAAATCTATTCATTTGAGTCATATTATAAAAAGATTTTAGTTGTTAATTATGGCTAATTTTCATGGCCCCAAAATAACTATCCATGTATATATATATATATATATATATATATATATATATATATATATATATATAATTTATTCGTGTCACAGAGCAAGCACGGATTTCTCTGACTCTCTCTCTCTCCCTCTTTCTCTCTCTCTCTCTCTTACTATCTCTCTCTATCCATTCATCTCTTCCGGTTGGTTTTCAATATATATATATATATATATATAATGTCATCCACAGACAGACTGTTTTGTTCTATCAGAACTCATCAGTCCAATAAATGATCATATATTAGTTTGATATATATTTATGGCTAATTTTCATGGCCCCAAAATAACTATCCATGTTATATATATATATATATATATATATAATTTATTCGTGTCACAGAGCAAGCACGGATTTCTCTGACTCTCTCTCTCTCTCCCTCTTTCTCTCTCTCTCTCTCTCTCTTACTATCTCTCTCTATCCATTCATCTCTTCCGGTTGGTTTTCAATATATATATATATATATATATATATATATATATATATATATAATGTCATCCACAGACAGACTGTTTTGTTCTATCAGAACTCATCAGTCCAATAAATGATCATATATTAGTTTGATATATATTTATGGCTAATTTTCATGGCCCCAAAATAACTATCCATGTTATATATATATATATATATATATATATATATAATTTATTCGTGTCACAGAGCAAGCACGGATTTCTCTGACTCTCTCTCTCTCTCTCTCTCTCTCCCTCTCTCTCTCTCTATCCATTCATCTCTTCCGGTTGGTTTTCAATATATACATATATATATATATATATAATGTCATCCACAGACAGACTGTTTTGTTCTATCAGAACTCATCAGTACAATAAATGATCATATATTAGTTTAATATATATTTATGGCTAATTTTCATGGCCTCAAAATAACTATCCATGTTATATATATATATATATATATATTATTCGTGTCACACAGCGAGCACGGATTTCTCTCCCTCTCTCTCTCTCTCTCTCTCTCTCCATTCTTCTCTATCTTCCATCGCTTCCGGTTGGTTTTCAATATATATATATAGATAGATATATATATGTATATTGTCATCCACAGACAGACTGTTTCGTTCTATCAGAACTCCTCAGTGCAATGAATGATCATATATTAGTTTTATATATATCTAATAGCATGGACGCTTATCTGCGACCACTGGTTTTATAGCATCTATACTGTTAAATATATATAAAAACCAATATACATTTATTTATCATTATATTATATAATAGCTCTATCAAAGATATTGAGCACCCTCCAAATTATACCGCATTTGGTCTGCCACTAACCCACCAAGTGCGATAGTGACAACCATATACTGTTGTAATATATATATATATATATATATATATATATATATATATCAGTAGCAAGTGGTGACTTGAGAACCAGGATATGCAGTCCATTATGCAAGCTAATCGCCAAGACGGAGAGGAAAAAGGAAACCCTTACTGTGTATACCAAGAAATTATTTGCCTTTCCTCCTATCTGTGATTGTGAACTAATGTATTTATACCAACAAGCCCCACTTCGGACTTGATACCCCCTCTCCACTGGACTTAATGTCCCCGGCCATTAGTAATACACTGGTGATGATGACGACCGTTATTGCCTACAAGAGAAAAGGATAAAAATCTATAAATAATGAGTTATGAAAATTTATTAGTAAATCAATTCAATTCCTCCTTTCTTTTTGGCGAATTCATTGATCACCTTGTTGTAAAAACTATCGGCACCCCACTCTACCTTCATCTTCAAAAGGTCTTTATTACTTAATCACTGTTCATTTCGAGAACACGTCATATAATCATTTACACGCTTTAGTGAAGTAACCAATCACTTACAGGAAACAGACGTGGCAGGTACGTTCAGAATCAGACATAGTAATTTGGTTCTTTCTGCTTGAGTTTGGTCTGTTTCAAACTTCTGTATTATCTCAGCGATTTCTTGAATGTTTGACACTTGCTTCGAAAAATTTGCCTCATAAACTAATTTCAGCTCAAATTCCAATCCAAATCCAATATATTTTTTATTTATATCCAAAGTTAAAAACGCTTCCATCGGAATTGTTCTTTTTGTTTTGTAAGCGTGAAAATACATCGGATTTAACCATTCAACAAGTTTGAACTCTCTCATTGTTTTAAATCTTTGCTCAACGAGAACATTAAAATCATCCAGAATGTTTCGAACAGAATAATGCAGATTTTTCGTCTAAATCTGTTCGAACGTAAGTTTTTTTTTTTGAGTAGGTATGTCTTTGATTTCAGTTGCATGAGGCAATAAAAACATTATCACTTCAGTCGAGATTGACTGCAGGCTTAATACGGCAGTGAAACATTACAAAAGAAGTTGTGTTTTTGTTTACACTTGTTAAATGATAAAACAGTTCTATTTCAAATACATCAATTTAGCATCAGTCATTTGTTTGCTCTCAATTTAAATGTCAAACAGTTATCCTTGACCCATTGATAAGACCCTACCAGGTGCTAGCACTCCGGGTCAGAATGGACCTGGGAGCGATAGCAATGAAGGGACCCTCCGCATTCCCCATTACAATGCAATATTTTGAATGGTCTCCCCTCGTCCTCCAATTTCAAAGTCTTTCTGTCCCTGTACCAGCCTTTCATGCCTGTTCCGAGCGCTCCATTTACAACTGGTATTACGGAGGCGGGAAATGAAATAGAAATCTTTATAACATTAACAAAATACAATAATTGCCAGCGGCGTGAAGAAGGTAAATCACTGCTCGTGGTGACAACTTTGTCAGTATATTGCCCAGCCCCTCACAATAGTGTCCGACGTATTTTTGAGAAATGGGACGTACCCATAAATGTTCATAGGTCGGGTATATAACACTATGAAAGTTAATATACCATAAAACAAAGCAAACAAACTTATACTTATTTAGTAATAACAACTTTTTTTTGCACACAGTTATATGATTTCAAAAATAATTAGTACCTAATTATATGGTTTATACTTACTATTTATATTTAATAGTAATCACTTGTTTGCATAAATTTATTTGGTTTCGATTACGCCAATCAAGTTCTGAAAATTTTCATCAAAGCTGTTAAATGAAACATTGAAAGAATCCGAGTCACTCCCAATCTAATATTCCCTCTTTTTTATGCGTCCAACTTGAATGGAATAATAAAACAGAGAAGACTAAAGCCATGGTCTTTTCTGACCCTGAAGACTAAAATATTTTTGCTTTTCTCTGACTCTCTTTTTTACTCTTTCACTATCATATCCTGTTTCTCTTTTTCATGCACACTTCTTGGTTGGAATAATAAAATAGGGAAGACTAAATTCGTGACTTTTTTTGACTTTGGCGAGAACGAAAACATAAAATCACACTTTCACCCCCCACCCAGTCTTATGTCCTTTCATCCTTCTTTCTCAAAGGCAAGAGGAAAGTTACTAAATTCATTGCTTTTACTTGCGTCTTTTATTGAAAAACCAACAGGTGTTTTCTCTACGAATATTACCTAAATGATATCACTTGTAACAGCTTATAATAAATGAAATGGGTCGGTTGATTGTTTGTTTTGTTTTACGGCGTATCAACCCTTTTCGGGTGATTTAACGCCGAACTAAATTTCAAACAATTCAGTTTAGTATAAGTATTTTGTTTACTTGAATTTTATGGTATATCAACCATTGGAGGTTATTTAACGCCAAATCCATTTTCATAAAAACGAATAGTTCTATTTTAAACAATTCAGTTTAACGTAAGTACACAGTTTAATTGCCAAAAACATTTCTATTTCAAGCTATTCAGTTTATTCAAACAGTTCTAATTCAAATAATTCAGTTTAGTATAAGTATAGTTTTTGTCCATACACAGTTAAATGTCAAACAGTTCTATTTCAAACAATTCAGTTTAACATAAGTACGCATTTCGGTTCTATTTGACCCATAGATAGGATACTCTCAAGTGCTACCACTCCGGGCCAGAGTGGACCTTTGAGCGATGGCAATATAGAAGCATTTCGCATTCCCCAAAGCTCTAGCATTACAGAAACCTCACCATCAGATTGTTTTGTCATATCCAGGACACACGTTTGGGGGAGTCTTACCCTTCTGCAGATAAGCAGTCGGTGTATTCTACAGCCCCAACCAACTGAGCGAAATGAAATAGGGAAATTCAGTATATTTAAACATGTATGTAATTATAAAGAAGATAGTGAAAATCCGGCAAACACATGTGCACAACATAGAGAACCACTGGACAGATGTTTCGATCTTACTAGTCCTCATGAGCAGTGCATACCGTGATATCCCGCACTGGAGATCGAACCAGTGACCACAGAACGCTGAACAAGTGTTTGCTGGATTTTCTGGTCATCGTCATTCAATTTACAATATAAAAAAGAAAATCTGTATTCTTTCTTTTTTCGTTTACAGATTTTATAGGATTTCTATGCAGAACACTAATCATCCATACGACTCAGTTCTTCATGAATTTGCTGAATATGTAGCATAGGACCAACGTGTTTGGCTTTAAAGAAAGATGTCCGCAGAAAAAGAAATACTCAAACTCGAAGGTAAGGGAAGAAAATATAGCAGTCGTTAATTATTCACTTAGGGCTATGATCGTTGCCACTCGAAAAGTTCATGTAATTTACAAAGCGCTTTGCTTTGATGTGGCACAAGGCCGAATGAATGGGGCGCCCAATGAGACTCGAACTCACTCGTGTAGGTCTGCTAGTCTAGCTTGCTAACCGTTACACAAGTTCATTTTAGTTACGTTCTTCTTCTCCCTTCCTCTTGATGGTGACGGCGGTGTGGATGAGAGCTGGCTGTTGACACACGCCTGACAGATAGGTCATAGCAGAATGGGTCGGGCTCCGGAACCTTTGACGCACCTGTTTTGAAAGCTGCCTTCAACTCCCCTCAAATCTCGTGACTTGTTTTCTTATGAAGAGATTTTGGGAAACAAATCGAAGATCCCCGAATGTTCAATGTTACTAGTAAAACTGTCGTGAAACACGTGATAATTCATCTGTGATTATTTCAAAATCACATCTAACTTAGCTGGTCATTCTGCCCTGATTCACTGATTGACTACAGCCAATGCGCTCGCGCGCTCTCAACGACAGCGCCCGTCCGTAATATTACAAATAGTGTATCTTGGGTTATTTTTTCTTCATATTTTCGAGTTTTACAAAATGTTTTATATCTCACATGGTCTTGATCATCAATGAGAACTGAATATTTTCCTCTTTC
Organism: Sepioteuthis lessoniana; assembly: GCA_963585895.1. NCBI lineage: Eukaryota > Metazoa > Mollusca > Cephalopoda > Myopsida > Loliginidae > Sepioteuthis > Sepioteuthis lessoniana. Next base: position 16,796,827 of record OY757942.1, read on the forward strand.
CTAAAGTTTTAAATAAGTTTCAATCGAATGAATAATCCACCTTAGTTTTCGGTTAGATTTAATACACGTAGAAGAATAGTAAAAGTTCATATCCCTATCTCTTTCATTTCACAATGTTTTTCAGCATTTAATTTAGGTTTTCACAAAGAGAGAGATCGAAGTTTACTGTACTTAAAATTCACCCTTATCGCTTTTTAACATTCAGCCAAGGGATTATCTGGTAACAGTTTATACACAGAATTTAATCAGGTGATTCTCAGCTGACCAACGTGTATCCACTTACGCATTCAAACATCGGGTTCTAGTGCAGTTGAAATATTATCAGGGATATAAGGAAGGGAAGAAAAAGAAAGAAAGAAGAATGGGGAAAAGCTCTTTTTCCATTATACACAAAGCTTTCCGTCTCTTCTTGGCTAATGCTGAGATGATATTTCTTATTTTCTCATAAAAGTTAATAAAATATGAAAGTACGAAATATATATATATATATATATATATATATATATATATATATTGTGACGAGGAAATACGACACCCTCATACATTCTCTGGGGTGTAGGGAAAAGAGCCAAAACGTTGAATCGATAGCCAACTGTAGTAGTCACCAAGAAAGTGGAAGCAGGGGAAACGCTGTTTATCTTCAACCCTCCCTTAGGAGACATAGAGAGAACCTCACTCACTATTAACTATGTATACGTCAGCGAAGAGAGGCAGACAGCGACCGTGATTGGGACAAAGGGATAAACGGCCCAAAAGCCAACACGTGGTCATTTTTTACACGGCAGGAAAAAAAACAGTAGCTGTTCGTTGGTGAGAGAAAACATGTAGTTTGGATACGAAGGAAACCCAGATTCCAAAAATCTTGCCACGCAGAGAACGCTGAAAGGGAAAAGCTTCTCCTTTAAATAAATTCGCCCTCCTCTAGGAACCTCGTTAACTCAAACACCCAAAACTAAAAACTTGTCCACGAGAAAAGACAGAAGAATTAATCTTGGTCTTATCCGAAATAAGATGTGCATCTCTCTCAACGCGTTATGGGAGCACATTACGAAAGAAAGGAGAGAAAAGAAAAGACTCTACTAAATCCCAAGTAAGTGAAAATACAATTGAAGTATATTTAAGTTTCTCTTGTTATATTCATGCTGATGATAAATTACAAAAGGAAAGAATATCTTTGATAAGATAAAGGAGAAAAGAAGTGGTAATATTCCCTGAATGATAAACTTGAGATTTTGAATTCGTACTCTGCTACCAGACACAAAGTCTGATTGAAAGTCGACCATATCTACCGCGCTGAAGAATTGTGTTTTACCTTCCATCCTCAAAAAGAAAACTTTCTCGCTCCTGGCTTTTACCTGAATTGTTTCTTTTTTCTTTTTTTTTTTGTTCAATAAAAGAATATTGTTATTTTAATCTTGTTGACCCAAACACGTCAGTTCATTGTCTTCTTTTATTGTCGAAGTATTTTATTTGTTGAACACATTGTATTCGAGGGGAAAAACAAGCCAGTTAGCTGTGTTTAATTTTGATAACTCCCTTATAACCCAACTAGTGGCTTTAAAATGTGGTCCGACTAGGGCTTGGTGATATCTGTATTATTAAATAGCGTTGGCAGACCACAGCCCACCTATATATCCAGCTTTAACTGGTGAACCTATCGAGAACAAACGGAACCTTGGAAGCCCGCTGGGCTTATATGGCGGCGTGACAATATATATATATATATATATATATATATATATATATATATATATATCTGTACACACGCACACATACACTTGCATATATATATATATATATATATATATATATATATATATATATATTATATCCTCGGAAAGGGCATAAAATAAATAAGAGAAACACGTACTTAGAGAGAAAAATAAAAGTTATATACTACAGGAAACAAGTAATACTATGTCGCCTGTGTATTAAAGTCAAATGTTATATCTTTAGTGTAAAATTCCATAGTGTATTGAAAATAGGGATGATACTTCAACAATATATATATATATATATATATATATATATATATATATATATTCTGCTGCTATTTAATCAAAGAATCATCGCTATTTTAACAACACTTTTCATGAACTTAGGATGGTTATGACAACCAAAACGTTCAACTTCGACTTTCAAATTAAATTCATCAAATTCTGGATTTTTTTTCAACTTTTCTTCATAATTAAAGATTTGATTTCGTTATTTACAACCATATATATATATATATATATATATATATATATATATATATTAATGTTACGGTCATCCTGACACATTAAAAAAATGATATAATAAAAGAGATAAAAGAGAGATTTTAATTAATTACAGCATATAATACAAGTATCCACACACCAAGGCCTCATTATTTAACCCGAATGTTAATCGAAAGAAAGAGAACAATCCATTGTAAAACTTTCAAAGGCGACAGATGAGCGACAAGTTGTAATTGATAAGTTTCAATGATTTCGTAAAGAAAATGAAAATATCCAAATATATAAAAGTTAAGGAATTGGTCTGTGAAGACAGAAAATGGTATTTTACTGAATCTATTCTCTTAGCAGCTTTTTGTTTTCGAGTTTGGATTCTTTCGGACAGACTCTAAAGTCCATGAACCAATGGATAAGACGGAATTGAGGTTGCCGTAGCGGGAGTACAAAAACAACTGATTCGCGTCTCTGCCTTTTTTATTGTTTTTTTTACCTCTGTTATTATATAGCGACGCTAAGACCGTTTTTTTATAACATTACAAAAATATGCTAACGCAGAGTTAGATAAAACTAAGTTGCTGATGAATTCAAAAAACGGAACGCTATCAACGGAAATAGAATACTATCAATATATATATGCACGCGACGACGTGTGTCTAAAAAGTTATTGGACTGGTGTCAGAAAAAAAAATCTTTCAATTACAGACAACAGACTAGACGGTTTTTCTGACAAAGTAATCCCCCCTAATAAATTTTCCCATCCTTCTTTGATATGCTTTTATATACAGTTGGAAGGATTCTTTTGGGATGACCCTGAACTCCGTCGTTACAGCTCTCTTAATGACTTCCATGCCTTCCAAACGGATCCCATTGATGATAGCCTTGATCTTGGTGAAAAGGAAAAATAAGAAGGAGCAAGATAAGGTAAATAGAAAGATTATTCCAATGTGGCGATGTTTCATTTTGACCAGGAACTACAGGATGCACTATTAATTTTCAAACATGCCCAATTATTCAGTAATAATCTTTCAAACACTGTTCTTTTAATGTTCAGCTGAGTTTCGAACACCACATACCTCCTGACGATACCGCACATATCCTGCCTAATCTACTCGAAGTTAACATCAGTCCTACTTGGTGAAGGCCTCCCGCTCCTGATGTAATATTTCCTCTCCTCCCACTCCGTTTTAACCTATAAGTAAAGTAAAGTTGGCGACCTTAGTCGAGAGTGAACCGAAGTCTACTTTTCCATAGCGACTACACTGAGGTGTAGGGGAGGGCGCTACTCCTTTCCCTGGATTGCTCCACTTTACCCTTGATCCCTACCTTATATTGCTGAGTGTTAAGCAAGGAGGCATCAAGTAACATTTTTTGAGTCTTTGGTATGACTCGACCTGGGATTGAACCTGGGCTTCCCTGACCATTAGCGAACACTCTAACCATCATGCCAATTTCCGGTACAATTAAATATGGCGGGGGTTCATCAGAAATTCTAAAAAATCAAAGTGGGGCATCAAGTACCATTTTTTGAGTCTTTGGTATGACTCGACCTGGGATTGAACCCGGGCCTCCCGGGTCATTAATGAACACTTTAACCATCATGCCAATGTCTGGTAGTTAACTCCAAAACCCATTAGAGCGATATAGTGTTATCTCCATGTTCTTGCTGAAGCATTTCATGAGCTAAGGGCGAAGTTTTCACAAACCAGACCAAAAATTTCAGTTGCTCCATGTTAATCGTTTGTTCCTCAGTGCTCAGAGCAGAACGACCAGAAAAAGAGGAGGTATAAACAAAAGGATATGAAAAAATATAATGGTTGTAGAGAGCTAATATTACAGCTTTATACTCCCAAGACAACCATGTTAGAAGATAATACAATCTGCTTGTCACTCATTCGACCATTGCTCTAACAACACATCCTGTCCCATCACTTTTCAGACAGAGTTCACACAAACACACGAAAACACACATATACATATATATAGACAGATAGAGATAGTATGAAAATTTTACTTGCTTTGGACAATGCATGGTGACAGAAAGAAATAGAGAAAGATTGCCATCTTTATTTCTTTCTGTCACTATACATGAGAGATAGGAAAATAGATAGATAGATAGATAGATAAAGTTTGGTGTCATATCTAAAATTTACTTCTACGTGGTGGCTCTTACTCCGAAACAGAGGATACAGACTGCTTACTGCAAGGCTTGCCGAAAAGTTATATATATATATATATATATATATATATATGCAAATTTCATTAAACATAATAGACATTTTATGCCTACATATTCTCTTTTGGATCCGCTCGAATTCCCGTATTACTTTTATCGTATTCGGGGGGAATTGATTTAGGTATTGTCCATACTTGTATGTATCCCTAGTACTTTCTGCCCGACTTTGGGCCATCATCAGGGGAGAATCTGTTACAAAAGTGATGTAACTTTTGTTTTAGCAAATTACTACGGTGTAAGGACGTCTTTGCTGTTGGAGATTATGGCCATTAGAAATAACTCCTCTCCCTCGATTGGGGTGTTGCAAAAAACCAACGTTATATACAAATTTAAATGACCCCTAGGAGATTGTATCTCTGATAATAATAATATATATGTTGGTTTAACCTCAACTACCCTGTCGAGGAGACTTACAATGCACCTTTCTGACACAAGTTCAATAGCTCAGCATTTAAAAAAACATTCATGCCCAACAACACAACTACGAAAAATTCTCACCGACAACACAACAATACTCGAACATCAAAATAATAAACAAAAACTTCAGATTCTCGAAGCACTATATTTTAGAAACCTACAACCAGCACTTAATAGAATTAATTTTTAAACCAGTG
>OY757942.1:16804389-16924389 GCA_963585895.1 Sepioteuthis lessoniana
AAGTTGTTTTCGAAAGTTTAGGATTTTCATTTCTTATATTTCATGTACCACTTTTTTATTTTTGCTTTTTGTTTCTCCATGCATTGCGTGTTCCCCCAATCAAGATGAGATTAGTGTGCATCTTGGGAGACTAAACGGAGTTGTTTTCCCTTGTCACAGTATTTGAGGAACTTTCTCACGTCACGAATCCATTTAGGTCACATGTCAAGGTAAACCGGGATATCCGCTTCTTTCACGAATAGGTCTTAAAAAGAACAGACGGAGTGGTTCGGTCTTCCCGACGAGCACATGGGGCTCCCATTCTTTATATTCCAAACCTGAGAAGAATAAGTGGTTCCACCTTTTTGCTATATGGACTTTTCTGTTTGGTCCTTGAACGGATATGAAAATTGTATAGCCTAGGAAAGGAAGTGAGTTCCCCTACTCGTATTTTGTACTATTAAATGTCTTACTATATCAATTGACATACTCATATGAACCTGTTCATGTAGACGAGCAAAGGCAGGACGACCCGCAACAGTTCTGTGCCGATACAGGATGTAACCTTGAAGACTTACCGGGAGCGATGGACGACAGAGAAGGGTGGCGGGAGTCGGTCCGGGAGATCCACGCTGGCGGGACGACATGATGATGATGATGATGATATCAATTGACTTGATCTGTTTCCTACCAAATATTCTGTGTTAGGTTAATCTCTTTTGGGATAACCTTATGCCTTATAAGAAACGGAATATTATCCGCGAATAAACAACTCGTTAAATCTTATATGTGTTTTAAATTATTTGGCTCCCGTTGCTTCTAATTATTTTTGTCCTGTCTAATATGTATCCATTTCTCTGATTTTTTCAAAGTTGATCTTGTTTCTTTGATATTTTTGTGAATAGTTCAAGGTTGTTTCTGTTGTATGTTTAGATATAAGCGAAATGTTGTTTATTGCTAAGTTTTTTTGGGGTTCGTTATTCTTCTATTTGGGTTCTATATGCTAATTCGAATCTCTAATTAATGTTGTGGGATATATTCTCAGGTGAGGGGTAACATGTAGTTTTTCGTGGCAGACTTGTCGGAGGTTTTTGGTTTGTGACTGGTGTAAATTCTACATGCAAGAGAGTAAAGGATGAATTTTATTTGGCTTCTGAGGTGATGGCTCTTGAAATTAAGGTATGGTTGGGTGTCAATGGGTTTGTGGTAAAAAGACATGATAGTTTGCCATTTTGGTTTTTGATGAAGGTGTCTAAAAACGGTAGTTCTTTAGAATTATGTTCTGTGGGGAATTTTATCTTAAGTTTTGGTATAAGTTAAGTATATCACTGATATTGCTGCATAAACACTTCTAAAATCCTGGTATCGTTTAAATGAATTAATAAATTTACTTTTTATATTGTTGCTGCATTTTTTTCCACGATTTCTTATAGATTTTTCTGTACAGATACAAAAGTTTAGGGAATGTATGTTGGTACTATTTTGGTTCCTGGAGTTTGGGTGTAGTTTTTGTTGTCAAATTGGAAAGAATCATTCTTCATTATTGGTTCTATATCATCGGGGATAAATATTGTTTATTCTTTATTGTGGGAAATGTTTATTAAAATAGACTTCAGTAGAATTTCGTTGAGATCCCTTTATAATTCTCCTTGATGGTTCTTCAGGTTTGGACAAAATTTTAGGCCTCGTTTTAATCTGTCTATTTGTCAATCTTCATATATATATATATATATATATATATATATATATATATATATATATATATCAGAAGAAAACTCAAAACTGTTTAAACTGTCATTATATATATATATATATATATATATATATATATATATATAATTTCTTTGCTCATGCTGAGAATGACGATTGCTCTGCAGTAAGTGAATCGACTGAAAAAGTCAACAGAGTTTCGAACCTAGCTTGAAACATCTCGCGGGTCAAGCAACACTGAAATGTTGCGATACAACGAAATAGTCTGTCAGTGGTTGAATATATATATATATATATATATATATATATATATATATATATATATATATATATATATAATGCAATAAAATACCAGTTATATAGAATATCATATACTCTTTATAATTAACCACCTTGTGAGCAGTGCTTAGAATATTTTCCTTGCGGTGGGGTAAGTTCCCCTAAAAAGGTTTTTCGCGTGTATGACACGAAACTGCATCTGATGAAGAGGTTACAGTTTTGGATATCTGGAGAGTGTAGCGTACCCCTTAATACCAATACTCCCAACTCAACTATGTTCGGTTTCCATTTATGGATTAGATAAATTATTTTAAAAATCATATTTTCCCAAAGGAATTTTTGATATCATATAAGTAAGTAAAGTTGGCTACAGTAGTCGAGGGTAACCCGAGGGCTCCCTTTTCGATAGCTACTACACAAAGGTGAAGGGGAGGGCACTACTCCTATCCTAGGCTTTCCCCACTTTACCCTTGATTCGTACCTAATGATGCAGAGTGTTAAGCAAGAAGGCATCAAGTATTATTTTTTGAGTCTTTGGTATGACTCGACTTTGGATTGAACCCCGGGATCCTGGGCCATTGGCTAACGCTCTAACCATTATGCCAATATCCGTTTATAAATATCATATGATATCATATTCATATAATTTTAAATTATTTCTATTGTTAGTTTCTGTTTGCTTTAGTTAATGGCAAGTGAACCTTAGTGGGTTAATTAATGCAAAAGCCACCCTTGTAGAAGAACAGCAGTGATAACACTCAGACTATCAGTTAAAGTTGGCGACCATAGACGAGGGTTACCCGGAGGCTCCCTTTTCAATAGCTGTTACCCTTTTCCCTGGACTGCTCCACTTGACCCTTGATCCATACCTTATAACGGTGAGTGTTAAGCAAAGAAGTATCAAGTACCATCTTTCACCACTGGCCTTCTTCAGGTGATTAACCACGACCTCGGATAGGAATGCTGAGTCTTGTAACCGTATCCCCAGTAATTACTGTCTTCCATAGTTGTTGTCTATCGCACCACTGACCACTTGGTCAGGATTTGAAACCGCTATCTTCTGACAATGCTCACGTGGAACCGTAGAGACTCAACGCCTCTATCCGCTGCGCCACAAAGGGGCGATCCAGGATGGATTTTTTGGTCTTATAAATCCAATTATTTGTTCTCCTTATCTGGTCTTCCATAGTCGGGTCCGTACCGAATTTGTAATTGTCTTTAATTGGAATCATTTTGAGACAAGGCTTCTTAATCTGAGAATTAAAACGTGGTGCGACCGACAATAACTATGCAAGGCAGTAATTACTGGGGATACGGTTACAAGACTCAGCATTCCTATCCGAGGTCGCGGTAAATCACCTGAAGAAGTCCAGAGGTGAAATTTGGCCGAAACTTAGTGAAAGAAGGAACAACACAAAAACTACCAAGGTGAGGACAAAAAGTCCGCAATAAAAAAAAAAATTATTCTCATATATATTGTGTTCTTAAGTAGCAAGTGGTTATCTTAGCAGTTCTTTTTGCTTTTTAAGAAGTTTAAATGAAGACGTTAAAGTCTTTTTTTTTTCATGTCTAAGTCATGGTGTAATAGAAAGTGCCCCATACGAGCCCAAACGCTTTCGACCATTTCGCTTGTTTGTGTTAAGTTGTATGTTGCTGTGAGTTGCTGTGAGCTTTAATTGGAGTGCCTTTTTTGATATGTGGTTGGTTCATTCTGATTGCATGGGCTGTAGCGTTAGATATTAAATATGTTTAAAATGTTAACACCTGTGTTAAAAGCTATTTTATTTGTTGTAGGATTTTAGTTTTATGTTTATTGAGGATTTGTTTCCGGGTTTTATGGTTATTTTTATATATAATTTTTGTATTATTAATTAGGATCTTTCTATTTATGCGAACATTTGAGCTTCGATAGATAGATGTACACATAGACGGTATCCAGTATCCGAACCAATTGATAGATAGATATATAGATAGATAGATAGAAAGTGTGTGTGTGTGTGTGTGTGTGTGTGTGTGTAATGAGAAATAAGAATAGTCTGGAATTGATAGATCGATAGATAACCCAATGTGGTTACAATGAAGTGGTAGAAAAATCGATTGAAAGAAACGATAGATATATTTAATGACCACTTCGTAAGTACACAGAAGTTAGTTACATGTCGTGAAACAGACAGACTGACAGACAGAGTGAGAGAGACTGTATTAATTCCAGTGAGTTTAAAACCTACCTAGCAGGAAAGAACCGACCAAGCAGGTAACTAATTAAATCCGAGTGGAAATGGAAAGGGCGGGGTTATGTATTCGATGTCTTTTATGTTAACATCGGGAAATAAGTGCCATAGTCAGGTTCACTTAGAACATTCTCATTTTATGTTTAAACGAATTAGAGCAAATGTGTGGAGACATTGCTTTGCAGTTCGGTCAAGTGAGATGCTTTCGTCATACTTTTCCTTATCCTACTGTAGTGAGGCTAACATTGTCCCTCACCACCATGAATAAGAACAATTTTTTAATTAAGAGGGAATAAAAGAACGGAAAGGAAAAGAAAGACGAAGAAAAAGTAAAAGCAGAAAGAAAGAAACAAACAAACAAAAAAGAAGAATAGAAAGAAAGTTTTGAAAGAATAGAGGAAGAAATAAAAGAAAAAAAGAAATGAAAAAAAGGAAAGAATAGAAGGAGACAACAAAAGAAAGAATGAAGGAATGAAAAAATGAAAGAAAGAGAAATCAACAAAAAGAAAGAAACACAGACAGAGGGAAAGTTTTGAAAGAAAGAAAGAAAGAAAGAAAGAAAGAAAGAAAGAAAGAAAAATGGAAAAAAGAAAGAAAACACTGTAAAAGAAAGAGTGAAGGAATAATAGAATGGGATATATAAAAAGGACAAAGAAAAAGAAATAAAGTAATGAAGAAAAAAGAATAAGAATAAAAAACAGAAAGAAAGAAAGAAAGAAAGATAAAGTATAAATAAAAAAAAAAAGAAAGAATCTGGAAATGAAAAATAGTAAGAAAAAACATGAAGGAAAAAGTTTAAAAATAAATGAATCAAAAAGAAAAAAGAAGAAAAATGAAAAGAAAAAAAAAAGGAAAAATGTTAAGGAAGTAAAGGAAAAGTGAAATTTTATGAAAAGTATGGAAGGAAAAAGAAAAAATATAAAAACAAAAAAACGACTGAAAAAAGGAAAAAAGTATTTTTTTTAAATTTGAAAGAAAAAGAAAATGGATAAAGAATGAAAGAAAAAAGACAGAAAATATTAGAAAAATGAAAGAAAAGCGAAAACGTATTTTTAAGAAAGTATTAGAAAAAAGAATAAAGAAAAAAGAAAAAAATATAAAAGTAAATGAAGGAACAAGGAAAAATACGAAAAGAAACGAGGTAAAAAAGAAAAAGAAATAGAAAGAAATTAATGAGAAAGAAAGTAACAATGAAATAAATGAAGAAAAAAGAAAAAATATTAAAAAAACGAAGGAAAAAGAAAAGTGGTGAAAGAAATGAAAAAAGAATATCATAAGAAATGAATGAAAAAAGAAAAAAGAAAAAAGAAACGAGGCAAAAAATAATATAAAAAGAAATGAAAAAAGTATAGAAATAAATGAAGTGGTGAAAGAAATGAGGAGAAAAGAATATAAAAAGAAATGAATGAAACGGGAAAAAGTAAAAAAGAAATGAAGAAAAAGTGTTAAAAGAAATGAAGAAAAAAGAAAAAGTATACAAATGTTGAAAGAAATAACAAAAAAAAAATTTAAGTAAAAAAGAAATGAAGAAAAAGTGTAAAAAAATTGAAAAAGTGTAAAAAGAAATGAAAAAAAAAAAAAAAGAAAAAGTATACAAAGAATTGAAGTGTTGAAAGAAATAAGGAAAAAAGAATATAAAGAAAGGAAAAAAAAGAAATGAAGAAAAAAGTATTAAAAAATTGAAGAAAAAAGTGTAAAAAGAAATGAATGAAAAAAGAATAAGTACTCAAAGAATTGAAGTGTTGAAAGAAATAAGGAAAAAAGAATATAAAAGAAGTAAAAGAAGAAATGAAGAAAAGTGTAAAAAGAAATGAAAAAAAAAGAAAAAGTATACAAAGAATTGAAGTGTTGAAAGAAATAAGGAAAAAATTATAGAAAAAATAAAAAAGAAATGAAGAAAAAAGTGTAAAAAAATCTAAAGAAAAAAGTGTAAAAGGAAATGAATGAAAAAAGAAAAAGTACACAAAGAATTGAAGTGTTGAAAGAAATAAGGAAAAACATAAAAAGAATGAAAATAGAAAAAGTAAGAAAAGAAATGAAGAAAAAAGTACAAAAAATGAAAACAAAAAGGAAGAAACAAAATAAAAGAAAAAGAAAATATATACAAAAAATTGAAGAAAAAAGTTAAAAAGAAATTAACGAAAAAGAAAAAAGTGTTAAAGAAAATGAAAGACAAATTTTAAAAAGAAATGTGGGAAAAATAAAAATATTAAAAGAAATTAATGAAAAACAAAAAAGTATAAGAAGAAATGAAGAAAAAGGAAAAAAAGGAAAAAAACGAAATGAAAGATAAAACAAAAAGTAAACAAAGAAATTAATGCAAAAGGGAAAAAGTTTAAAAGAAATGAAGAAAAAAAAGCATGAAAAGAAAACCCTAATTATTAAATCTACAGAGTGTTCCAATATACATGGGACCCATGTGACTGCTATTAACTCTACAAATAATAATGTGTTCTTTTTTGCTTCATACTTGAAGATAGTATACTATAACAACTGTTAACTCTTGATAACAAGGCCTTAGACTTTAAAGGAAAAATATTTTGTGTCATTACTTATTTGGAGACAAAATCATTCAACATTATATCAATAAAATTTCTCAGTAAAGTTTATCTTATCACCAGAAAAGCTAAATTTATGGTTGGGGTGTGGAAATGGAAGTCGGTGTTTTGATTGTTCGTCTACAATCCATAAATCTGACAACTTTTTATGCAAGAACTCTCATATTTCGTTCTATCTTTTTCTCGTGTTTCGATGGCTGACTGCTATGCAATGTTGTAGTTAGAAATAAACTTTTGTATCTAATGTAAAAACCGACCCGTCTTGTATTTTGCGTATTGATGTTCGACATGGTGCCGTGTCGGTGAGGTAACGTTATAAATTTATACGAAATATTTTTAAAAATTACCAACAGTAACTTTATGAAAAATATCTCTAAGCACATCTCAGAAATAAACATTCGAGGGTAATTCAAAAGTTTTAAAATATTATGGTACTATTTACCAACCCCTCCGCTCGGGCAGGATATGACACAAGGTCAATTTTTAAAACATAGCAGTCAGCCATCGAAACACGAGAAAAAGATAGAACGAAATATTATGGTAGTACGTGAGGTACTAGAGCGAGTCAAAAGTTTTGCAATATTTTGGTAGTACTTGTAAAAAAAATTGCAATATTTTCGTAGTACGTGAGGCACAAGGGTGAGTTAAAAGTTTTGCAATATTTTGGTAAAGTGATGTACAATTTGGAATTTCCAGATGTTTTTTTATTGCGATCTTGAAAGTAAGCAACCACACTAGTCCATGAGATACAAAGTTTGTTTCATACTTTTTGATTGGTCCTCATCAGATTTGTTTCAATGCTTCAGAGAATGGTTTTAAGCCGACTTGATCTTGCCCGATTGAGGTTCTTGCAACCCGAGCGAAATTTCTTCAACCATCTATTTTCTGTACCGTGATCAACTCAGCCTTTACTTTTCACATAACAATTATTATTTGCTGGTTACACCCCCGTTCGAACCCATAAAGTTGGTGTTAACCAATTCACAACGTGTCAGAGCACCAACTAGTACGTTACTACTAACCACCGTGGTTACTTTTCCTTAAATTACTTTAGTCATGTTATATATGTGCCAAAAACTAGGACATACTACCAAAATATTGCAAAACTTTTGACTCATACTCGTACCTCACATAAAAAAGTAAAGTTGGCGACTTTAGTCAAGGGTGACCCGAAGGATTCCTTTTCGATAGCTACTACACCAAGGTGTAGGGGAGGGTGCTACTCCTTTCCCAGGATTGATCCACATTACCTTATAGTGTTAAGCAAGGAGGCTTCAAGTGCCATATTTTGAGTCTTTGGATTGAACCCAGGTCTCCCGGGCCATTGGCGAACACTCTAACCGCTAGGCCAATGTCCGGTACTTCCAAAATATTACAAAATTTCTGATTCGCTCTTCCTTTCACGAAGCACTAAATGAAATTTCGGTCAATTTTTATATTCAATCACACCCACCAGAAGCATTTACAACATTCAAGCAAATCTTACACAAGCAAAGGAGATATATCATAATAACCTCCACGCAGACAAGTGGGATATTCTTCTGTTTCTCCTCTCCGCAGCTAAGTAGGATATCCTCTTCTCAATCAATTAGGATATTCTTAATTCTCGAAACGTACCTTGTTTCTGTGTCTTAGATGACAATAAACAATCTGATGGTGAGGCTCCAGTAATACTGGAGCTTTGGAGAATACGGAATATTGCTATTGCTCCAAGGTCCACCTTCGCCTGAAGTGGTAGCACCTGATAGGGTCCTCTCTAAGGATCAAATTGACATTTAAACTGTATGCAAAACTATGAATTATGCTTAATTGAATTGTTTGAAATAGAACTGTTTGATACTTTAATTGTGAATAAAATAATGACTCATGTTTAATTGAATTGTTAGTAATACATAACAATACTTGAAACCACCTAACTTTTACTTATGTTAAACTAAATTGTTAGGGTTGTATCGCCATAGCCATAACGATATCAATCAAACATGATTTCCGAAATTCAATGAACGAACGAAACACTTCTTTATAAAAATATATCTCTCATTTTAAAGGGGCCAACAGTTTGTTGTTAGTTGAGAGATAGATGGAGAGACATATACTCAGAGGGGAGACATCTTCTTGTCCCATATCTTCTTCCAGGGGCCAAGGGGTGCCAACTCTTGCATCCCCTTTCAAGCCGTGTCGTCAGAGAGGTCTAAGACGCCTCTGATCGGCTGCGTGTCCCTGGCTCGACACCCGATTCTCTGCCTCTGTCTAAATCTGACCGCGTGGTTATCACGTGGTCTCCTACGGGTTACACACCTGTTGGACCTGACTGCCATGACGCACTGTCATCCCCCTGTTTACTAATCACAACCTGACAGCTTGTCAAAACACACGGGTTCACTAGGAACGAACCTAAAATCCATGTCGTATGTTACATAACATTAGAAATAGAACTGTTTGATAATTTCTCTGTGTGTATCAACAAAATGTGTTTATAAATCATACACTTGACATATATGTAAAAACAGGATTTAGCATTAAATAGCCTACAATGGTTTGATATGTCTTAAAACCAAACCAAACCAAACCTAACCAATTAGCTTGCTTCTAGGCCTAACCTTGCCGGCAAAAGCACTTTTTTGTGGCTTGAAATTACGAATTTGTTCTCTAGACGAAGTCAAACATTACAAAAGAATATAGGTTAATCATTAAGGCTTGTAGGGCCCGTAGAAATTCCACCGAACAAAAAAGAAATCAACTTAAGCAATTTAAGAAAGAAAAGTGGATTAAAAATTTTATTACACATAAATCTTATTGTTACCTTTGCAATATAAAAAATGTATAGTACAAATAATCTATAAAATATATAATATGAATAATATATAAAAAAAATAAAGTGATGGTTAATACACACATCTTTTATTAGTATTAAATCTACAGGAACTATAAAATCAACATATAGTTATATATTCTCGTTTGGTTTGGTTGTTTTTTTTTATTTAATGTTATGTAAACATTAGTAGATTATTTAATGCCAAAGCCATCCTTGTAGAAGAAAAGTTGAGGTTTTATTTAATACATAGCTGGTGGAAGAATAAGAAGGTTCATGCTTTTTCCCCAAGGGTATTAGTCTGAAAGTTAGCGTTATAGCACACCGTTAATATTAAAATATTTTGTGGATAACAGTATTGTTGGTACCGAGGAATCGTCGAAGCTCTTTTTCTTTTCCCTTTTCAGCCTTTGACAGCACATTACTAAAATATTATCACATCTTTAGAGCTCATCAGATGCTTAGAGCCTATCATATTTTCAGCAAAGCATCATCCATATTGCTAAAAAGTATCACATCTTTAGAGCTCATCAGATCCTTAGAGCCTATCATATTTTCAGCAAAACATCATCCATATTGCTAAAAAGTATCACATCTTTAGAGCTCATCAGATCCTTAGAGCCTATCATATTTTCAGCAAAACATCATCCATATTGCTAAAAATTATCACATCTTTAGAGCTCTTCATATTTTCAGCAGAGCATCATCCACATTGCTAAAAAATTATGACAATATTAGAGCTCATCAGATCCTTAGAACCTATCATATTTTCAGCAAAGCATCATCATGATCATGTAGCGCGACACTAATTAATGTTTACTGAGATATTTACAGAGGATAAAGGAAGTCAACACGGTAATTAAATCGGAAATGGATACACTATTTGATCTACTACAAATCATACTTTCTTGTTGATATAAATCTACTTGTTGTTTTTTTATTTTTGTTTTATTTTCTGTTTCTTGTTTTTTGGTTCCGTGGAATTTCCACAGGTGCTGCAAGTGTTTCTAATTCCTTTAAAAGTTTGCCAATCACTCGCACCAACTGCAGCCAAGAACGTTGCAGTACTGAAGGAATGTCTGAGAGGAAATGTTGCTTTTAAACTCATCGCTTCATGGCAAAAAAAACCCTGGCAGAATTGGGGTCAGATTACTACTTGTCAAATCCATCTTTCTGGTCGTAAAAAAATAAAAAAAAATAAAAAAAAAGAAATCAAGGCCTTTCTGACCTGCGCGCATCTACGAAAGCGGAACACGCAATAAATTTTTGGATTCCCTGGAAGATGAATAATTTATAATCCATGCCATGATGGATTGGATTTATTAAACAAATACTTTATAATATTTATCAATTTATATATAGAGAAAAAGAAAATGCAAAAGAAACATTAAACAAAAAAAAAAAAAAAAAATCGAAAATATATACAGAGTTGAAAAAGTATCGAGACTGCAGCTATATTTACCGAAACAGAAATGAATAATGAACGAAAAGTTTATTTTCTTCAAAATATAAGCTGTATTGAAAAAGTATCGGGACTAAAGCGGTATTTACAAAGATAGAAATGAACGTTTATTTTCTTCAAAATATGAAGAGTGTTCAAAATATATCGACACTGGGGTATTATTTACTAAGACATAAATTAACAATGACTGAAAAAAACGTTTATTTTCTTGAAAATACGAAATGTGATAATCAAGACTGAAGCTGTATTTACTCGTACATAAATCAACAATCAATGAAACCTTAATTTGTTCAAAATACGTGCTGTGTTAAAAAAGTATCGAGACTGAAGCTGTATTTATCGCGACTAAATAAACAATGAATAAAACATTCATATCTTCAAAATACGAGCTGAGCTGAGCTTAAAAAGGTATCAATACTGAAGCTGTATTTTTCGAGACAAAAATAAACAATGATTAAAACGCTAATTTTCTTCAAAATACGTGCTGTGTTGAAAAAGTATCGAGACTGAAGCTGTATTTACCTAGACAGAAATGAACAATAAATAAAACGTTCAATTTTTTCAATACACGAGCAGTATTGAAAAAGTATCGAGACTGAAGCTGTATTCACCGAGACTAAATAAACAATGAATAAAACTTTCATATCATCAAAATACGTGCTGTGTTGAAAAAGTATCGAGACTGAAGCTGTATTTACCTAGACAAATGAACAATAAATAAAACGTTCAATTTTTTTCAATATACGAGCAGTATTGAAAAAGTATCAAGACTGAAGCTGTATTTACCTAGGTAGAAATGAGTAATGAGTGAAAGGTTAATTTTCATGAAAATAGTCCCATTCATTCAACGCACTTGTTCTACCGTGTTGTTCTCCAATCGAATCACTTTTGAGGGTACTCTTTTGATATACTGTGAAGCGTGGTCGTTGAATTGTCAAAATGAATATTCAATATACTAAACAAAAAGTCATACGATGAAAGATCTATTGAGTAAGGAGGTTTTTGTACTGGCACAACCCAGTATTTCTTCAAAATACTTCTTGTTCAAAAAGCATCGAGACTGTCTTCATAGATTTTATTTTTCTATCATTCAGTCGAAGATGAAATTGGAAAATTTGTTTCTTTTCTACTGTCAGTCATCTTTGTATGTTTCATTTGAACAACCCAGGCATAATTTTCTGCATCATCACCTTGGCTAATACAATTCTTGATTCGTCACTGAAAATCACTTTCATCCAACTGTCCACACGCCATGACTACTTCCTTCTAACCCATTTTAACTTCATTTACTTATGTTTCTGTGTAACTGTTGGTTTTTATTTGGCTTTTCTCTAATGAAACTTTTTTTTTCAGTCAGCCGATTTCTTACTGTTCTGTCACAAACATAGACTTTCGTTTCAACTCACTTGGTTTTCATTTGTTTTTTGTGCATTTTCTATTCTCAACATGTTTTTTGTGCATTTTCTATTCTCAACATGTTTTTTGTGTATTTTCTATTCTCAACATGTTTTTGTGCATTTTCTATTCTGAATGTGTATTGCTTTCAGTTTTGTATTCTAAGCTCTTTGAGACTTTCGTCGTCTAACAATATATTTTCCGTTTTTGATTACCTCATTTCTTTTATATTTTCAAATCGTTTTAAACACAGCTGACTGGGAATAGCCAACTTCTTTTACAACACTTCACTGAGGATACCTTCTTCAATAAGTCTTATGATCGTCTTCATTATTTCACCTGATTCTTCTTTCCTTGGAATCATGGTTCCTTTCAGTTTCCAATTACTTGTTGAGGTCTGCAAGAAATGTCTTTTAACTGTACACTGATATATATATTATGGCTTCAGCTGGTATTTGTTTTATGAGATCATTCCATAATTTCTTTCTTCAAATTGTTCTATTCCATATTTTTCTCTGTAGATCTTTGAAAAAAAATCATGCCATTAATTTTAGTTTGTTCTAGTAATATTTTACGAAGACAGAATGTTCAGCTATAAAAAAAACGTTTTACGCCTTTATTTTAGTAGTTTATTTACTGCTAAAAAACTACTGAAAAACATTTCTAAGTGTGGCAGTACCATGGCTGGTATAGTATTATGATAGAGCGTTTTGTGAAATAATGATATGCAAAAGCAGACAGTTTTATTTTTTTATGATACGGCTTTTAAAGATCCGAATCGCTTAGTCTAGTACAGTAGTCAAACAGTGAAGTAGATTGGGTTCTCTTGCTTCGGTGGGGTGATAAGTCTCGGACAGGAAAAAAATCTGAAAAATCTGAGAAGAATCTGTGTCACATTGGTACCACATTCTTCTGTTATTAGCTTATCCAAGAAATTTAGTTGGTTCAATAAAACGTTCACCAACAAAAACAAATCACTTGTGAAGGTAGCCGAACATTTTTATCTTAAAAAGAATTGTTGGGTCGTCATACGTCGAAGATTCTAACACACACACACACACATACACACACACATATATATATATATGTATATATATATATGTTAGGAGTACAAAATTTGATAATGCCAATAAATAGACCCAAAGTTTTATTTATCATGGGAATAAAAACATAAAAAGCAAAAAATAAAAATAAAAAAAGAAAATTATTCAATTTAGTCGAAAAGTTCAAATACAAAGAATTCAGCTTAGTATAAGTATAGTTTTTGTCTACACACAGTTAAATGTCAAAACAGTTCTATTTCAAACAGTTCAGTTTTGCATAAGTACGCAGTTTAAGTATCAAAACAGTTCAAGTTCAAGTAATTCAGTTTAGCATAAAAAACTCAGTAAACTCTCGAAACTACAGTTACGTTCTATTTCACCCATAGATAGGACTCTATCAGGTGCTACCACTCCAGGCCAGAGTGGAGCTAGGAGAGATGGCAATGAAGGGGTACTCCATATTCTTCAAAGCTCCAACATTAATGGAACTTCACCATCAGATTGTTTAGCGTCATATACAGGAAACACATTGAGGGAGGGTCTTTTCCCTCAGCAGAGAAGCAGTCGGTGTATTCTACAGCCCAATCAATGGGCAATGTAAATGTAGGTTTACGGTATATCCCCAGTGACATAACATAAAGAAGTCAAAATATCCCAAACAACGTGAAATCAGTTTCCTTATATATATATATTATAACAGTGTTGGTTGTCACAATCTCACTCGGTTGGTTTCAGGCAGACCAAATGCGGTATGATTTTGAGAGTGCTCAATATCTGTGATAGAGTTATTATATAATAATAGATAAATATGTATTAGTTTTTATATACATTTAATAGCATTATTACGACAATCATCTGCCTCATGATTGTCGTTTATAAGACGGCAAGAAACCAGTGGTCTCAGCTTAGCATCCATACTATTAAATATATATAAAAACTACTACATATATACATATATATAGCACTGTTAACATTTTGGGCGATGTTTAGCATCGGATAGTTATTTATCTTGACATTCTGTTTCTACGTTAGATTCAACAAAAGCACCGGCTACAACTTGTACATTTATTCATTACTCGACTTCATTCCAAATCTAGTTTTGAAGTAGGTATCATTCTATTAAGGAATAGGATTATCATATTTACCAACCCCTCCGCTCGGGCAGGATATGACACAAGGTCAATTTTTAAGCGGAGTTTAACAGGTTTGAATTCAGAGTTTTCCTTCTCCTCGACTATTTGCCTCACCAAGGCTGAAGAACCTCGTCTGTCCTACTATTTAACCCCTAGCCGGAGGGAGAATATTTGGATTCATACCTTTCCCAAGGGTATTAGTGCTATGTGAAATGCAATCAGTCAGGTCCAGGATTTGAACTCTTTTCGACGTGTCCATATCCTGCGACGATAACCATTACATCACAGGCACCTCCAAAGGAATAGGATTATAGTAAATGGAATCTGGCGCATCAGAAGTACAGATTTTAAAAGTAAATATCTGCTTATAAGTCTCAAGGATCCATGAGAATCAATAAAAATTCACTGCGTTTTCTGAAATGCTTAACGTTTTGTTTGGTTTTATGGCACATCAACCTCTTTGCCTTATTAATGCGAAATTCATTTTCAAACATAAACAGTTCTATATTTTAAACAATTCAGTTTAGTATAAGTACATTTTTAATGTCAAAAACAGTTCCCTTTCAAACAATTCAGTATAGCGTAAGTACGCAGTTTAGATGTCAAAGCAGTTCTATTTCACGCAATTCAGTTTAGCATGAGTACAAAGTTTAGTTCTATTTGACCCATGGATAGACTCTATCAGGTGCTACCACTCCGGGCCAGAGTGGACTTAGGAACGATGGTAATGAAGGGGTATCCAAAATGCAGAGGGCGTCCAAAAACTCTGTGAGTTATCGTTGTTTGTTTGTTTGTTTGTTTTTTTTTTTAAATATATATCTAATATATATTTATTTATGATTATTGAATAATAGCTCTATCCTTGATATTGAGCACACTCCAAATTATATTGCACCTGGTTCGACACTAACCCACAAAGTGATTTAGAGTCAATCAACACTGTTATAATATATATATATATATATATATATATATATATATATATATATATATATATATATATATGTGTGTGTGTGTGTGTGTGTGTGTGTGTTCTTCAATCCAGTAAATCTGGAGTAGTGGACAATTCCTTCTGGACAAATAACTTATTCAAATTTTGAATATTTATATATTCCTGGTAAAGAGTTCAATGTAAATAAATTCCCAGAACAAATAATATTATTTCAAGAAAAAAAAATTCGATCACATTAGGATAATGAATTTATTTCCATTCCGTTAAGAGCATTGATATGAATCAAGGATTCCAAAATAATTTTTAACTGGACTTCATCAGATCCAATAGGAAAATAAAATAAATTACAACCAGACAGGAGGGATAGTCACAGGAAGAAAGGAGGGGGAGAAAAGAAATCCATTTACCGTTACCCATGTAAGGCTAGTTCCTGTCCTTCTCCTTTCAGATTAAGACTACTACAAAACCAATAAAATTAACAATTCCAGTCATACATATCCAAATTTCAACTTTTTTAAACAAAATTACCATATTTTTTCATCATTTTTTCTTTGAAAGCTACCAAAACCCAAGGCGTTAATGGTAAGATTTCTTTAATCATGTAACAATATAGATATATTGTCATCCACAAACAGATTGTTTCGTTGTATCATAACGGCCCAGTGTGGCTAGACACGTGAGGCGCTCCAAGCTGGGATCGAAATCCGCCTAAGTTTATAACTAGCAGCTGACATACCCGTAGGCCAAGCCTGCAACTAAGCAAGCGCTCGGGAATTAACGCAAATGTATCAAATTTCATTTTGTTTACATTCTGCGCTATCGGATGCTGGACAATGGCGTGTATTCTTATATATATATATATATATATATATATATATATATATATATATATTGTACATTCATATTTGTGTTGACGAACGCTGCTAATATATATATATATATATATATATATATATATATATATATTGTGTGTGTGTGTGTGTGTGTGTGTGTGTGTGTGACCAATATTTCGATAAATGTATTCTTCTGTCGACTTACCCCAGCCACATAAAAAGAAAAGAAAACGAAATATGGGAAAAATCTTTTAAGAAAAAATTTCCTATGTAATGACCAGATCCGAAGGGCAAATATGGTTGTTGAATCGAGCCCAGCATTTTCGCAAATCCTGTCACTCGAGAGATTTATCATTTCCTGCGAACGCTGCTAATATATATATATATATATATATATATATATATATATATATATATATATATATTCTTTTATAGATTCATAAGAATATGTTGTCTTAAAAAAATTGATATAATTTGAGATATACGATTGTGTTTCAGAAAAATCGATAGCATATCAAAACCTAATAATTTGGCTACTTCCCATTCAAATGATTTCAGGATATATCGAAACACAAAATTCTCTGCTTCATTTTTGAACATCTTTTGCCTCATTTTCCGAAACGCAAAAAAAAAAATATATATTTTGAGACAAGAATAAAGAATAACTTCTGAAATAAAAATAAAACTTTATAAAGAATAACACTTTTGATTTTAAGTGGAATAATGTTTATTAGATAAGAAATGTATGGCTTGGTCCTCAAGAATACCTGCCATTACATATGATATCTATATTTATGTAATTGTCCAACCCCTCCGCTCAAGCAGGATGTGAAATACAGAGTAGACTGGTTGTCATTGCAAGGTTAAAGATCACAGTCTGACCTACTATTTACCCATAGATAGAGGAAGAATACTTGAATGCGTATCTTTCTGAAGGTTATGTGAAAAGCAAACAGCCTCGTCCAGGTTTTGAACTCGGGTGGCTATGTTCATTACCAACGACGATAACCAATTACATCACGGGCACCTCTCAATGAATTGTATGTATAAAGATATAATATGACTGCGTATGAAACGTATGTGTCAAGGTGACAAGATGTAATATGTATGTGTAAAGGCAAGTATCTGCCCATTGGAATTCACGTGATCTGCTGTAGTTTTTGATTGGCTAGGATTGTTTGTTGGAGCAAACTATACAACCTGTGAAAGATAATAGTACGGGCAGAGTTCGATGCTTCTTTCAGCTGAGAAGGCAGAGATTATTTTCCGCTTTTATTTTTCTTCCTTTTTTTTCATGTCAGTCCGGTAAGCGCTTTGATTTAAGACGACACACTCCTTTCTGTACACAGCAATAGAGAAAAAAAAATCAAACAAAGAAAAAACAAAAATGAAATGAGTTCTTCGCCAATTGACATTCATGAAATTCATACACTAGTTCGCAGGAAATGATAAATCTCTCGAGTGACAGGATTTGCGAAAATGCTGGGCTCGATTCAACAACCATATTTGCCCTTCGGATCTGGTCATTACATAGGAAATTTTTTCTTAAAAGATTTTTCCCATATTTCGTTTTCTTTTCTTTTTATGTGGCGGGGGTAAGTCGACAGAAGAATACATTTATCGAAATATTGGTCACACACACACACACACACACACACACACACACACACACAATATATATATATATATATATATATATATATATATATATATATTAGCAGCGTTCGTCAACACAAATATGAATGTACAATTAAAATATCTACTTTAATATATTTCTTCTCACGCACTCTGATAAATATGAAGGAATGGGATTTATTCTTAAACTAAAGACTCACTTAAGGTCACCACATTTCTTCCATCTATGTGTGAAATACTTGGATCTCATTGGTAAAAAAATGTTCCCGACAGTAGATATGACGTCATCGTATTAATTTTTGGGCGTCTAAACTTTTTAGGTGACCCATTCTCCCGCATATATATATATATATATACTTTCCCTATTCATCTTTTAATTAAAGAATGTATTACAAAAATAAAGCACACACACATACGCACACACACACACACACACACACACACACACACACACACACACACACACACACGTATATATATGTATAGAGAGAGAGAGAGAGAGAGAGATAGACTGATTAATAGATAGAAATACTGAAACAGATATTGTGTTAGCTAGCAAGCGAGTTTGCTAAATATGAAGAATACTATGATTATCGACAGATATATATATATATATATATATATATATATATATATATATATATACTTTAAGAAAAACAACGAAACCGGTCAAATAGAATTATAAATTTATTTCAATCCTGTTACGCATTTTTGAAATTTCCAAAAACACGAAAAAAGTAACAGGACTTCTTCAGATCTTTTTGATAAATAAAAACCTAGAATAGACACATGGTCGTGAAAGGGGATAGTGGGTGGGGATAGAAGGGGGTGAATAATTTCTTGTACTGATGGAATTACTCCCAACTGGACCAAGAATACTGTATATATATATATATATATATATATATATATATATACCGAGTAAAAGTTTTTGACCACTCTAAACTATTGTCACTTTTTACCAACTGCCAACTTATAAGTGGATGTTTCGCATGACATTTTTACCGATGAAAAAGCTTTTTTTGAGTAATTTCTATGACTAATCATTATATTTACTAGTAGGGATTCTAAATGAGAGATGAAGATGTGAAACCACTTACAAAAATGGCCTTGTAAAAGTTTTCGGCAACTTCACAATGAAATACACTGTTTTAAAACAAAAAAAAATCTATAATAAAAATCTCTTGCATAATGTCCATCTCACGAAGTTACAGAAGATTGCAAATATTTCCTGTGGCTTCTTTTAGCTTGTAAAATTCTTTCACCGGTCCGAAGAAGAGATGCTTACCAATACAGGTGCCCGTGGTGTAGTCGTTATCGCCGTAGGAAATGAGCACGGCGATACGAGTTCAAATCCTGGACGAGACTAATTGCATTTCACATAGCACTAATACCCTTGGGAAAGGTATGAATCCAATAATTCTCCCTCCAGCTATGGGTAAATAGTAGGACAGACTAGGTTCTTCAGCCATGGTTAGGCAACTGGTCTAGGAGAAGGACAACTCTGAATTCAAACCTGTTAAACTCCACTTAAAAATTGACCCTGTGTCATATCCTGCCTGAGCGGAGGGGTTGGTAAATAGTACCAATACTCCATTATCTTCACAGGTATGAGATGCCATTCTTTGTGACTGAGTTCCTATAATTCTTCATGTTCGCATCAATTCCTCAGACGAACTCTCTTTAGTTCTGTCCATATTTTCTCGATGATTTTTATGTCAGGGCTCTCATCTGGCCAGTCTTTCGGTACGGTAACACCTTCAATGGCCAAACATTCTTTTGCTGTATGCGATCTGCGGCATGGAGCTCTGTCATGCTGAAAAATCTCACCTTCAGCCAGTGGATAAGTAACATAGCCAGATATCTGGATATGTGTGAAATGGACATAGAATGTTCATATATATATATATACATAGAACATAGGAATCTCGAAACACGAAAACACTTACGACTTCTTATTTCAGGTACGAAACTTTTTATTACCTTTGAGTTTAAAGGTTCATCGACATAAGGAGAGAGATACACATTCTTTCTATTCTGGCTTTTTCATCTGCCTCCCATCTCGTGCGACACCTGCCCAAGGCCTCCGCGAGCAAGCGAAAGTCAACCGTCATCTCCCGAGGCAGGACTCAACTCAACTAACTGACTTTTTCAAAATCCTCAAAATCCTCCGCGCGCATCCGGTGCGTGACGTCCCCCGCTCTCTGTAACCCTGTTTCCCATCTGGGCTATTGTGACATCTCTGAATAACACGTCCTCTCCGCGTGCACGCGCGTGAACACCTGCGTTAATGTTGCACCTAAGTAACCCATGCACTGAGCCGAAAGGTTCTCAGTCTAACTTAACCCAAAGGCATAAAACGAAATCCCTCGGCCACTATATTACAGATATATTTAGTACTGTTTAAGTTAACATCAATTTTAACCAACTTTCTTGAACTCTCACTTTTTATTTATTCCCAAAGCTTCTGACCTTACAATAACTCTTATATATAAAAATATAAATATAATCTCACGAAAGGTCGCAAAATGGTTGCATGAGAGAGAGAGAGAGAGAGAGAGTCAGCAACAGTAAAGATTTACATCAGGTTGAGATACATCCTCAGTGAGACTTACTTCTTCGCGGGGAAGAGTTTTAAAATACAAACACACACACACACACACACACATGCATGCATAGATGCAGAGAGAGGTAGACAGAGAAAGAGAGTGAAACCTACAGACAGACAGATTGATAAAAAAACTGAAATAGTAAAAACTCGAATCTGTTGGCCAGTCCGCTGGGACTGTAGAATACCAAAGACTGCACCTCTGCAGAGGGGTAACACACCTCAAAGAGTGTCCTGATATGACACTAAGCGATCTGATAGTGAGGTTCCAGTAATGCTAGAGCTTTAGGGAATGCAAAGTGCCTCTTCATTGTTCTTACTCCTAGGTCCACTCTAGTCCGGAGTGGTAGCACCTGATAGGGTCCTATCTATGGATCAAGTAGAATTAAACTGTGTACTTAAGCTGAACTGAATTGCTTGAAATAGAACTTTTTCTTTTACAAATAACTATGTGTAAACAAAAAACTGTACTTATGCTAGACTGAATAGACTGTTTTACATCTAACTGTGTGTAAATAAATGACTGATGTTTAATTGAATCATTCGTGATATATAGCCATACTTGAAACCATTTAACTTTGTTGAGTAAGCTAAATAGCTTGAAATAGAACTGTTTTGACAGTTAAACTGAACTGTTTGAAATAAAACTGTTTATATGTATATAATGGATTTGGCTTTAATAAACCTACGAGGGTTGATTTGCCATAAAAATAAACCAAATTAAAACCAAACCAAACCAAACCATAATCAGTTGGTAATAAAATGGGCAGATATGTGTAGACTGATATAGGTATCAACAAATCAATATATATATATATATATATATATATATATATATATTTATATATATGTGTGTGTGTGTGTGAGTTGCGTGTGTGTGTGTGGAGAGAGAGGGGAGAGAGAAAGAGAGGGGTAGATAACTTCGAAAAGACCGTATTGTTAACTGCCTAGCTAATCTTCTATGAGTAGACTTTTGATCTATATATATATATATATATATATATATATTCACATATATCCACACACACACTCACACACACACACATATATATACATATATATATATATATATATATAAGCATCCATGATATTAAATATATATAAAACTGATACGTATTTATTTATAATTATATCATGTAACAGCTCTATCACTTTTGTTGAGTATATATATATATATATATATATATATATATATATATATATATATATATATATATATATATATATATATATATACTTAGAGATAGCGAGGGGGGATCGAAATAGACGGACAGACAGGCAATATCCACGTCATTTAGTATTAGTCGAGGGCATAAAATCACAATATTTTAAGAAATAAATACAAAAGGTGAAGAAATTCCTCTTCATTTTTCCATTCTTCAATTAATGGAAATCTCCTTGGAAAGAAACAAGATGTCCGCCTAATATTGATAATCGATTCGGCTTAATGAGAAGAGGAATTGGATTTTTGAAAAAGTAAAATTCTCCAGCCATTTAGGAAATCGAATGTCTTTATTAAAATACTCTCTGTTTTCAACAAGGCATTATTAATTAATGTTTAAGGAAAAGAACAAAATCAAAAAGAAAAACAAAAGAAAAAACAAAAAAGCAGTTCAAGTTAATTGGAAAAAACATCAAAACAAAAAAAAAACCCCCAAAAAAACAAAACAAGTCACTATATAAATTCATATTTGATTTTAAAACAAATGTCTTTCAGACATAAGCGGAAGTCTTGATTACTGAGCATGCGTAATACCGATCGATAGGTGTTTTACTTTTGGGAAAAAGTTAGGGGACAGTTTTTTTAGATATCACATTTATTTCCTATCAAAATAAAGAAACCAAGAGACAGACTAAGAATTTGAGAAAGAAAGAAAGAAAGAAAAGCAAACGAAGAAAGAAAGAAAGAAAGAAAGAATAGAAATATTCCGTTGGAAAGAGTGAAAAAATAAGAAAGAAAGAAGGAAGGAAAGAAAGAATTGAAAAATTTCCTCGGAAAGAGTGAAAAAATAAGAAAGAAAGAAAGAAAGAATAGAAAAATTCCGTTGGAAAGAGTGAAAATAAGAAAGAAAGAAAGAAAGAAAGAAAGAAAGAAAGAAAGAATAGAAAATTCTGTTGAAAAGTGAGAAAAAATAAGAAAGAAAGAAAGAAAGAAAGAAAGAAAGAAAGAAAGAATAGAAATATTCCGTTGGAAAGAGTGAAAAAATAAGAAAGAAAGAAAGAAAGAAAGAAAGAAAGAATAGAAAATTCCGTTGAAAAGTGAGAAAAAATAAGAAAGAAAGAAGGAAAGAAAGAAAGAAAGAAAGTATTCGAATAAAAAAAAGAGAAATTAAGATAGAAAGAAAGAAAGGAAGAAAAAGTTACCGTAATAAAGAAATTTCTCATAATTCTGAAGTCCAGATACAAAAGTGACTATTCATAGCAAGTTATCTATTTCTCTCTCCTTATATATATATATATATATATATGTGTGTGTGTGTGTGTGTGTGCGTGTGTGTCTGTCTGTCTCTCTCTCTCTCTCTTTCTCTCTCTCTCTCTCTCTCTGCTTATTATCATCATGATATTTCTGCTGTGTTTTTTTGTCCATTCTCTGTATGAATTTGTAAGACAGCATACCAATTCGTCGCATAAAAATTATTCTTTGGTATCCGGGTGTCTTCAGCTGACCAATATATGGTTTCTGCTATCGTAGATGCCTAACATCTGCATTTGAAAGATATATGTTAAGCCTGAACAGGTGTGTTTTAATTTAACAATGACTGTTTTTGTCGTCATATTTAACTCGGGTATTTGTTTATATAGGTTTTCATGTGTTGACGCATATTTGTCCATCCTGTTTCAAAGCCGTATTTTGAGGATGGTTTAGCTTGATGTTAAAGCCATTTATAGTCAGTGTTTGGTGATATTTAATTTATTTATCTTCGTGTGTTTTCATGATTACTGTGACATTGTCCTATGCAGGTTTTTTTTCACTTCTTTCTATGAAGGTGAACTTTCCCTATCTGTTAAAATCATGTTCTTTTCAGTGGGAAAGTACTTCTGCAAGTATTTGTGGTTTTTGCAATCTAGAGATTAGATTGTCCGATGTAATTTAGTCTTAAGACCATCCTGACTTTTCTAAATATTATTTTTTTTATGAACTGCAATATATGAATTATATTTAACTTCTGCAATTATAATTGTGAATAATTCTGGTTGTGTAGATTGTAAACGAGTTGTTTGACTAGAGCTATCTATGAGATAGATAGATTGATTGATAGATAGATAGGTAGATTTTGTCTGACAAATCCGTAGAAAATGAAACCAAAGGTCACAGACACTAACATGTAATATAATATAATAAAATGAAGATATACATTAGTTCTTATATATATATATATAAGATCAAGGATGCTTATCTGAGACCACAGGTTTAATGCTTTCTTTATACGATAATCTTCAGGCTGTTGATTGTCGTATAAAGATGGCATAAAACCAGTGGTTGCAAATAAGGATCCATAAATATATATAAAAACTGATATATATTTATATATAATTATATTATATAACAGCTCTATCACTTATGTTAGGCACTCTCCAAATAATAGCGCATTTAGTCTGCTACAAACCCACCAAGTGAATTAATGACAACCATGCCCTGTTGTAATATATATATATATATATATATATATATATATATATATATATATATATATATAAGTAAAAGCTTTATCATTGATAGTGCGCTCTATTTAATATTACTGCATCAAATGTTCCTTTATTAAGGCTCAAAGTGAGATAGTAATGACCATAAACCTCTTTTGTATATATATATATATATATATATATATATAGTCTCTGTCTGACAAATGCAGAAAGCATAAAACCCAGGCTCACACACACTACCATTTAATACACACACACACACACACACACACACACATATATATATATATATATATATATATATATATATATATATATATATATATATATATATATATATATATACGCAAAAGCTCTAGTGTTGATACTAAGCACCCTTTAACAATACTGTAACATTTGATCCTTCATTAACTCCAAGTAAGGACCATAAACACATTATATATATATATATAAGTATGTAAAGTTGGCGACCTTAGTCGAGGGTGTCCCGAAGGCTCCCTTTTCAGCAAGTACTACGTCGTGGTATAGGGGAGGGCCACTGGCCTAATGAGTTGAGTCTTCGTCAATAGTCCTGGAGACCGAGGTTCATTTCTAAGTTGAGTCATACCAAAGACTCAAAAATGGTACTTGATGCCTCCTTGCTAATCACTCAGCTCTATAAGTTGAGGATCAAGGGTAAAATAGAGCAATCCTAGGAATGGAGTAGCTATCATTCCTTGTTCGTAGCATCCCGAAAGACAACGTTCTCGTCATCAGTGGAGACATGAATGCCCAAATTGGAAAAACGTAAACCACAAATTCAGCTTACACAACTCGTCAAACAGAAATTGGGAACATCTAACAGATTTCATGAGAGAATATAGATTATCATACCTCAATACTAAATTTCTGAAAAGAAAAGGGAAAGTATGGACCTGCACCTACGCAAAGAATACTAAAGGACAGATAGACTACGTCTTTATAATTAAGAAATGGAATAATAGCACATTGAATTGCAAGGCATATTCCTCTTTCGCTTGTTTCTCCGATCACCGAATTGTCTCGGCAAAGATACGACTGAGCCTATAAGGGAATATTACCCGAACAAAAACAACCGTACACTATGACTGGTCGCTGCTTAATAACAGGCATATTAAAGATAAATATTCGTTAACATTAAGAAACAAATT
This sequence comes from Sepioteuthis lessoniana, assembly GCA_963585895.1. Taxonomy (NCBI): domain Eukaryota; kingdom Metazoa; phylum Mollusca; class Cephalopoda; order Myopsida; family Loliginidae; genus Sepioteuthis; species Sepioteuthis lessoniana. The sequence continues at coordinate 16,829,834 of OY757942.1, forward strand.
CGACGCACTTCAGGAGATATCAAAAACACTTACTCCTAATGACGAATATAAGAATTTAGTCAATGCCAATTTAGAAGCGGCAGCAGGATGCATACAATCTAAACAAAGAGCTAAACCTAGAGTCTCATGGGAGACATTAGCAGATAGAAAAAGCGCGCAGAAGTGAAAACTGCTTCTAAATGCAATAGGAACCCAACAAATACCAATTAGTAATCAATTAGACATCCAACACGGATGGTTTACACAAGACTCAGTACAAAGAAAAATTAAAAAGCTGCCGGGCTTGATGAAATACCCATTAATGTATGGAAAACCAGGGAATTCGATGACATACTGCTCCGACACTGTAATTACTTATAGAACCCAAACACTACAGAAAGATGGACAAAGAGATACACCCACCCCTTCCGTAAGGAGGGTGGCCTCGGAATAGCCAAGAACTACCAAGGTATAACCCTTACATCCATAACGACCAAGATCTACAATGCTCTACTACGCAACCGCATAGAACCCAAAATTAAGGAGAGACTAAGAATTCTAGTAGGTGTACAAGCAAAAAACCTTGACGCAATAAAATTATTTGTCAATTTCTCCAAGGCCTTTGACTCCATACACAGAGGGAAGATGGAGCAAATAGTACTCGTCTACAGCCTACCAAAAGAAACCGTCGAAGCCATAATGATGCTATATAAAAACACCAAGTAAAAGTCCGCTCCCCAGATGGAGACACAGACTATTTTGACATCATACCAGGTGGGCTGCAAGGAGACACATTAGCCCCATACCTGTTTATCATCTGGTAGACTACGGGCTTAGAACGTCTATTGACATAACGAAAGATAACGGTTTCAAGCTGGCAAAGGAAAGAAGCAGAAGATACTCTGCACAAACAATTACGGACGCAGACTACGCCGATGACTTCTGGCAAATACACCCACCCAAGCCGAAACCCTGCTACATAGTCTGGAACGAACAGCTGTTGTCATAGGCCTCCATGTCAACGCAAACGAGACAAAATACATGGGATTTAATCAAAGAGGCGACATCTTCACTCTAAAGAATATTTCTCTGAAACTAGTGGACAAGTTCACCTAGCTAGGAAGCAGTGACTCATCAACCGAGAAAGACATCAACTCGCGACTAGCAAAGGCATGGACAGTTAACGATAGGCTGTCGGTCATATAGGCTATGGAAGTCAGACCTGACTGATAAAATAAAACGCAGTTTTTTCCAAGCAGTAGTCGTGTCGATACTGTTATATGGATGCACTACACGGACGCTAACTAAACGTATGGAGAAAAAGCTTGACGGCAACTACACAAGAATGCTGCGAGCAATAATGAACAAGTCTTGGAGGCAACACCCCAATAAACAGCAGCTATACGGCCACCTACTACCCATCACGAAAACTATATAAGTTAGACATGCGGGATACTACTGGAGAAGAAGGGGTGAACTCATAAGTGACATACTCCTGTGGACCCCTTCACATGGACGAGCAAAAGCAGGACGACCATGCACAACCTCTATACAACAGTTCTGTGTTGATACAGGATATAGCCTTGAAGACCTCCCGGGAGCAATGGACGATAGAAATGGGTGGCGAGAGAGGGTCAGGGAGATCCGTACTGGCAGCGCGATATGATGATGATGATATATGGGGGGGATCAAAGTAAATTTGACGGTATGAAAATGTACAACTATGAAAGAAAATATGGTTTTTAGAGGATTATTTCATTATAATTGAATTAGTTGCCAATATTGCACTTTTTAGTGTTTACTGACATTAAACCCGCATGTAACAAAAGAGCGTTTACTTTCAAGTGCTTGAGCAGTTCTGGAGAGGGCAAGAGGAACGTGAGGACTTTGACGATGAGAAATCGAAGGTGCAACAGGATGATGATTCTCCTAACTCTGCTTGTGTTATCATGGCATGAATCAGTGAAATGTATGAGTGGCAGACGTCTCATCACCCGAAAAGCTGAAATGGAATGGGTATCTCAATCACCGGACTTGGACCCCCTATATTTTTTCTTCTGGGTGTTCTTCAAGAATAACATCTACCAGGGCAACCCTCGAACCATTTCTGCACTGGAGGCAAAAAGTTCGAGTGATTAACTAGGAAGAATGTGTCCCCGTTATCAATAACTTTACTCAGCGCATTCAAAAGTGTCTTCATTTTAATAGCAGAGATCTGGAGCAAATATTTTAAGGTTCTTCTTGACATTTTTGGTTGATGTTTGAGGCTAAATGATTGCCTATCCTTTCCATAAATATAATTTCCATTACTTTATCCTCTGTGATCCTTATTCTGTGCCCAATCTTTGTTCAAAAAATTATGAAACATTTCATGAAGACGACTTAAAACGTCAGAAACACGTGCTGAAAAAGAATTAATCTAAAAACAAATTCTCCTCTGGACCTATTCATTTCAATGTATTTACCTTTTTCTTTCACTGGACCAACGAAAGGAAATATATATATATATATATATATATATATATATGTGTGTGTGTGTGTGTGTGTGTGTGTGTTTACTGCATTTTGCTGCAGTAAAATTCCTATTGCATCATTCAATCCTTTATTTGAAGCCACCCAATCCTTTCCTCTGCGAGGGTCTTTAGTCCCCACAGCCTTTCCCAGATCTTAGGGCATCCCGTCCTGCATTTTGGATGTCCGACCGCAGTTTTTCGAACAGGTTTGAGCAGTAGAGTCTCCTTAATTCGCGATAGCTGTTGCACCTTATTAGATTAAATTCCAGGTATTTGTACTTCGGAGAAGTGACTTCGATTACTACCCACTGCAACTTTCTCTTGGCCTTATAACAAACGACATTTAGTATTAAATGTGTATTGGAATTTTTTGTTGTTCGACATCAATCAGTTTGACAGGGGACAGAATCACAACACACACACACACACACACACAGAATATATATATATATATATATATAAGTTATTGGTGCATATAAATTTATACCGACAAATGCCAAGCGACATTTGCAATAAGGAGATAACAATAAATGGAAAAAAAATATTGGAATCGCAAGAGCCCTTTCATCCGATATTTGTCAAGCGAACCAATCGGAAGTCATTTAAAAAATGTAAACACATTAATTGATTAAAAGAGGGGGTGAAAATGAGAATGGTACAAGAACAAGGGGAAGGAAAAAAATTAATGAAAACCACCTCTAGTCAAACAACAATTATCTCCTTATTAAATTTAAATAGTGTTTGGATTTTGCTTGCACAGAGTTGGTTTGTATAAAATAAGATGTAAAGGGCCTCTAGGACGACTAAATGTTGTTTTGTCCAAGACACCAAACCACTCAGCATTATAATTAACTGCACAATTTTTTATAGCATTCAAATGATCGCAGAATCGAGCAATTTTGAATGCCCGGATGTTGTGGTATTGCGGATGTCACTGGGAACATGCTGCTTAACCCTAACCTCATGCAAATATATATATATATATATATATGTGTGTGTGTGTGTGTATTGTCATCCACAGACAGACTGTCTCCTTGTATCACAACTCTTCTGAGTGGCTAGACACGTAGAACGCTTGAAGCTGGGATCGAAACCCACCCAACTTTACGTTAGACTTAGTATCAGACCCCTTGGCCAACAAGCGTACCACATCAGCGAGGAAATTATAAGGTATATTAAGCAGCAGCAGCAGCAGCAGCAGCACCAGGGTTCGTTTGTTTACATTTTATATCTTACCGGATACCAGAGTGTTCAATTTGTTCGAAGAGCTTTTCATATATATATATATATATATATATATATATATATATATATATATTTGCATTAGTTATTAAAGAAATGAAAAAGGAGAACATTTTTAAAGTATTTTATTTGTCTTGATAAAATATTCTATTTCCGTGGATAGCGTTTTGTTTTAAATCTGTTGGATGTCATTAGAACCTGTTTAATCCAACAATACGTTAATGTAATGTTTTCTTTTGCAATCTAAAAAACTTTAAAAAAAAACTTTTTAAAAGCTATTCTTTACATTTGGAAAACCCCCGATGATGGCCTCTGAAAGGTCCGAAACCCCTCGGGACAATCTCGGAAAATTCATATACCAACTCCAACTTAAAACTTAAGCATTTGTCAGGAAACTTGAAAGGATCCTAATAAAATTATATAGACATGTGTCTTTATTATTTAATCAAACATGCTTAAATGAAAGACTGCTGCCAACCACACACACACACATACACACGCGCACGCATATATATATATATATATATATATATATATATATATATATATATATATATATATATATCCAGGGTATATTTGTTACAGTCTGTCTTGCTAATCCTTCGCTACAATCAAATCTAACTTTACTAATTTGATCGTGATAACATTAAGCAAATCGAATTCTTTTAAACTAATCAAAAGGATTTATTCAGGAGAAAATCGTTCATCGATGAAATATACACAAAAGACGCGAACCAAGCAGAAAATGAACGCCAAAAATAAACGGATATTGTCAGTTAGTTACTTCCGGTTTCCTTTCAAGGAGACATTTACCGCGAGAACGAGAATGGCGGACTTTTAGTTTAATCGACTGATAAGTTGGCAAGAGAAATGAACCGATATTATTTGGCACTGAAATTTTAAGAGGTATGGTATTTATTTGGTTGGGACATAAAAGTGTTGAGATACGGGTGATTTTAGCTTTGGCCAACAATAAAAGAGTTTCTTTTCGAGAATTTTGCTAATGATGAATTTTGTAACTTGAAGGGCACTTGCCATAGAGCTGTAGACGGCATGGTAATCTTGCAAGCTGTTGTTAGTTTTATATTCTCTCACTTAAGTATGTATTAACACAATCTCCCCACCATGAGCTAGATGAGGCCGAAGGTCAATTTGTATGATGTTGGTTTGGATTCTGGGTTTTCCTTCTCCCACATCAGTTGCAGGATCAAAGGCTAAAACTTTTAGTCTTCTCAAATCTTTATCGATGAATAGACGGGGAAGAGATAGATTAAGTTGGCTAAGGAGATGAACCGATGCCATTTAGCGCTGTTTTTTTTGGGGGGTTTTTTTCCGAATTTATTCCATTACTTAATTGAAGTGTTGAAGTAAAGCAGACTTTAGCTTCGGGTTACAATCAAAGGATTCCTTTTCAAGAAATCTGCTCCAGATAAATTTTGAGATTTGAAGGGCGCTTACCGTAGAGCCATTGATGGTAGTGTAATCTTGCTAGGTGTTGTTAATTTGATATTATCACGGGCAGAATGAGGTCCTGCCGTCAAAAGATTTACAGTGAACAATGACCGATAGGGACGGATGGCGAGAGAGAGAGAGAGAGAGAAAGAGAGAGAGATAGTGATATCTATATATATATAGAGAGAGAGAGAGGAAGAGAGAGAGAGAGGAAGAGAGAGAGAGAAAGAAAGATACAGATATATAGGGATATATAGAGTGAGAGAGATAGAGACATAAAGACAGAGAGATAGAGAGAGAGAGATAAAGACATACAGATAGAGAGAAAGAGACATGCAGATAGAGAGAGAGACAAATAGAGAGAGATAGAGAGAGAGACGGATACAGAGAGAGAGAGAGAGAAAGTGACACAAAGAGAGATACATATATATATATATATGTAGATAGAGAGAGAGATACGGAGTGAGAGAGCGAGAGTGAGACATAAAGATAGAGAGAGAGAAATATATATAGACAGACAGAGAGAGGCACACAGATAGTGATAGAGAGAAGGTGAGGGGGAGAAAGACATACAAATACAGAGAGAGGGGGGAAAGAGAGAGAGGGAGAAAGAGCAAGAGAGATGGATCCGTAATATCAACACATTGAGATGATGATGATGATGATGATCTAATTGTATACTTGTAAATTATCTAATTTAAAGTTATGTGGTATGAAATATTCTTATTTGAAACTAATAATTTGCGAACAGTTCTGTTTGACTTATAAATGAGGTCTTACAGATACTACTACTCCAAGTCAAAGTGGGCCTGGGAATAATGGCAACGAACTGGAACTTCTCCATCAGATACAGTTTAGTGTCATACCCAGGAAACACCTTTTTTAGTGGTTGAGTCTTACCCCTCAGCAGTCAACGTATTCAAAAGTCAGGGGATTCAGTCTGAGTATACTTAGATTCCAGCTCGGGAAATCCAGGGAGTAGAGCATTTACTTTTTTTGTCATTACTTCCGGGTTCTCTATGACTAGGAGTGGTAGTACCTATTAAAGCTCCCCTTATCGGTCAAATAAAACTAAAAAATATTCGTAATCGAATAAAAAATAAAAAATCTTAGGAAACAACAGCACAAAAATGGAAAGATGAACGAACAGTGGACGCAATTCTCTAACCCCTCGGCATAAAATAACCCTAGACGAGCTGATTTCCCGTTAAAATCAATTAATCATAATTATCTTATAATCTTTATCTGGAATTCAGAGATGAGGAAAAACCAGCCCATTGGCCAAATGGGTAAAGTGTTCGTCAATGGTTCGGGAGACTGGGGTTTAATCCCAGGTCGAGTCATACCAAAGATTCAAAATATGGTACTTGATATCTCCTTGCTTAAAACTCAGTAAAATCAGGTATGTATCAAGGGTAAAGTAGAGCAATCAAGAGAAAGGAGTAGCACCCTCTCCCACACCTTGGTGTAGTAGCTATTAAAAAGGGAGCCTTCGGTTCGCCCTCGAGTACGGTCAAGAACTTAACTTACTTTATTTATTCACTCATGTACTTGGATTCGTGTCCTCATATTGGTAAATATTATATATATATATATATATATATATATATATATATATACGTTCTTTTGCTTTTGGTCCTTTCTAATGTGTCTACAAACAGGTCCCTTGATTCAGAGCTCGAGGGTAGATACCGTGAGTAATTGTGTTTGACATGCATTCGTGTAGCATATGCACCCCTAACTTTCGGATAAAAAATTCTCAAAAAAAAACCAAAAAAAAACGTTTATCCTGTATAATACACATTGACTTTTTGGAATTCATGGCCGCTAAATCTTTTTTTTTTATAAATTTAACATTTATTCAACATTTCATCGGCTAAAAAAAATTATATAATTCAGATAATGTTCAAAACATTATCTGAATTATATAATTTACATTATAAATATATTTTGTCAAAGACATGTTTACACGGAAATATAATAAACTTTCGGCGAAAATAAATTCATAATAGAAGAAGCACATTATAAACAAACGTACATTCACGTGACTATTTCTCTGTATCGGTATAAGACATAAGTGTTTATTACCCATTAATTAGTCTGGACAAAAACTATAACTTACATTTGGTCATTGGCCGAGCAGTTAGAGTGTTCGTCAACGGCCCGAGAGACTGAGGTTCAATCCTGGGTCGAGTCATATCAAAGACTCAAAAATGGTACTTGATGCTGCCTTGCTTAACACTCAACATTATAAGGTATGAATCAAGGGTAAAGTGGAGCAATCAAGGGAAAGGAGTAGCACCCTTTCATACACCTCGATGTAGTGGCTATTAAAAAGGGAGCCTTTAGGTCCTCCTCGACTACGGTCGCCATCTTTACTTTGGTCATGCCATCATGAATATGGCGGCTCACCAAAACAAATAAAAATAATATTTAGTTTTCTTGTATAATACGTATTCCTAGCATTTAGGTTTTATTCTTTATTCTAATATTCATCGTGTGTTGTTCCTCATGAAATGAATGAGTCGCGATAAAAATTAACTCGAATTAAAAGGACGAATTACACTCGTCAATAGAAGAAACAAATTATAAACAAACACACATTGACTTGGTTATTTCTTTGTAGTGGTATAAAACACCAGCGTTTGTTACACATTAGTTTAGATTATAGATATAACTTACTTTAAGTCATCCCATCGCAAATATGACAACTCAAGTAGCCAGAAAAAAGTCATAGTTTGTTCCCGTATATAATACGCACATCTAACTTTTGGGCTGAAAAATATGGAAAATAGTGCATCTTATACTCCAGTTTTATTTGATTCATTGATGGGACCATAACTGTACTACCACTCCTGGTCAGTGTTGACTTGAAATTAATGGTAATGAAGGTATGACGTCACATCCTCCTAACTCTAAGATATAAAATAACTCTAAGATATAAAATATGGTACTTGATATCTCCTTGCTTAAAACTCAGTAAAATCAGGTATGTATCAAGGGTAAAGTAGAGCAATCAAGAGAAAGGAGTAGCACCCTCTCCCACACCTTGGTGTAGTAGCTATTAAAAAGGGAGCCTTCGGTTCGCCCTCGAGTACGGTCAAGAACTTAACTTACTTTATTTATTCACTCATGTACTTGGATTCGTGTCCTCATATTGGTAAATATTATATATATATATATATATATATATATATATATATATATATATATATATACGTTCTTTTGCTTTTGGTCCTTTCTAATGTGTCTACAAACAGGTCCCTCATCATCAGATACAATTGATCATTTTTTGTATTCCGTTGCCTAGAGATTTAGAGATGCATGTTACGTGCATTGACAGAGTTTGTTCCCGTGTATAATATGCACATTTAACTTTTAAGCTCAAAAGAGCGTATTCTAGACGAATAATTCCAGTAGTTGACGTTCCACATTTAACCATATAAGGGCATCAATGGATGCGCTCGTTGTGTCATGGTTATCATCGTTAGAATTTGACACAGTGACTCGAGGTCACATCCTTGATAAAGATGTTTGCCTTTCACATTGTGCTAAAACACTTGGGATATCCATGAATCTAACTTTTCTCCCTGTGCCTATGAGTAAGCACTATGACAGAATGGTATTTTTTAATCTTAGTATGGCAACTTGTCTGGGAGAAGGAAAACTTTGGATTCAAACTCGTTGATCTTCACTTAAAAAATCACCTTGTGTTTTTCATTGGGAATTGTGTAGATAATATTTAAAAAGGTCTGAGGTTACAAATTGACTGAAAGAGAACCGGTGTCATGATAAACAGGGATATGCTGCAAGTTGTGGTAGTGAATAAAGTGAGGAGGTGCCTGTGGTGTAATGGTTATCGTCGAGTTCAAATCCTGGACGAGAATGATTGCATTTCACATAGAACTAATACCCTTGGGAAAGGTATGAATCCAAATATTCTCCCTCCAGCTATGGGTAAATAGTAGGACAGATTGGGTTCTTCAGCCTTGGTGAGGCAACTAGTCTACGAGAAGGAAAACTCTGAATTCAAACCTGTTAAAGTCCACTTAAAAATTGACCTTGTGTCATATCCTGCCCGAGCGGAGGGGTTGGTAAATAGGATAACGGCCGAAACATTGTGAACATAATAATTTTTGGAAATTTGGCACCGTATAATCTTTTTGCTCTCCGTTTGCAACCCACTCCTTGGTTTCCACTCGGATTCATTTAAGCGGATTAACTGATCAGAAAGTAAAGTATTTTCGAAGACAAAATCAAAAACGTTCTGATGCACTCAGTAACATTTATTTTGTAACACACACACACACACACACACACACACACACACACACACACACACACACACAGAGCGAAGGAAGTAATGGTTGCCACTCGCGTAAGGCAAGGCTCTTCGAATGATTTGAGCTCTCGGTTGCCGTTAAGCGGATATATGTAAACAAAACAAATGTGATACATAAACGTTTACAATTCCTTCTCTTAGGCTAGTTTCCCCGTGGCTGTGCGGTAGAATCTTGGGTCGGCGTGTGAATCAGTTGGGTTTCGAACCCAGCTTCGTGAGTCTCGCGTGACTGGCCACACTGAAGAGTTGCGATACAACAGAATGGTCTGTCTGTGGATGACTATATATCTAGACAAATTCTTTTAAATACCACGGACTGCCTCTTTTTACGATCTTCAACTGAAGACGGTAAAGTCTTCTTACTTTTCTTCGTATTTCCTGATTAAGATTGTGGAGACCCCCCCATATTAGCCCCAAGCACTTTCGACCATTTCGATGGTCATCGTCGGGGTTAGTGTAAAATAGTTTTGTTTCGAAATTTCTTAGTCTTATATTCATTCGGAATAGATATAAAACTCACAAATTTCCAGACAACAAAAAATTTGACTCTACCCAAGAAGATGACCGGCGAAATAGTTTGGGTTTATATCGGATTTTTTCTCCACTTTTCTCGACTCTAAAATACGAAGAGTAGTTTGCCCAGTCGGCTGGGGCTGTAGAATACACCGACTGCTTCTCTGCAGAAGGGTAAGAACCCCCCCCCAACGAGTGTCCTGGATATGACACTAAACAATCTGATGGTGAGGTTCCAGCAATGCTGGAGCTTTGGGGAATGTGGAGTACCCCTTCATTGCCATTGCTCCCATGTCCATTCTGGCCCGGAGTGGTAGCACCTGATAGGGCCCTATCTATGGGTTAAATAGAACTGACAGTATTCTTATGCCAAACTGAATTGTTTGAGTAAACTGAATAGCTTAAAATAAAAATGTTTTTGACAATTAAACCATACTTACATTTAAACTGCGTGCTGATGCTTAACTGAATTATTTGCAATAGAACTGTTTTTCGACATTAAAATTGTATTTACACTTAACTGAATTGTTATATATAACTTCTTGGATAGTTTGAAATAAACGTTTTTTGACAATTAAACTGTGTACTTATGCTAAACTGAATTGTTTTAAATAGAACAGATTATTTACATAAAAATGGATTTGGCGTTAAATAACCTACAAAGGTTGATATGCCATAAAACCCACCAAACCATACCAAACGAAGAGTTTTAAGAAGACTTGAATATCTTCACTTGAAGATAAGAAAATGAGGCAGTCTGTGGTTTTTAACAGAACATGTCTAGATAACCATTTGCTGCCTATATATATATATATATATATATATATATATATATATATATACATGTTATATATATATATATATATATATATATATATATATATATATATATAAAGCTGATATGCGTTTCTATTCATTTGTTGTCAGAGTCCGAGTTCTACATAAAATCATGTCGTTAGAACAATTGTGTCTTCCTGCCAGAATCTCGATTATGAGAAGGTATTTGGACAATTCCTATGCCACAACAAAAGATAAATTTTAAGTGGAGTTAAGCTGGTTTGTTTTCCTTCTCCTAAATTGGTTTCCTTATCAAAGTTAAAGATCCCAGTATGTGCTATTAACAGCAAATTTTACTTGATACTTTTTCAACACAATTCGTATTTTGAAGAATATAAACATTTCATTTATCGTTCCTTTCAATTTTGGAAATTACAGCTTCAGTCTCGATACTTTTTCAAAACAGATCGTATTTTGAAGAAAATAAACGTTTTATTTATTCATAAATGTCTCATTAGTGCAATAAATACATAAAACTAACATCTGATGGAACGTTCCATCTCCCTAGATGTAAGATACTCGATGCGTTAGAGATTTTTAATTTTTACATATTAATATCGTGATGATTTTTGTTAACTTTCTTTCAGGAATGCAATTTGAAAGTGTTGCTTAAATATTATTTCTAGGAAGTGTCTTATACTTGGACAAAGAATCTTTTAAACCCTTGTAGAATAAATTCTTATTCCACAAAATGTACTTTCGGATATTTTTATCCCGGGTAAAGCCAAGTAGTCATGCTAGTTATTTTATGAATAAACTATTACGTACCTATCAACACTGACAGCAAAGTCCCAGCCTTTTGGTGAGTAGACATTCATAAATCTCTAGTTTGGTCAAGAGAAAGCATTTAATTCTGAAGAACAATCCCAGCCCACCGTCAGCTTTCCAGTTAATCGGATTACAGGATTTTCGAAAGAAAAATGTCAAAAATAGAAAAAAGAAAAAGGAAATGCATTCATGTATTTAGTGCTTTGGTATGGTTTGGTTTCTTTGTTTAATGGCATATCAAACTTTGTGTGTAATTTAATGCCAAAATATTCCTTGTAGAAGAAAAGTGAAGGTACTATCGCTATAACTCATACCTGGGAAGGAGTAGATAGGAGGGTTCAAGCCTTTCCAAAGGGCATTAGTTCGAAAGTTAATTCCATAGTATGTCTTGAGTTCAAAATCACTTACTACGATATCATAGTCGAGAACGTTACCCACTTTGCCACGAAGACTCTCCTTCCTCCAAGAAACTTGAGGGAATCGAATTGATGCCACTACCAGGGTATAGTCCGAACATAGCTCCTTCATATATATATAGATAAGTGTGTGTGTGTGAGTATGTGTGTGTGCGTGTGTGTCTGTGTGTGTGTGCACGCGTGCGCGTGCGTGTGTGTGTGTGTGTGTGTGTGTGTGTGTAATTGCATTATATCATATTACAATAAATTTGGTTTGGTTCGGTTTTATGGCATATCAACCATTTTAGGTTATTTAATACCAAATCCTTTTTATACATATGTCTATTTCAAACAATTCAGTTCAGCATAAGTACTGGTTTTGTTTACACACTGTTAAATATTAAAACTTCTATCTCAAACAATTCAGTTAAGCATAAGTTCGCAGTTTAAATGTAAAAACAGTTCTATTTCAAGCAATTTAGTTTGGCATAAGTACACTGTTTAATTCTATTTGACCCATAAATAGGACCCTATCAGGTGCTACCACTCCGGCCCAGAGTGGACCAAGGAGCAATGGCAATGAAGGGGTACTCTGCATTCCCCAAAGCTCCAGCATTTCAGGAGTCTCAACATCAACTTGTTTAGTGTCATATTCAGGAAAATTGTTGGGGAGCCTTACCCCTTCTGTAGATATGCAGTCGATGTATTCTGCTGCTCAAGCCGATTGGACCAATAAAAATGTATCAACAGAACGTTCGGACGTTCCTCTGCTGTTTTCTTTCGACGATACCAATGGTCGCTTTGACCCCCACGTTTTGTCAACGAATCATCTCTTTTCTTTTGCTTCGCGACCCCATTCTGTTTGTTGTGGGGGAAAATAGGGATACATCTTTTTCTGGATTGGCTTGGTGTCTTATGTTAATTGCATATCAACTTTTGTACCATCCTTGCAGAAGTAGCGGTACTATTTAACCCACAGTGTTGTATATTGACCTTCGACCCAGCCAAACATGCCATTCCAAACCCGCGGAAGTTGCATATTCCATTGGCCTAGGCGGGCTTGGCTGACAATATGGGACAAGGTAAAATCCCACAGTACAGTCAGACTGATGCACCGGAAGAGAGTGACCTGTGAACTGCATGACAGTTATTTCCGCTTGATGACGATCAAACATGCCATTCCAAAGATATTGCGTGAGCGATTGAACTATTGTATAACTCGGTGGAGACAGGAAGTCTGTTAGTTGGTGGTCAGACGAGTTGGAGACAAAATGCGGTAGAAAGACCAGCACCCAGCGGAGAGGCCCCCCCAGGCCTCCGGTTGAGCAATTCTGGAGAACGAGAAAGACACAACGCTGATGGCCATAAGAATGGGGGGGGGGGTCAATATATTGCAGTTCTGTTCGGTTTCCAACTCCATCTCACACGCAACCTTTCAAATAAAGTGAGTTGTATATTTTTTTAAAAGACTGTGTCGCTCGTCTTTATTATTGCGTCGTTATGATTTTTTCTGCATGAATCTGCATACGAGTATACAACAATAGCTGGGGGTCATGAATTCGATATTATCCCCAAGAATATATAAAAACCATAAATAGGTCAGAAAGTGAACGTAATAGGACGACCGGAGTTCGAACTCACGTACTTCGAGGCCGTTGTCCAAAACTCTAGCCATTGCGCTCCGGGGACCTTCCCCTACGATTTGTCAAGGTAAAACTACTTTATGAAAAATTTTAAATCTTATAAAATTGATAATTTCAATGCCAAAGGCACTAAATGAAGTTATACGCTAATTACCCTGATGTCCTAATTTCTAATATTTGTTTCCAATGTTTCAAACTGGAGGTTGTTGTTGTCGTTCCACCTCAAGGGATATCTGATGTTAATCTCACTTAATTTGTGTCACAAATGGGAGAATTCTGTGTCGTCATGCGAAAAATCATTTTTGTCTGAATGAAATTGAAGTCTAATTTACTACCCCTGGTAAAATTATGAAATGCGCTCAGAGGTTGTTTGGTTGATTATGTTTCATAGCATATCAACCATTATGCGTTATTTAAAGCCAAATATTGCTTATAAAAAGGGTTTTTAAGTGAATGGTTTGTTGGTAACATCTAAAAACGAGCCAATGTTTATTTGTTTGCGTAGAGTTAAATGGTTTCAAGTATTTTTTAAATGAGGTTGTACAATATTTTGTGTGTGATTTTTCGGACTGTTATCCTCGTCTTTATTGATGTTTGGAGAAACATAACGTTTCGGTCGCTATATCCTCAGGTCATCCTCAGGTGTCCCTTGTTTATCAGATACAACCTGGGAAATCATTTTAAAAGTTGGACTGTCGATCAAACAAGTCGTCCAAGAAATATTCAGATCTTATTCAAATAATGACGTCAATGTTATATTTTTACACCTATCAATCCAAGGAGCATCACGAGATGTCTCACGAAAAGCGATATTTGTCTCTGACACCAACCAAACAGGACTTGAAATGCGGCCAATGACCCAAAAGTCGGTTTAACTTGGGGGTTAGGGGAGGGAAAGGTCGGACACAAGCCGAGGCCTGAACCCTGCTGGACTATACTGGTCATCGGCTTACTTAGTGCAATGTGAACCAAATGAACCTAGCTAGACATGGACTCAAACATAAGTCCAGGTACGGATGCCTGATTATAGCTTAAACTTAAATTAGGAGGTGCCCGTGGTGTAATGGGTATCGTCGTTGGAAATGAACACGGCGACACGAGTTCAAATCCTGGACGAGACTGATTGCATTTCACATAGCACTAATACCCTTGGTAAGGGTATGAATCCAATTATTCTCCCTCCAGCTATGGGTAAATAGTAGGGCAGACTAGGTTCTTCAGCCTTGGTGAGGCAACAGTCTAGGAGAAGGAAAACTCTGAATTCAAACCTGTTAAACTCCGATTAAAAATTGACCTTGTGTCATATCCTGCCCGAGCGGAAGGGTTGGTAAATATGATAGCTTAAACTAGACCAGGAGGTCTAGTGCTATACAATGTTTGCCAATGGTAGCCCACCCGAAGGTTGCCCAGCCGAAAGGCTTCACGAGAAGCGTCATTAGATGAATTCGAAATGTAAAATTCAATGGCATCAGTTATTCTTGATACGAGGATTATTAAATAAGTTACCAGACTTTTTTTTCGTATTGGCACTTTTATTGGGAGTACACACATGAAACTCTAGTCCCCTTCGAAGTAATCTCCTCCGGCTCCAATGCACTTGTTGTACCGTTCCAACAACTTCTTGAAGGTCCCAAGGAAGTCCTCTTATGTGAGCGTGTCAATGACCTTCGTCACAGCCTCTTTCATCTCCTCAATTGTCTCATAATGACAGCCTCTGAGCTTAGGGAATAACCAAAAGTCACAGGGAGCAACGTCTGGACTATAGGGACGGTGAAGAACTGTCTTAATGCCCATCTTGGTCAAATAGTCTGTGACAAGGATGAAGTTGTGGACTGGTGCATTGTCCTGCTGGAAAATGCCACTGACCCGATTTGAAGAGTGCTGGCCTCTTCCCTAGGAATCTCTTCCTGAACTCCCTTAAAACCTCAACATAGTAACCCTAACCCTAACCCTTTGGCCAATCAACTCTACTCTATTGACTCCCTTACTCCTGCCACTCCTCTCATCATCCCTCACAGAATCCCTGCCTACCTTGAATCTCTTATGCCACTCAAAAACTGATGCTCGATTCATGCAAGATGCTCCAAAAGCAGTCTGAAGCATTTCATACGTTTCTGTGGCATTTTTTTCAAGTTTAAAACAATCTTATTGCAAATCATTCTCTTAAAGTGTCAGATTGCATTTTTGAAATTCACCAGCTGTGACAATCAGACTTTAGTAGTGTGTATTCCAATTACTGCTGTAGCTGTTCCTTTGTACCTAAAATCATGAAATTTGGTCAGTCATCTCATAAGATGTATTGCAATAACATACTGAATTTTCAAGAGTCTACGACAATCTTAAATGCCTGTACAAAAACATTTAACACTAATCATTTGTTTGCTCAAAATTAAATGGTTTCAACTATTTCTTTTTAAATCTGATATTTCTATTTGCTCACAGTTAAAGGTTTTTGAATGAAGTAAATGATGAAACAATTATATTTCACCCAAGAATGGGAACTTAGGACTTTAGGTCAGAGTGGACCGAGGAGTAATGGCAACGCAGGAGTAATCTACATTCTTCAACGTTCCAGAACTTGAGCAGAGTGGTCGTCAGCATATTCTACAGCTCCAGCCAATTAGGCTAAATATACTAAGAGGATGTTCCTTTATTTTTTTAATGAAGTTGTAAATAAACTAATCTTGGTTAGTTGGTTGGTTGGTTTGGGTTTTATAGCATATCAACCTTTGTAGGTTATTTTTCGCCAAATCCATTTTTAGACAAATAATCAGTTCTATTTCAAACAATTCAGTTTAGCATGAGTACACAGTTTAATTGTCATAAACATTTTATTTCAACCTTTTCAGTTTAGTCAAACAGTTCTAATTCAAACAATTAAGTTTAGCCTAAGTACAGTTTCAATGTCAAAAACCGTTCTATTTCAATCAATTCAGTTTTGCATCAGTACGCAATTAAGTTCCATTTGACCTATAGGTAGGACCTTATCAGGTGCTATCATTTCGGACCAGAGTTGACGTGGGAGCGATGGCGATGAAGGGGTACTCAACATTCCCCAAAGCTCCAGCATTACTGGAACCTTACCATCAGATTGTTTAATATCATATCCAGGACACTTGTTGGGGGAAGCCTCACCCCTCTGCATAGATGCAGTCGTCGTATTCTACAGCCCCAACTAATGATATGAAAGATGCAAAACATTTTTTCATACTTGTACATTCTATATTTCAAAATTCAGTCTGTGTATTCTAAACCCCGTTGAAGGAGAAATATACCAACGTAAGATCGAATGCTGGAGTCAGTTGGGAATCTTTAAATTTAGATTAGTAGACCATTGTTAGTGTATTTGATTCTCCCTAGGAGCCCCACACTTCTAGTCTTTTGCAACAACTAACCCAAGTTTATTAAATAACTTTTAATAGATTTAGTTTAAAACGAGTGATTGTATATGATTTACAATAAATCTGTTCATCTAAAAAAGGTTAATGAAAACTATCTCAGTGACAAGTGGTTTTTTGCAATGGTGCTACCTTTTTCTCATCCCGGACACAGACCGCCTCTTAACATGAGAAAAATATTAAATTTACCCAGTAATTAAAAAAAGACAAAATTAACAAACAAAAAAACCTTGGAAATAGTTATTTTTTCTATCGAGAAAACTTATTTTCAAAAGCCGGTGAATATTGAGATTAAATTAAAATTTTGAAGAGGCATCATATTTTTTGAAAATTGTATTGAAACAATCATTTGATATCTTCGTTTGAACAAAGCGAAAATTTTCCCCGTAGAAAATGCAATCGGAAAATATACAATAAATTTGCGAAAACTTACAAATTACTGGAACATTTTCAAAAGAAGATTGCATCATTGCATTAAAAGAGATTAAAGAAAAAAAAAACGTTTGGAATAATTAAGATGTCTCCATCAAACGATTCACAAAAAAAGTGAAAGAAAATAAAAGAATTCACAGCCGTCTGAATTTCCGAGATGTTTTCATTATTAATTTTGACTAGTTTATCTTTCATCTTATTTTTGTTGCTTTTCCATCACAACTCTCTGTTTGTTTTATTGGCATTTCGTGATAACATTTATAGAAATAAAAATGCATTGTAAACAGACGAAATAACCTTAGATGAAGTATTGTCGTTATCAATATTTTTGATGAGTTTATCTTTCATCTTATTTTTGTTGCTTTTTTTATTGCAACTCTTAAATTAATTTGAACAATTGAATAGTTTCAAGTATTCCTATCCAAGACTAATAATTTTCCAATAGTTGTATGTTTTCTGTTGTTTTTATGAGATAAGAAAATTTTTTGCGGTTATGTGGCTACAATTTTGTTTGTTTGTTTGTTGGTTGGTTGGTTGGTTTTAATGCATATCATCCTTCATGGGTTAGAGTGTTCGCCAATGGCTCAGGAGACCACACTCAGAAAATGTTACCTGATGCTCCCTTGCTTAATTCTCCGAATTATAAGGTACGGATCAAGGATAAGAGGAGCAATCCAGGGAAAGGAATAACGCCCTCCCAAACACCTTGGTGTAGTAGCTATTGAAAAGTGAGCCTTCGGGTCTCAATCGACAACGGTCGGCCAACTTCATCATCATCATCATCATCATCAACATCATTATGTCGTGCTGCTAACACGGATTTCCCTGACACACTCGCACCATTCGTCTCTATCATCCATTGCTTCCGGCAGGTTCTCTAGATTACATCATGTGTCCACACACAATTGTTGTAGATTGGTTCTGGTTGGTCCTCCAACACTGTCATGTCCGTGTGAAGGCGTCCATAAGAGAACGTCGTCCATAAGAGATCGTTCTTACTTCTCC
Source organism: Sepioteuthis lessoniana (assembly GCA_963585895.1). NCBI lineage: Eukaryota > Metazoa > Mollusca > Cephalopoda > Myopsida > Loliginidae > Sepioteuthis > Sepioteuthis lessoniana. Next base: position 16,848,353 of record OY757942.1, read on the forward strand.
AGCAGTGTCCCACATGTCTTGTCTGTTTTATTTGGATAGTTTTAGAAATAGGAGGCAGGTGGCCGTACAGCTGCATTTTTGTGGAATGTTGCTTCCAGGTGTTGTTCAATATGATTAGTAGCATTCTTGTGCAATTCTCGTCTTGCTTTTTCTCAATAGCTTTAGTCAGCGTCCTTGTGGTGCAGCCATATAGTAGATTTGACACGACCACTGCTTGGAAGAAATTGTGTTTTATTTTATCGAATAGGTCTGACTTCCATATGATCTAAAACCTATCAATAGCAATCCATACACTTCACTAGTCGTATATTGATGTCATTTTCAATAGATAAGACGCTGGAGAAATAGGGACGAGCTCATAAGTGATGTACTTCTATGGACCCTTTCACATGGCCGTGCAAAAGCAGGACGGCCAGTTCGAACCTACATACAGCAGCTCCGTGAGGATACGTGGTGTAGCCCTGGGGACCAGCCGGAAGGGATGAATGATTGGGAGGGTTGGTTAGAGAGGGTCAGGGATATCCGTGCTGATGGCACGTCAAGATGATGATGATGATGATGAAAGATCGAACAGTTCTAATTGACCTATGGATGAGACCCATGGATGAGACGCTAACTGGTACAACCAGTCCGGGTCACAGAGAGCCAGTGATTAATTGGAACCGAGTGGAACTCCATATTCTCCAAACTCCAAGAATGAAGTCTCACCATCACATGCAGTTCGAAGTTATACCCAGGTCACTAAGTGTTTTCAAGTATTCTTATCAAACACTAATAATTCTATTGAACACTATTCACTTGCTTGTATACTGTTAAATGGTTTCAAGTATTGCTATGAATTACAAATAATTCAGTTTATTTTCAGTGACTTGTTTGCACACAGTTAAATGATACCAATTATTGTAAATGATTAAATAGTTTTATTTGATCCCTAGATGGGACCCTAACAGGTACTACCACACCGGGTCAGAGTGTACCTCGAAGTAAAAGCAATGAAGCGATAATCTAGATTCCCTAAAGTTCCAGGAGTAGAGCCTCACCATCAGATGGTTTAGAATTATATCTAGGTCACTCGTTGTGGGTGGTACCACTCTGTAAAGATGCAGTTGACGTATTCTATAGCCACAACCGAATGAAATGTGAATAGCTTCAAGTATACCAATCAAATACAAATAATTTGCACCCAATTGTATTGTTTCAAGTATTTCTCTCTAATACGAATAATTTGGACACAATTGTATGGTTTCAAGTTGATATGCCATAAAATCAAACCAAACAAAACTATAAATAGTTTGCACGCAGTTGAATGGTTTCTAGTATTCCTATCAAATACAAATAATTTGCACAAGGTTGAACTATTTCAAGTATTTCTCTCTAATACAAATATTTTGCACACTGTTGTATGATTTTAAAGCGTCGTCACATGCGAAGACATGCTTGGAAAAATAAGCTATTTTTGCCACTGTAATTTTTACTTACTGAGCTGAAGATGAATGAATTTCCTGACGGGCAAGTGAAATAAGAATTATTTTTCGAGGGTAGCTTTCATTATGATACACGCAAAAATTGTCAAATAAAAAAAAATGGAAAGGAAGACATGAAACAAAGATGGCTGCCAGGCAGAGATTTTCCTTTTTCGTGCAAGAGTAAAAATGGCGGCAAAATGTGGAATTGGCAGGATATTGTATTTTTTAAATTTTTTATTTTTAGCTGATAGCAAAATTTCTATTCATCCATGATACGTCAGAGAAGCGAGTCACAGTTGAAAGTGACAGTTTCAAGCCATATTTGAATAAAGAAGAAAACCTTTATTGTTTACCATATATATATATATATATATATATATATATATATATATGTATATAAACAAATTGTGTATAAAAACTGATTTTAAAAGTGATCAATGCTTTCCTGGCAGAGAAGTTTTAAAACCTGAAATTTTGAAATTAAAATCTCCTTACTTGGAGTTTTACGTGAGTTCATGATCATCAGACAGGAAACTCCAAGAAACCATAGTTACGCTTGGCGCCATTGGTGGTGTAATGGTTAGCATGCTAGACGAACAAGCCTTCATAAGTGAGTTCGACTCTCATTGGGTGAATTGACCAAGTAATAAGATGAAGAAATGATATTGCATTTTATTGGATAGGTCAGACTTCCATATTGTTGTATAGCCACATCCATGACCAACTATACAAACACATAATACATATACATCTACATATGCATGCAGAATCATAACGACGACACAATAAAGACGAGCGAGACAGTTCTTAGAAAAATATACCTCTCACTTTATTTGAAAGGATTGTGTGTGAGAGGGAGTTGGAGACCGAACAGAACTGCAACATATTGACTCCCACTCTATTGGCCATAACCGCGTTTATTTCCCGTTCTCCTGGGCTGCTCAACCGGGGGCCTGGGGGCCCAGCCTCTCTGGGTGCTGGTTTTCTCTACTGCATCTTATCTCCAACTCGTCTGATCCCCAACTCGTCTGATCTCCAAACTGCAACTGCTCAATCGGGGGCCTGAGCCCCCCCCAGCTGGGTGCTGGCTTTCTCTACCGCATCTTCTCTCCAACTGATTAAATTTCCTGTGCACTGAGTTATATAATAATTCAACGCCCAATTCTTCTTTTGGACGTCACAAATTGCACTCATTCAACCCGTCTAATGTCAAGGTTATATTCTGATATTCCGCGAGCGGATGCACCTGTTATTTACACAGGTGCATTTCCTATTTTGACAGCCCATAGGTCAATATACAACAATATGATCGAAAACCAATTGATAGCAGTCCATGCACTTCGCTAGTTGCATATTGATGTCATTTTCAGTAGATGAGACGCTTGTTATCAAAATTGTCTTTTTGCTCCTATCTCTGCCAAACTTTATCAATTGTTACTTTCTTGCCATAGGACCTGGCCTCCAGGCATTCGTGCCGGGGTGTATCAGCGAGAAGCATAGATTAACAATGCACCTCGTGATCCAATGGACCAGCATTGATCAGCAGCGCATGAGTCTCAGCTCGTGAGAAACCTTTCCCCTCTCGGAAATCCCAAATATAAAAAAAGACTAGTGGGAGGCACGTATTGATATTCTTAATTTTGTTGAAGATTTTTTCTAACTTTTATAAAGATCATGAATTTTAATACAAAAAATAACATCTATATATATAGTTTAATTTTTAATCTTTTATACAAAGATGTTTGGTATATAGTTTAATTTTTAATCCTTTATACAAAGATGTTTGGTATATAGTTTAATTTTCAATCCTTTATACAAAGATGTTTGGTATATAGTTAAATTTTTAATCTTTAATACAAAGATGTTTGGTATATAGTTTAATTTTTAATCCTTTATACAAAGATGTTTGGTATATAGTTAAATTTTTAATCTTTAATACAAAGATGTTTGGTATATAGTTTAATTTTCAATCCTTTATACAAAGATGTTTGGTATATAGTTTAATTTTTAATCCTTTATACAAAGATGTTTGGTATATAGCTTAATTTTTAATCTTTTATACAAAGATGTTTGGTATATAGTTAAATTTTTAATCTTTAATACAAAGATGTTTGGTATATAGTTTAATTTTCAATCCTTTATACAAAGATGTTTGGTATATAGTTTAATTTTTAATCCTTTATACAAAGATGTTTGGTATATAGCTTAATTTTTAATCTTTTATACAAAGATGTTTGGTATATAGTTAAATTTTTAATCTTTAATACAAAGATGTTTGGTATATAGTTTAATTTTTAATCCTTTATACAAAGATGTTTGGTATATAGCTTAATTTTTAATCTTTTATACAAAGATGTTTGGTATATACTTAAATTTTTAATCTTTAATACAAAGATGTTTGGTATATAGTTTAATTTTTAATCCTTTATACAAAGATGTTTGGTATATAGTTTAATTTTTGATCCTTTATACAAAGATGTTTGGTATATAGTTAAATTTTTAATCTTTAATACAAAGATGTTTGGTATATAGTTTAATTTTTAATCCTTTATACAAAGATGTTTGGTATATAGTTTAATTTTTAATCCTTTATACAATGTTTGGTATATAGATTAATTTTTAATCCTTTATACAAAGATGTTTGGTATATAGATTAATTTTTAATCCTTTATACAAAGATGTTTGGTATATAGTTTAATTTTTAATCCTTTATACAAAGATGTTTGGTATATAGTTTAATTTTTAATCCTTTATACAATGTTTGGTATATAGATTAATTTTTAATCCTTTATACAAAGATGTGTGGTATATAGTTTAATTTTTAATCCTTTATACAATGATGTTTGGTACATAGTTTAATTTTTAATCCTTTATACAATGTTTGGTATATAGATTAATTTTTAATCCTTTATACAAAGATGTTTGGTATATAGTTTAATTTTAAATCTTTTATACAAAGATGTTTGGTATATAGTTTAATTTTTAATCTCTAATACAAAGATGTTTGGTATATAGTTTAGTTTTTAATCTTTTATACAAAGATATTTGGTATATAGTTTAATTTTTAATCCTTTATACAAAGATGTTTGGTATATAGTTTAATTTTAAATCTTTTATACAAAGATGTTTCGTATATAGTTTTATTTTAATCTTTTATACAAAGATGTTTGGTATATAGTTAAATTTTTAATCTTTAATACAAAGATGTTTGGTATATAGTTTAGTTTTTAATCTTTTATACAAAGATATTTGGTATATAGTTTAATTTTTAATCCTTTATACAAAGATGTTTGGTATATAGTTTAATTTTAAATCTTTTATACAAAGATGTTTGGTATATAGTTTAATTTTTAATCTTTAATACAAAGATGTTTGGTATATAGTTTAGTTTTTAATCTTTTATACAAAGATATTTGGTATATAGTTTAATTTTTAATCCTTTATACAAAGATGTTTGGTATATAGTTTAGTTTTTAATCCTTTCTACAAAGATGTTTGGTATATAGTTTAATTTTAAATCTTTTATACAAAGATGTTTGGTATATAGTTTTATTTTAATCTTTTATACAAAGATGTTTGGTATATAGTTTAATTTTTAATGCTTTATACAAAGATGTTTAATATATAGTTTAATTTTTAATCCTTTATACAAAGATGTTTGGTATATAGTTTAATTTTTAATCCTTTATGCAAATTTGTTTGGTATATAGTTTAATTTTTAATCCTTTATACAAAGATGTTTGGTATATAGTTTAATTTTTAATCATTTATACAAAGATGTTTGGTATATAGTTTAATTTTTAATCTTTAATACAAAGATGTTTGGTATATAGTTTAATTTTTAATCTTTTATACAAAGATGTTTGGTATATAGTTTAATTTTTAATCATTTATACAAAGATGTTTGGTATATAGTTAAATTTTTAATCCTTTATACAAAGATGTTTGGTATATAGTTTAATTTTTAATCATTTATACAAAGATGTTTGGTATATAGTTTAATTTTTAATCTTTAATACAAAGATGTTTGGTATATAGTTTAATTTTTAATCTTTTATACAAAGATGTTTGGTATATAGTTTAATTTTTAATCATTTATACAAAGATGTTTGGTATATAGTTTAATTTTTAATCCTTTATACAAAGATGTTTGGTATATAGTTTAATTTTAAATCTTTTATCCAAAGATGTTTGGTATATAGTTTAATTTTTAATCCTTTTTACAAAGTTGTTTGGTATATAGTTTAATTTTAAATCCTTTATACAAAGATGTTTGGTATATAGTTTAATTTTTAATCCTTTATACAAAGATGTTTGGTATATAGTTTAATTTTTAATCCTTTATACAAAGATGTCTGGTATATAGTTTAATTTTTAGTCCTTTATACAAAGATGTTTGGTATATAGTTTAATTTTTAATCCTTTATACAATGATGTTTGGTACATAGTTTAATTTTTAATCCTTTATACAATGTTTGGTATATAGATTAATTTTTAATCCTTTTTACAAAGATGTTTGGTATATAGTTTAATTTTTAATCCTTTATACAAAGATGTTTGGTATATAGTTTAATTTTTAATCCTTTATACAAAGATGTTTGGTATATAGTTTAGTTTTTAATCCTTTCTACAAAGATGTTTGGTATATAGTTTAATTTTTAATCTTTTATACAAAGATGTTTGGAATATAGTTTAATTTTTAATCTTTTATACAAAGATGTTTGGTATATAGTTTAATTTTAAATCCTTTTTACAAAGACGTTTGGTATATAGTTTAATTTTTAATCTTTAATACAAAGATGTTTGGTTTATAGTTTAATTTTTAATCCTTTATACAAAGATGTTTGGTATATAGTTTAATTTTTAATCTTTAATACAAAGATGTTTGGTATATAGTTAAATTTTTAATCCTTTATACAAAGACGTTTGGTATATAGTTTAATTTTTAATCCTTTATACAAAGATGTTTGGTATATAGTTTAATTTTTAATCTTTAATACAAAGATGTTTGGTATATAATTAAATTTTTAATCCTTTATACAAAGACGTTTGGTATATAGTTTAATTTTTAATCCTTTATACAAAGACGTTTGGTATATAGTTTAATTTTAAATCCTTTATACAAAGACGTTTGGTATATAGTTTAATTTTTAATCTTTAATACAAAGATGTTTGGTATATAGTTTAATTTTTAATCCTTTATACAAAGATGTTTGGTATATAGTTTAATTTTTAATCCTTTATACAAAGATGTTTGGTATATAGTTTAATTTTTAATCTTTAATACAAAGATGTTTGGTATATAGTTAAATTTTTAATCTTTTATACAAAGATGTTTGGTATATAGTTTAATTTTTAATCTTTAATACAAAGATGTTTGGTATATAGTTAAATTTTTAATCGTTTATACAAAGATGTTTGGTATATAGTTTAATTTTTAATCCTTTATACAAAGATTTTTGGTATATAGTTTAATTTTAAATCCTTTATACAAAGATGTTTGGTATATAGTTTAATTTTCAATCGTTTATACAAAGATGTTTGGTATATAGTTTAATTTTAATCCTTTATACAAAGATGTTTGGTATATAGTTTAATTTTTAATCCTTTATACAAAGATGTTTGGTATATAGTTTAATTTTTAATCCTTTATACAAAGATGTTTGGTATATAGTTTAATTTTTAATTTTTTATACAAAGATGTTTGGTACATTGTTAAATTTTTAATCTTTAATACAAAGATGTTTGGTATATAGTTTAATTTTTAATCTTTAATACAAAGATGTTTGGTATATAGTTTAATTTTTAATCGTTTATACAAAGATGTTTGGTATATAGTTTAATTTTTAATCCTTTATACAAAGATGTTTGGTATATAGTTTAATTTTTAATCCTTTATACAAAGATGTTTGGTATATAGTTTAATTTTTAATCTTTTATACAAAGATGTTTGGTATATAGTTTAATTTTTAATCGTTTATACAAAGATGTTTGGTATATAGTTTAATTTTTAATCCTTTATACAAAGATGTTTGGTATATAGTTTAATTTTTAATCCTTTATACAAAGATGTTTGGTATATAGTTTAATTTTCAATCCTTTATACAAAGATGTTTGGTATATAGTTTAATTTTTAATCCTTTATACAAAGATGTTTGGTATAAAATCAACAATATTATATTTTTTTAAATGATTAAAAAAAAAACAAAAAAAAAAACGAAACACATGCACTTTTTTTTTATTTTATAAGATATTCTTATTTCTTATGAAAGTTTAAAAAATTTTAAGAATCTTTATACACAATTTTTTGAACATCTGTTACATCACTAAAATTGGAAGCAGAAAGTTATTAACGATAATCAAGCGCTAAGAATTATTTTATTCTTTCGTTTCAGTTTCTCATTTGAAAAAATTTTCGGATGAAGCATTATAACAATGCATTATAACAATTGCGCTTAAATGGCTTCACAACATCCCCCACAGAAAACCGGGACGTTGACATATTATCATATACAAATGAATACAAACTCTGAATATTTTATTTTTTCATATTCTTGTTTATATATATATATATATATATATATATATATATATATATATATATATATATATATATATATATATATATATATATATAAGAGTGTTTGGAAAGAAATTACTTTTTAGCAGAGGAGATGTATGTTATATTCAAATAATTGCAAATATAAAAATATAATCACCTTCATAATCGACGATGTAATGGTTATAGTCGTAGGAAATGGACACGGCGACACGAGTTCAAATCCTGATTGCATTTCACATAGCACTAATACCCTTGGGAAAGGTATGAATCCAATTATTCTCCTTCCAGTTATGGGTAAATAGTAGGACAGACTAGGTGTTTCGGCCTTGGTGCGGCAACTAGTCTAGGCGAAGGAAAACTCTGAATTCAAACCTGTTAAACTACGCTTAAAAATTGACCTTGTGTCACATCCTGCACGAGCGGAGGGGTTGGTAAATATGATATGATAATTGACGATAGCAGCCCAGTAAGAAGGAAATACCCGATTCACCGTTTAAAGAAATCTACCCGTATAAATATTCGCAAGGTTTTCTTTATTTCTGAATGTTTTACCATTAATAAAATATTCTTTTGATTGAAACAAATAAAAATCTGTTGCTGCTAAATCTGTTGAATATGGAGGATATATATAAATCTCTTATTCTAATAATCCTATCTCTTCTAGGATGTAGTCGTGGAAAATGAAGTTGATTATAATTATCTTAAACAGGTAAAATATTAATAATTAGTTGTAAGATCAACGATTTAAAAGTCAATCTATTAATAAAGTTGAAAATGATTTTAAAAATCTTGTAGAGGTACACTTCCAGAGTGATAGTGAAGTGTAATAGAAGACCTGCCTCTACACACATGAAAAGCATATCAACAAGGCGCCTTCAATATGTTTCCAGACTTTTTTTGTATAGGCATTTGAAATTGTCATAGACTCTTGAAAATTCACTATGTTATTGCTATACATCTTATGAGATGACTGACCAATTTTTATGATTTCAGATTCAAATTAACAGCTACAGCAGCAATTGGAATACACACTACTAAAGCCTGATTGTCACAGCTGGTGAATTTCAAAAATGCAATCTGGACGCGAGGACACAATTGAAGAACGATATGCAATAACATTCAGTTTTAAACTTAGAAAGAATGCCACAGAAATGCATGGAATGCTTCAGACTGCTTTTCGACCATCTTGCATTAATTGAGCATCAGTTTTTGTGTGGCATAAGAGATTCAAAGAAGGCAGGGAGTCTGTGAGAGATGATGAGTGGTGTGGGAGGAGTAAGGAAGTTAATACACCAGAGTTGATTGACCAAAGGGTTAGGGTTAGGGTTACTATGTTGAGATTTTAAGGGAGTTCAGGAAGAAATTCCTAGGGAAGAGGCCAGCACTCTTCAAATCGGGTCAGTGGCATTTCCACCAGGACAATGCACTCAGTTCACAACTCCATCCTTGTCACAGACTATTTGACCAACATGGGCATCAAGACATTTCCTCAGCTTCCATATAGTCAAGACCTTCTCCCTGTGATTGTTGGTTATTCCCTAAGATCAGAGGCTGTTGTTATGAGACAATTGCGGGGATTAAAGAGACTGTGACGAAGGTCATTGACTTGCTCACACAAGAGGACTTCCATGGGGCCTTCCAGAAGTTGTTGGAACGATACAACAAGTGCATTGCAGCTGTAGGAGATTACTTCGAAGGAGACTAGAGTTTCATGCGTGTACTATCAATAAAAGTGCCCATATGAAAAAAGTCTGGAAACTTATTTAATGATCCTCGTATGTATCTACTGAGTTCCGGCTAGGTGCGTTGCCAGTTAGCGTGGTGCCTTACAAAAATATATGCTTAAGACCTAGTAGCAATATTAATGTTTTAAGAGCCAATGTATTAATAAAGTTCCCAATCATTTCAAAAAGATAAATACCTTATACATGGTTGCCTTATGAGTAGAGTGGTCATCAATAGTGCGGGAGGCCATGGTTCAATCCCAGGTCGAGCCATACTAAAGCCTCAAAAATTGTTCTTGATGCCGCCTTGCTTTAGACTCAGCATTATAAGGTACGTATCAAGGGTAAAGTGGAACAATCTAGGGAATGGAGTTGCCCCCTCGTTTACACTTCGGTGTGGAATTTAGTGAAAAGGGATCCTTCGGGCCACCCGCGACTACGATCGCTAACTTTACTTTTTACTTTTTTTATATTGTTGCAATATAAATGCAATCATTTTAAATCATGTTGCAATCATTTTAAACATGTATTTACGAAAGATATGACTAAAAAATCTCAAATCGTTTTTTTTATTCAATAACTGCAAATTCTGGTTTCGTTAAACATTCGGTTATTCCATAATATTTTCCTCTGGATGACTTGGTTAAAATTACACTTTTAATTTAAATAATTTAATCTAGTTTGTTTATGATGTGTTTTATGAAGCCAAAATATTCAGTTAGCAAATAAACGGGTTTTGCATTAAAATAGAAATTACTGACACGATAAACAAAGTTAAAACAACCATAGATTTCACCTGCGAAGTATTTTATTTTATAGAACAAATGATAAAATGCAGTTTTACCCAAGATATGCTGAAAATCAACGAGCGAAAAATATCACGTATATTTCTACTCATATCACGAGCAAACAAAAAAAAACGCTTGATAACAGGTTTCTCTTTTAAAGTTCAAAGAATAAAGAGAGAATAAAATTAATTAAAAAAAACAGTTTTGAGTGATTTGGAAAGAAAGAAAGAAAGAAAGAAAGAAAGAAAGAAAGAAAGAAAGAAAAAATGTTGGAAAGAAAGGAATTTTTGTAAAGAAAAAACAAAGCAAGAAAAGTTTAAGAGTCATGAATAAAAAGAAAGAAAGAAAGAAAGAAAGAAAGAAAGAAAGAAAGAAAGAAAGAAAGAAAAAAAAAATGTTGGAAAGAAAGGAATTTTAGTAAAGAAAAAACAAAGCAAGAAAAGTTTAAGAGTCATGAATAAAAAGAAAGAAAGAAAGAAAGAAAGAAAGAAAGAAAAAAAATGTTGGAAAGAAAGGAATTTTAGTAAAGAAAAAACAAAGCAAGAAAAGTTTAAGAGTCATGAATAAAAAGAAAGAAAGAAAGAAAGAAAGAAATGTTGGAAAGAAAGGAATTTTAGTAAAGAAAAAACAAAGCAAGAAAAGTTTAAGAGTCATGAATAAAAAGAAAGAAAGAAAGAAAGAAAGAAAGAAAGAAAGAAAGAAAGAAAGAAAGAAAGAAAGAATTATTTAAAAAGAAAAAACATGGTTAGAATAATTTTCGAGCCATGAAAGATGAGAAAGAAAAAAAAAAAGAAAGAAAGAACAAGAAAATTAAAAAAAAAGAAGAATCAATGAGAAAATATTAAGAAAGAAAGAAAGAAGAAAAAAATGTTTGGAAAGAAAAAAAGGAATCTACTAAGAAAGAAAGAAAGAAAGAATTTTGATATGTAGCACCCACCATATCTAAATATCAAATCAAAATGAGAGACTTTTGAATAAATGATTGTCTTTTTTTTAAAGCAAAAAGATATATGTTCTAGATTATTTTCCTAACCATAAACTCCGCATTGTTTGAGATTGATTCGTCGAAAAAATTATTTGAATCTCGCAAAAATATTTGGTCTGAATCTTGCAAGAATATTTGGTCTGAATCTGACAAGAATATTTGGTCTGAATCTGACAAGAATATTTGGTCTGAATCTTGCAAGGATATTGGGTCTGAATCTCGCAAGAATATTTGGTCTGAATCTTGCAAGAATATTTGGTCTGAATATTGCAAGAATATTTGGTCTGAATCTTGAAAGAATATTTGGTCTGAATCTCGCAAGAATATTTGGTCTGAATCTTGCAAGGATATTGGGTCTGAATCTCGCAAGAATATTTGGTGTGAATCTCGCAAGAATATTTGGTCTGAATATTGCAAGAATATTTGGTCTGAATCTCGCAAGAATATTTGGTCTGAATATTGCAAGAATATTTGGTCTGAATCTTGCAAGGATATTGGGTCTGAATATTGCAAGAATATAAAAGTAATAAGAAAGAAAGTGATGTTTGGACTGTAATCTAGATCAGCAGTCTTGATATGTTCTGCTGAGCGATTTTTGGCGAAACACCAGATTATCCAAGTGCAACCGTCTACATACTCACCACAATTCCCGTCTCCCACTTTTTTTTTCTTTTTCTAAATTTTTTTTACTAAACTTATAATTCTTGTCATCGGTGATCTTTGAGGAAGGTGGAAGACTTTTTAAAGAAATACAATACCAGAGCTGCTCACCATTCACGAAAAGGATTTTTATAGGGTGTTTCCAGCCATAAAAAGTCGGTCGAGAAAGAATACCAGTAGTAGTAGGAGAAAATAAATCCTTGATTCATTGTTCGTTTTTTCTGCAAAATAGAACTTCTTGCTTACTTTTAAGCACACCTCAAGTATGTGTGTGTATGTATGTATGTATGTATGCTTGCATGTGTATATCTATGTATCTATGTGTGCTACCACTCCGGGTCAGACTGGACCTGGAAGCTATGGCAATGAAGGGACACTCCGTATTCCACAAGGCTCCAGAATTCCTGGATAAATATCAAAGCAGTTCTATTTTAAAGAATTCAGTTTCGCCTAAGTACGCAGTGTAAATGTCAAAACAGTACAATCTTAACCAATGCAGTTTAGTTCTATTTGACCCATAGATAGGATACAATCAGGTATTACAATTCCGGGCCAGAGTAGACTTGGGAGTGATGGCAATGAAGGTGTGCTCAGCATTCCCCAAAGCTCCGGCATTACTGGAGTCTCACTATCGGATTGTTTAGCGTCATATCAAGGACACTTGTTTGGGGGAGTCTTACCCCTCTGAAGAGGTGGAAACGGTGTATTCTACCGCCACAACCGACTGGGAAATGTATGCAATTGCGTATGTATGTATGTATGTATGTATGTATGTATATGAGTACGTATGTGCTTGTGTGTTTGGTTGTTGAATAGTTGTGTTGGTTTTATGACATATCAAGCTTTGTAGGTTATTTAATTCTCCTTACTTGCGCTTGGAGCTAACTCAAGCTCGTGTTTGTTCGTTTGTTGTTTTTTCTTCCACCCTCTCGGTTGGATTTTTGTGTTTTGAGGGTCCGTAAAGAAATGTGTAATACCGCTGGTCGGAGATGAGAGAATCCACTAGACGCTGACAAATCCATTTTTATACAAATAATCAGTTCTATTTCAAACAATTCAGTTTATCATGTGTACACAGTTCAATTATCAAAACATTTCTATTTCAAGCTATTCAGTTTAGTCAAACAATTCTACTTCAAACAAATCAGTTTAGTATAAGTATAGTTTTGTTTACACGCAGTTCAATTTCTAAATTGTTCTATTTCAGGTAATTCAGTTTGGCATAAGTACGCAGTTTAGTTCTATTTGACTCACAGATGAGGTCCTATCAGGTGTTGCCATTCTGGGCCAGATAAACCTGGAGCGGTGGCATTCCACACAGCTCCAGCATCACTGGAACCCCACCATCAGATTGTTTTGTGTCATTTACAGGAAACTCGTTGGGTGGGTGAGTGGTTCTTACCCTTCTACAGTGAAGCAGTCGGTGTATTCTGCAGTCCTAGCCGACTGGGTCAGTTTGTGTGTATGAATGTGTGTATATGTATGTGTGTATATGTATGCTTATGTGAGTTCTTGTGTGTGTATGCCAATCTGCGTGTGTTTGTATGTTTGTGTATCTGTGCTTATCTATGTAAATGTCTGTGTGTGTATATGTGTATGTGTACGCATGTCTATGTGTACGCTTACGCGTATGGACTAGTGTTCGTGTGTATGTGTGTATGTAAAGGTGCGTGTGTTTGTGTGTAGGTATGTATATGCGTGCATGTATGTGTATGTGTGTTTGTATGCGCGTATAAGTGAGTGCCTGCGTATGTATGTGAGAGTGTCTATATGTTTGCATCTATGTGTGTCAATGTGTGCATGTATATATGTCCTTACGTGTATGTGCGTTTTTGTGTGTATATGTGTGTTTGTGTGTATATATGAGTATACACATATGTGTGTATGTACGTATGTGTGTGCGTATTCATGTATATATATGTAGTTGTATGTGTGTATGTATGCATGTATATATATGTAGTTGTATGTGTGTGCGTATGTATGTATATATATATATATGTAGTTCTATGTGTGTATGCATTGTACACCTATAAGCAATTTATGTTCATACAAGTAAAATAAATGAAAGCTTACGGCATTCTTCCACGGAAAAATGAAATTTAATAATCAACTTTTTTATTGCGTTACTTCAGGGGCTGGATTATATATATATATATATATATATATATATATATATATATATACATTTGTTAAATTCCTTGGCTTTACATATGGGAGTGAATCCATCATCGTTTCCACCCCGGGGTAGAGGGAAGCATTTCTTTTTTCTTTTATTATCACAAGTTTTTCTATTCTGTAGATATTTTTCTAATCAAGCATTCAATAGACCCTTAAGTAATATTTAAAACTACTCATCAGCGTCTATGTTCCTATACACTGAAAGAGACAAATTATTCTTAACGGGAGAAAAAATCTCGGTACCACGATTTCTTTCTTTCTTTCTTTCTTTCTTGCCTGTAAATTCTTCCTTTCAATCTGTTCTTTCATTCCAATTATTTCTTCTTTCATTTTTCTTTATAATATTCCTTACTTCCTTCCTTTCTTCCTTTACTGTAAATTCTTCCTTTTAATCTGTTCTTTCATTCCAATTATTTCGATTTTTCTTCTATCTTTCATTTTTTTGATAACATTTCTTTCTTTCTTTATTCATTTATTTATTTACATTTTCTTATTCATTCTTTCTTTTTTTTAGGAAATTCTCTTTCTTTATTTCTTTATTTCTCTCTTTCTTTCTTTTATTCATTCATTAATGTCGGTAAACTCTTTCTTTCTTTTTTCTTTCTTTCTTTCATTCTTTATTTATGTATTTACATTTTCTCATTCATTCTGTTTTTTTCACGAAATTCACTTTCTTTTTTCGTTCTTTTTTTCTTTCTTTCGTTCTTTTATTTATTTGTTTATTCATATCTGTATACTCTTTCTTTCCTTATTTCTTTCCTTCTTTCTTTCTTTCTTTTATTTATTCATTAATGTCAGTGAATTCTTTCTTTCTTTCTTTCTTTCTTTCTTTCTTTACATTTTCTTATTCATTCTTTTCTTTTTCAAGAAATTCCCTTTCTTTCTTTCTTTCTTTCTTTCTTTCTTTCTTTCTTTCTTTCAAAAATTCTTTTACTTTCTTTCTTTCTTTTTTTCAGAAAATTCTTTTTCTTTCTGTCTTTCTTCCTTTCATTCATTCATTCATTCATTAATGTCTGTAAACTCTTTCTTT
The DNA here is from genome assembly GCA_963585895.1 of Sepioteuthis lessoniana. Taxonomy (NCBI): domain Eukaryota; kingdom Metazoa; phylum Mollusca; class Cephalopoda; order Myopsida; family Loliginidae; genus Sepioteuthis; species Sepioteuthis lessoniana. The sequence goes on from OY757942.1 coordinate 16,863,746, forward strand.
CATTCATTCATTCATTCATTTATATCCGTAAACCCTTTCTTTCTATTTTTTTCTTTCTTTTTTTCTAACATTTCTTTCTTTCTTTCTTTCTTTCTTTCTTTCTTTCTTTCAAAACTTCTTAATATTCTCGCTTTCGATTTTAAAGTCTCGAAACGTTTCCTTTTTTTCTATGGTCTTTCATTCTTAATGTTTCTTCTTTTTCTTCCCTTCTTTCTATATTTCTTTTTCTTGTGTACATTCTTTCTTTCTTTCTTTCTTTGTAACCTAACGTTATTCATTTTATCAATGTCATGTCTATGCAAATGTCTTGAACATATCTTAGCCCTTTCCAGTAAATCCCAAACTATTTAAGTAAGAAAATGATATCTTAAATGTGAAATCCATGGTATTTTCTTTTGTCAAAATATTTATTAGAATTGTATATTGTCTACCTTTTAAAACAAAGTGAATTTCTCCGAGAAAATATTGTCATTATTCGAAGATTTATTTGGATGAGTAAATAGTAAGAGTGTCTCATACTTCTGATCTAATACTTAACAAAACTAAACTCTGAGAATGACCATTTTAATGTTGAATAGATTCGATTCTGTGAAAGAACCTTAAAGGTTGAACATGAAAGTGACTGAAATACAATTATTGTAAGAGCCCTTAGAACGGACAGATTAGATTGGTTGGTAGGTTTCTTGGTTTGTTTAACGGCGTATCAACCCTTTTCGGGTCATTTAACACCAAATTGAGTCCGTTTGATAAAAACTTATACGTTTCAAGATGTTCATATCTTCAAATACGCATAAGTACAGTTTTTGTTTACATGCAGCTAAATGTCAAAATCGTTTTACTTCAAACAATTTAGTTTATAAATATGCAGTTTAAATGTCAAAACAGTTCTATTTCAAACAATTCAGTTTAACTTGAGTACACACTTTAGATGTCAAAACAGTTCTATTTCAAATAATATAGTTTAACATAAACACACAGTTTAGTCCTATTTGACCCATAGATAGGACCCTACCAGGCGCTACCAATCTGGGTCAAAGTGGACCTGGGAGCGATGGTAATGAAGGGGTGCTCTGCATTTACCAAAACTTCAATGTTACTGGAGCCTCCCCATTAGATTGTTTCGTGTCATAACTAGGACATTTGTTGGGGGAGTCTTACCCCTCTGCAGAGATGCAGTCAGTGTATATTACAGCTCCAGCGGCCCTGGACATTAGAGAAAGAATCGAAATCTTCAAGACCATAGCACTACTAAAATCGAATAGAACATTAGAAGCGTCCAGGAAAACTGGGGCACTTGTTGTCACTCAGACTCCAGTCAAAGATCATTATTTAGAAATGAGGTGAAAAAGTAACAAAATGTGAAAATAATATAAAAGGGTATTCCTTTGGGGGAAGTTGTTCTGCAGTCGCAAAAATTTAATTATCACGTCGTTGGAAAGGCAGCAAATTTGCCCAAAAGAAATACAAAATTGGCCAAGACTTGATGTCCTTTGGTAAATATCTCCAAGAGTCTTTAACTGAAGTTTTAATAGAGTTAATTCTATTGATAGAATACATACATACATACATACATACATATTCTATCGATTGAATGCATAATATATATATATATATAAATATATATATATATATTCTATTGATAGAATACATACATATATATATATATATATATATTGATAAAATACATACATACATATACTCTATCATTAGAATACATACATACATACATACATACATACGCACACACACGCACAAACCTATATATATCTATATATATATATATTCTATTGATAGAATATATATATATATATATATATGTATATATTCTATCAATAGAATACACACACACACACACACACATCTCTCTCTCTCACTATATATATATATATATCACCAAAGATAAAAGGTGTCCATGCTGGTCAGTGCCTGGGCGAGTGATCGCTTGGGAATACCAGGTGAAGTAAGCAGGACGTGATTGTAGTGTCAAAAATGGACATGGTGACCCGAGTTCAAAACCTGGACGAGGTTGGTTGCTTTTTCACATAACGGTACTATCTCTTTGAGGAAAGGTAGGAATCCAATTCTCCCTCCAGCATTGAGTAAATACTAGGTCAGACTTAGCTTTTTAAAACTGGTATGGCAACCAGTCTATTAGAAGGAAAACTCTGAATTCGGTTGCAGCGATGTTGGTATATAAAAGAAAAAAATACAATTGGTTTTATGTCCTGTGTTTAAATGTACTAACACACAAAGTAGATACTTGTAAAAACATTCGTACATACATCAAAACAAAATGAACAGATAAGAAGCACACCTCTATCAAAATAATCTTCTCCGTAAAATAATCTTTACTTTAAAAGCTAGAAGCTGAGACGATCTTAGCTTTTATTAGTCCCCTGAGGAAGACGAAGAAGTCAAAAATACGTGTGGATCATAATAATATAAAAGAAAAGCCGGAAAAATCGAATTCAAATGCATTGTCTGATATATTCATTTACATATATAATAAAAATAAATGGAAAAATGGATAAATCAATCCCTTACAACGACTTTATTGATAATATTTCGTTCTTTATTCACAGAATAACTTCTTTAGACTATAGTTAGTTCTTCAGTGAAAGTGTTTGATTTATCAATTTTTTTATCATTAAGGGTTTACGGACCATTGTCTTTGTCTTATTTCCACAACGTTTCGGCCGATATGTCATCCGGCCTTCTTCAGGTGTTTGTCGAACTCGGGAACCTTCACGGAACTTTGAACTACGTCCTTTATTGAATCCAAGAGAGTCGCCTGTTCTGGTTCCGTTAGCCATAACTGGGTACAAGTGTTAGGTATTCTTGTATTGCTACGCGCCTGCAGTCAGGATTGAACCTGCAACCTCCAGATGATTGTCTCCTTAGAAGCTTAGGGAACCAACGCCTATAACCGTTACGCTACGTGTCCTGCTGAAACACCTGAAGAAGGCCGGAGGGCATATTGGCCGAAACGTTATGGAAATAACAATAAAGAAGAAGACAATAGTCCGAAAACCCTTAATAATAAAAATCATCAAGCTTTGTCTCAGAAATTTAGACAACTATTATCAACTTTTCCCCTTATTTTTATCATCTTGTCAGATTTACCAAAATCAACCATTTCTTTCTCTCTCTCTCTCTCTCTCTATATATATATATATATATATATATATATATGTCTACTTTAAGATCTCCTGCTACAGAAGTAAGTCCGGCACCTTAACGAGTGACTTAACCCTAAAAAATCTGATGGTGACGCTCCAGTAATACTGGCGCTTGAGGGAATACAGAGTACTCTTATAGTGCCATCACTCCTAGTTTCACTCTGTCCCGAAGTGGTTGCACATAATAAGATATTATATACGGATCAAATAGAACTAAACTGTGTACTTACATTAAACTGAATAGCTTGAAATAGAACTATTTTCACATTTAACTTTGTAAACTAAAAACTATACTTATACTAAATTGAATTGGTTGATAAAGAACTGTTTTAAATATAAATGAATTTTGCATTAAATGACTTACAATGGTTGATGTTTCACAAAACCAAACCAATCCCAGAAAGAGGTGTACTGGCTTTGACAGTAAACTGCACCTAGTGGCTAGGATCCAGTTTATGATCTCTGGGTCATGAGGAGTACTCCTTCATGGCCATCGCTATTCAGTATCAAATAGATCCGTTTGAAAATTATTTGTATATGATAGAAACACATGATACCATTTAAGTTAGTAAAATTGACAACCTTAGTCAAGGGGCACCTGAAGGCTCCCTTTTCAATAGCTACATCACCGAGTGTAGGGGAGGGCGCTACTCTATTCCCTGGAGTGCTCCACTTCACCCTTGATCCTTACCTTATAACGCTGAGTGTTAAGCATGGTGGCATCAAGTACCATTTTTGAGTCCTGGGTATGACTCGACCTGGGATTGAACTCCAGTTTCCTGGACCATTGGGGAACACTCTACTCAATGGCCCTCTATACCATATAACTGTGTACAAATTATTTGTATTAGGGATATAATTGTGCGCTAATTATTTGTATTAGATTGGAATACTTGAAACCATATAGATGTATTCTTCTGCTAGGAGGGCTTCGGTATTAAATAACTCATAAATTCGATATGCAAAAGAACCAAACAAAACCATATAAATAATGTGCATTAATAGCAGTTACTTCTGACAAGATAAAGCCACTCTCCCCAGCGTTCCAGAAGTGGAGCCTCACAATCTAATACAATTTAATTTCATATTCAGAACACGCTTTTTTTTAAGGAGAGGTCTTTACTCTCTGCAGAGGATACTATCAGCGTATTCTAAAGCACCTTGACGGAGCAGTTTCTAAACTTAATTCATATTTCCTGTTTTTTAAACAGATGTTAATCTTGCTCATTCAAGAGTAATATATATATATATATATATATATATATATATATATATATATATATATATATATATATATATATTGTTTACTATTCTGTTTATACTAAACAGTGGAAACTTCTTTATTCACCTAATATAATTTCACCAATTTATGAAGTAAATCTGATTTGTTTTTTTTTGCTTACGGCACGTCAGACCATATAGGGTTATCTCATTCCAAAAATTTCATTCATTTACGTTCATATTTTCGTTTTTTGTGTAGTGTAACATACTGACCCCGGCCAAGCTGTCAAAATAGGAAATGCATCTGAGTAAATAACAGGTGCATCTGTTCGAGGAATATCAGGATATAACCTTGACCGTGGACGGGTTGAATGAGTGCGATTTGTGACGCCCACAAGAAGAATGTGGACGGCGAACAATTATATAACTCGGTGCACAGGAAGTCAGGCAGTTGGAGTTCAGATCAGTTGGAGAAGATGCGGTAGAGAGAATCGGCAGCCAGAGAGGCTGGGCCCCCAGGCCCCCGGTTGAGCAGCCCAGGAGAACGGGAAAGAAACGCTGTTATGGCCATAAGAGTGGGGGTTAATATGTTGCAGTTCTCTTCAGCCTCCAACTCACCTCTCACACAGTAAAACCTTTTGTAACCCTTTCGAACCTTTTCAAATAAAGTGAGAGGTATATTTTTCTAAAGAACTGTGTCGCTCGTCTTTATTGTGTCGTTGTTATGATTCTGCATGCGTCTGCATATGTGTATGTATAGTTGTTCATGGCTATATAGCAGTAGTCGTTTCTTAAAAGTATACCAAGCATCTAACAGAATATGACAACCGCAATGGGCTCAAGTGGACCAGGGAGTAATTGCAAAGAAGGTTTTCTCCACACTCCCCACAGCATTGGAACCAATCAGATTCTGTTTAATGTCAACCCAGCAATCTCCTTTTTAGGGAAGGTACTATTTACCAACCCCTCCGCTCGGGCAGGATATGACACAAGGTCAATTTTTAAGCGGAGTTTAACAGGTTTGAATTCAGAGTTTTCCTTCTCCTAGACTAGTTGCCTCACCAAGGCTGAAGAACCTAGTCCGTCCTACTATTTACCCATAGCTGGAGGGAGAATAAGGGGGTTCATACCTTTCCCAAGGGTATTTGCCCGAAAGTGAACGTAATAGCGCGACTGGAGTACGAACTCGCGTACTACGATTCCACAGTGCATCGCTTTAACCATTACACCACGAGGACACCCCTTTTTAGGGAAGGTGGTGTTTTTCAGGGAGAATGTCCTGGTACAACTAAAGATTGTCTTGGTAATTATCATATCTGATATCCCAAATTTGTATATTAAAGTTGGAAGTTATTTTGCTAATCACTTTCACGAATGGGAATGTGCCATCCAGTATACCATCTTTTCTGTATTTTGGGTTGATCAAACAAAACAGAACCGGTCCCCATCGTCATAAAAAAAACAATTAAAATAGTAAAAAGGAAATACAAAAATAGGGGTGATAACCCTGTTTTAAGTTTTCAACGGTTTCGTGTGTCACATGACAATATAGAAGCAAATGAGCAGCAAGATATTTTACAAAGCGCCATCTTTTTTGTTACGTTAACAGCACTCCGATAATTTTGAAAATTTCACAGTTTCCTGTGAATAAAAGCCGGCTATCTTGGGTTGATTGACGAGAATGAGAAAAAGCGGTGAAAGTAAAAATAAATAAATAAAATCAAGTAAATATACATATATATATATAAATATGTATAATTTTAAAGTGAGAGAAAGAGCGAGAGCGAGAGAGAAAGAGAGAGAGAGAGAGAGAGAACGAGAGGGAGAGAAAGAGTAAATCAGAAAGAGAAAACGAGAGAAATTGAAAGGGAACAAAAACAGAAAGAAAGAAAGAAAGAAAGAAAGAAAGAAAGAAAGAAAGAAAGAGGACGAAAGGGAGAAAAAGAGAAAATCAGAGCGAGAAAACGAGAGAAATTGAAAAGGGTTAAAGAAAGAAAGAAAGAAAAAAGAAAGAAAAAAAGGAAAGAAAGAAAGAACCAGAGAGAGAGAGAGAGAGAAAGAGAGAGAGAGAAAGAGAATGAGAGGGAGAGAAAGAGAAAATCGGAGAGAGAGAAAGAGAGAAATTGAAAGCAGACAAAAACTGATAGAAAGAGAGAGAGAGAGAGAGAGAGAGAGAGAGAAAGAGAGAGGGAGAGGGAGAGAGAGAGAGAGAAGATCAGAGAGAGAAACCGAGAGAAATTGAAAGAAAGTAATTAATAAAGAAAGATAAAGAGAGAAAGAAATAAAGAGAGAGAAAGGGTGAGAGAGTAAAAGAGACCGAGAGGGAGAGAAAGAAAAATCAGAGAGAGAAAACGAGAGAAATTGAAAGGGGACAAAAACAGAAAGAAAGAAAGAGTGAGTAAGAGAGAGATAGAGAGAGAGAGAGAGAGAAAAGAAAACGCTTCTAAAATTCTAAGTCCAAATCTGCATGTAACACTTCTTAAATCAATATAATTCATTTTATCACATGTTTTCGGTGGCTGTTTAAGAAAGACAAACACGAGTCCACACTTACACAGATGCACACATCGATGCACATGTACATATACGTCCGCGTATGCACAAACACGCTCCTGCAAAGACAAAAAATAAAAGATAAAAATAAAACAACGAAAGTAAAAGTGAAAATGAAATTTAACAGTTTGAGATCTCCGGGAACTGGGAACAAGGAAAACGTGCCCAGAAAACAAAATTTGAAACAAATCAAAATGTTTTTTTAAAAAAAAAAAAAGAAAGATGAGGAGTAAGGATGTATATGGGGGATGGCTTCACACGTGTGTATTCACACATATAGATCGAACCCCGATCATTTTTCTTTCAAAACCCGAAATAGCTTACATTATTTTGACACGTATGTATTCACGTGTTTTCATTAATAATTCTCAAATACCCAAGCTTCAGAATGAGAAAATGTGCTATAAGTTCTTTTTTTTTTAAATAGTAATTGTGTATTTATCTCTCTTTCTCCACCCGAACATATACACATACGTACGTGTACATACAGAATTCGTTGAATGCTGTTTTATGGCATATCAACCCTTGTAACTTACTTAATGCCGCATCCAATATATATATATATATATATATATATATATATATATATATATATATATATGTGCGTGTGTGTGTGTGTGTGTGTGTGTGTGTGCATTGTAATTTCTATCATATTTACCAACCCCTCCGCTCGGGCAGTTTTTAAGCGGAGTTTAACAGGTTTGAATTCAGAGTTTTCCTTCTCCTAGATTATTTGCCTCACTAAGGCTGAAGAACTCAGTCTGTCCTACTATCTACCCATAGCTGGAGGGAGAATATTTGGATTCATACCTTTCCCAAGGGAATTAGTGTTATGTGAAATGCAATCAGTCTTGTCCAGAATTTGAACTCGAGTCACTGTGTCCATTTCCTACGACGATAACCATTACACTAGCTCTCTAGTGTTCTGTTAATGATAAACCCAATTTTGTGGTATTATTGAATAGTGCTCAGTATCAATGATTGAACTGTTATACATACTCGAATATCAATCCATCTATCTATATATATATATATTTCTTTAAGATAAAACAAAAATCGGTCACATTAGGATTATAAATTTATTTCCATCCTGTTTTCGGTTTTGATATATATAAAAAAAACACCAAAAATAACAGGACTTCTTCAGATCTAATGGATGAAATAATTCAGGATAGACACAGGAAAGAAGGTTGGGAGGGGGAAGAGGGGTGAAGAGTTTCCTCCCCATTTCGCCCACTTCCAGTTTTTTTTTATTACTGGTTGGAATTATAGTAAATTAATTTTTTATTTTTTAAATTCTAAATAAACTTAAAACTCCAGATTTAATACTAATTTAGGGAAGTATAAACTTCCTTAATAACCTTAAGTAAGGATACTTATATTAAATTAAATTCAAAATTTAAAACTAAGATTTTTAATTTCAAATTTTATTTTCGTGCCTATTAATATATATATATATTTGTGTGTGTATGTGTGTATGTGTGTGTGTGTATGTGTGTGTTAATGTATTTGTGTATATGTTATGTCACTCTTCCATTGAAGAGTACGTACACATCACATGGTTGCTTCTCATTTATTTTATTTTATTTTTTTTATTCATATAACTTTAAATCTCAATTTAATCCTATGATCCTATGTTTTTTATTTAAGCATTATCTATGATAAAATAAAAAGTATATATATATATATATATATATATATATATATATATATATATATATATAGTAGCAAGCATAAACATCTGAGCGATGTGAAGAAAAAGACTTTTTATTTTAAAGCTTCATAACTTTTATTTTAAAGCTTCATAGAACATTTTTTTAAGAAAAAATAAGGATATGAAGGTAAATTGTATAAGTCCAAAATTTTTTTTTAATAATATAAAATATTTAAATTTTAGGGATTTATTTAATCGTTCTGATGTTTTTGATCATCTATTTATTTCGAATGTTATATAATTATTCTTATAACTTTATTAAGATAAGTTTATTGAGTTTTATATTTTGGAATTATATAATTTACCTTCATATCCTTATTTTTCCCTGATAAAATGTTCTATGAAACTTTAAAATAAAAAGATATTTCACATTTAGACTTTTTCTTAACACCATTCTGATGTTTATACTCGCTACTATATATATTGCATAGTGATGTTTGTGACCCTGGGTTTTATACTTTACTCTTTCTTCTGAATGAAAAGTTAAAAAAAGATTACAATCGTTCATTTGTTGTGTTGATGGTGGTGGAAGGAGGATTTTGTATGTGTATGTTTGTCTGTGTTTCTGAGTTGGTGTGCCTTTGAATGTTTATGTATTTGTGTATGTGCTATGTCACTCGCGCATTCATATATACGTATATCTGCTTATATAATGGTATACATATTCGCATATATATGTAAAGATATACAAACAAACAAACATTGAAACGCAAACAAACTTAAGCACACATACATGCAAACAAATCCTCCTTCCAACAGTACCATAAAAAAAAAGTAACAATATTAATCGTTTTTTTTTAAAACACTTCACTCTGATGAATGTGTGATGCATGAAACTCAGGCTTACAGCCACCACCATGTAATATATATATATATATATATATATATATATATATATATATATATATATATGAAAATGAATAGGTCCAAGATTAAATTTGAGCTTAGAATTTTAGATTTTTAATTCATATATTTCTGCCTTAAACGTGTTTCTGACATTGTGGTATTCTTCAGGAGAGCGATAATGGCTACGGCCTTCTCTGCTTCTCGTCTTCATAGTGACGATTCTAGTCTTCTACAGGAGAGCGATAATGGCTACGGCCTTCTCTGCTTCTCGTTTTCATAGTAAAGATTCTAGTCTTCTACAGGAGAGCGATAATGGCTTCGGCCTTCTCTGCTTCTCGTCTTCATAGTAAAGATTCTAGTCTTCTACAGGAGAGCGATAATGGCTACGGCCTTCTCTGCTTCTCGTCTTCGTAGTAAAGATTCTAGTCTTCTACAGGAGAGCGATAATGGCTTCGGCCTTCTCTGCTTCTCGTCTTCATAGTAAAGATTCTAGTCTTCTACAGGAGAGCGATAATGGCTTCGGCCTTCTCTGCTTCTCGTCTTCATAGTAAAGATTCTAGTCTTCTACAGGAGAGCGATAATGGCTACGGCCTTCTCTGCTTCTCGTCTTCGTAGTAAAGATTCTAGTCTTCTACAGGAGAGCGATAATGGCTTCGGCCTTCTCTGCTTCTCGTCTTCATAGTAAAGATTCTAGTCTTCTACAGGAGAGCGATAATGGCTTCGGCCTTCTCTGCTTCTCGTCTTCATAGTAAAGATTCTAGTCTTCTACAGGAGAGCGATAATGGCTTCGGCCTTCTCTGCTTCTCGTCTTCATAGTAAAGATTCTAGTCTTCTACAGGAGAGCGATAATGGCTTCGGCCTTCTCTGCTTCTCGTCTTCGTAGTGACGATTCTAGTCTTCTACAGGAGAGCGATAATGGCTACGGCCTTCTCTGCTTCTCGTCTTCATAGTAAAGATTCTAGTCTTCTACAGGAGAGCGATAATGGCTTCGGCCTTCTCTGCTTCTCGTCTTCATAGTAAAGATTCTAGTCTTCTACAGGAGAGCGATAATGGCTTCGGCCTTCTCTGCTTCTCGTCTTCGTAGTGACGATTCTAGTCTTCTACAGGAGAGCGATAATGGCTACGGCCTTCTCTGCTTCTCGTTTTCATAGTAAAGATTCTAGTCTTCTACAGGAGAGCGATAATGGCTTCGGCCTTCTCTGCTTCTCGTCTTCATAGTAAAGATTCTAGTCTTCTACAGGAGAGCGATAATGGCTACGGCCTTCTCTGCTTCTCATCTTCATAGTAAAGAATCTTTTGAATGAGGTGTGATTCTTTTGAATTCTAAGATTCGTGTTTTTTTTTCTTTGTGTATTTATTAGTGAAAACTTTTTGTGTGTACGTATATTACATACATGCAAATACATCCAATTGTTGCTTTTTCTTTTCACTCGTATCCTGGATATATTTTAACATATTCTGTGCGTTTGTGAGTGTGCGTAATATTCAGGTCTGTTTGCATTCGTGTGTGTATGTGTGTATGTGTGTGTGTGCGTATGTGTTTGGATATAAGTGTGTGTGAAGTTAGACTCTGTTTAATGAAGGTTTGAATTTATCAATGAAGTTTTTTTGACAGTCTGGTATATTGGCATTATTTCAAAGCTCCATAACTGCATTGATAAAGGCATTTCGATACATGGAGTTTTTCTGCTTCGTGGAAATTCAATGTTGCTTTTATACAAAGAGACTCTTTTGTTCGGAGGCGGAGTTGACCCTATGTTTATTTTTTTACAGTTGCAACATTTAATTATGTGGATAAAGTTTTTTGAATTGCAGTTTTTTTTTTTGTTTTTTTTTGTATTTATTATCAATATTGCTTTGAGGTTTTCGAAAGTACAGGATTTTCCTTGCCGAGTCGGCTGGAGCTGTAGAATGCATCAACTGCATATCTGCTGAGGGGTTAAACACCCCCTAAACGAGTGTCCTGGATATAACAATAAACAATCTGATGGTGAGGTTCTAGTACTACAGGAGCTTTATTGCCATCGCTCCTAGGTCCACTCTAACCTGGAGTGGTAGCACCAGATAAGCTCCTATCTATGGGGCGAACAGAACTAAAATGCGTAATTATGCTAAGCTGAAATGTTTGAAATAGAACTGTTTTTGTATGTTAAACTAATTTGTTTGAAATGGAACTGTTTTTGACATTGAGCTTGTATTTACGCTATATTTCGAAATAGAACTCTTGATATTTAACTGTGTGTAAACAAAAACCATACTTATACTAAACTGAATAGTTTGAATTAGAACTTGAATTGGACTGTTTTAGAACTTGAATTGGACTGTTTTAGAACTTGAATTGGACTGAATTCGACTTGAATTGGACTGTTTTAGCATTTAAACTGCGTATTTTTAGTAAATTGAACTGTTTGAAATATAACTGTTTTTAAGAAGAAGTAAACTGTATACTTATCCTCAACTGCATTGTTTAAAACAGAAGTGTTTTGACATTTAACTGATTGTGAACAAAAACAATTCTTATACTAAACCGAATTGTTTAAAATTCACTTCGTCGATCAATGATCCGAAAAGGGTTGATTTGCCATAAAATAAAACAACCAACCAACCAACCAATTGGATTTTCCTCCCATGATTATATTACATTCTCCGAGTCATTCATTTTTGCATATGAGACTCCATTTGTTGTGTGTTTCCCAAGTTTAAATGAGGCTGGTGTGTCTGTTTTAAGTTTTCTGGTTATCGTATGCTTTTAATGGTTTTTCTTGTGCCTTGTATGTATCAATTCTCTCGTTGTTTTTAAGTTGTTTTGTTATGTGGTTTATAAAGAAATGGTTTGTAGGAAACTGTATCTTAGATGAGTTCATAAAGCTCATTTTTTTGCATACAGTTAAATGGTTTAAAGTACTCCTATCTAACACTAATAATTCTATTTAATTTTGATAATTTTTTGTATACAATTAAATGGTTTCAAGTATTCCAATTTAAAATTGATAATTTTATTTATCAATAGTCTGAAATAGAACTGTTTGATCATTTAACTTAGGATGAACAAATGATTGATGTTTAATTGAATTGTTATTCATATATAGCAATACTTGAAACCATATAACTTTGTTGACTTATGCTGAATTGAACTGTTAGAAATAGAACTGTTTCATAATTTAACAATGTGTATCAACAAAATGTGTTTACAAATCAAATATCAAATATATATGTAAAACCAGGATTTAGCATTAAATAACCAACAATTATTGATATGTCATAAAACCCAACCAAACTAAACCAATTCACCCGCAGTTCCCTGTGTATATTGTTCGTCTTACTTTGATGGTTTTGAGATAGGCCGCCAGTGGCCGTTCAGCTTTTGTTCTGTGGGGCGTTTCTTTGAGGATTTATTCAAAACTTCTCACAGCTTTCTTGTGTCGTTCCCAATTAGCTTTTTCTCTCAGCGTTTTGTTAGAGTCCAAGTGGTGCAACCACGGAGTAGTACTGATACGGCTACTGATTGGAAGAAACGATTTAACGTCAACTTTCTTTGTTATAAATTCATCACTTTTGGATTATTCTGTTTTTCAATTTTCTCCTTATATATTTATATAAAACAGTAGAAATCTTCGTGGTGTAGTGGTTAACTGTGGAATCGTAGTAAGCGTGTTCGAATTCCAGTCACGCTATAACGTTAAATTTCAGACTAATACACTTGGGAGAAAGGTCAAGGTTCGTCTATCAATGGCATATCACCAGTGTTGTATAGCCACATAATACATATACATATGCTTGCAGAATCATAACGACGACACAATAAAGACGAGAGTTTGAAAGGGTTACTAAAGGTTTTACTGTGTGAGAGGTGAGTTGGAGGCTGAACAGAACTGCAACATATTGACCCCCACTCTTATGGCCACAACAGCGTTTCTTTCCCGTTCTCCTGGGCAGCTCAACCGGGGGCCTTGGGACCCAGCCTCTCTGGGACATGTTCCTCATTCCAGAATCTTATCTCCAACTGCTAAATCGGAGGCCAGAGGGCCCCCTCTGCTGGGTGCTTCCTTTCTCTACCGCATCTTTTCTCCAACTGATCTGAACTCCAACTACCTGACTTCCGGTCTTCACCCGGGTTCGACATCCACCTTCTTCTTGTGGGCATCACAATCGCACTCATTCAACCCGTCCACGGTCAAGATTATATCCTGATATTCCTCGACCGGATGAACCTGTTATTTACACTGGTGCATTTCCTATTTTGACAGCTTGGCCGGGGTCAATATGTTACACCAGAAAGAAACTTTAAAAAACAGTTTCAGAGTTGGTGGTCACATATGACATCTGGGCCTTAAAGACTTCAAATTTTCTAGGCTTTTTTGTTGCGTTTCCGTTATTCTTGAACTATCACAACAATGGCCGATGAAGATTATTGGTTACGTATAAAATATTGTGATTTCTGGTTACGTAAAAATATTGTGATTTCTTGTTACGTATAAAATATTGTGATTTCTGGTTACGTAAAAATAGTGATTTCTGGTTATGTATAAAATATTGTGATTTCTGGTTACGTATAAAATATTGTGATTTCTGGTTACGTATAAAATATTGTGATTTCTGGTTGCGTAAAAATATTGTGATTTCTGGTTACGTATAAAATATTGTGATTTCTGGTTACGTATAAAATATTGTGATTTCTGGTTATGTATAAAATATTGTGATTTCTAGTTATGTATAAAATATTGTGATTTCTGGTTGCGTAAAAATATTGTGATTTCTGGTTATGTATAAAATATTGTGATTTCTGGTTATGTATAAAATATTGTGATTTCTGGTTACGTATAAAATATTGTGATATCTGGTTACGTCTAAAATATTGTGATTTCTGGTTATGTATAAAATATTGTGATTTCTGGTTATGTATAAAATATTGTGATTTCTGGTTACGTATAAAATATTGTGATATCTGGTTACGTCTAAAATATTGTGATTTCTGGTTATGTATAAAATATTGTGATTTCTGGTTATGTATAAAATATTGTGATTTCTGGTTACGTATAAAATATTGTGATTTCTGGTTACGTCTAAAATATTGTGATTTCTGGTTGCGTAAAAATATTGTGGTTTCTGGTTATGTATAAAATATTGTGATTTCTGGTTATGTATAAAATATCGTGATTTCTGGTTACGTATAAAATATTGTGATTTCTGGTTACGTATAAAATATTGTGATTTCTGGTTACGTATAAATATTGTGATTTCTGGTTACGTATAAAATATTGTGATTTCTGGTTACGTATAAAATATTGTGATTTCTGGTTACGGATAAAATATTGTGATTTCTGGTTACGTATAAATATTGTGATTTCTGGTTACGTATAAAATATTGTGATTTCTGGTTACGTCTAAAATATTGTGATTTCTGGTTGCGTAAAAATATTGTGGTTTCTGGTTATGTATAAAATATTGTGATTTCTGGTTATGTATAAAATATCGTGATTTCTGGTTACGTATAAAATATTGTGATTTCTGGTTACGTATAAAATATTGTGATTTCTGGTTACGTATAAATATTGTGATTTCTGGTTACGTATAAAATATTGTGATTTCTGGTTACGTATAAAATATTGTGATTTCTGGTTACGTATAAAATATTGTGATTTCTGGTTATGTATAAAATATTGTGATTTCTGGTTACAGATAAAATATTGTGATTTCTGGTTATGTATAAAATAATGAAAGTCGGAAATGCGTACTCTTTACTAGCTTTTGAAAAATAGAAATTATTTTTGACTCAACACAACATATATATATATATATATATATATATATATAAACTGTGTCGTGTTTATTTTGGTTTAATCCCCATATTAGCATGGTCCATGTAGATATATGAGGTATCGCTTTCGAGAATTGAAAAAATGGAGAGCTTAATCAGTAAGTTCCTAAAGAAATGGTTGGGAGTTCCGAAATCCTTAACAAACGTGGCGTTATATAGTTCATCAACGAAGCTGAAACTACCAACAAAGTCACTTGTTGAGGAATTTAAATTAGGTAGAGCACGACTGTTCCAAATATTGCGTGACTCTGTGGACCCACTGGTGAAAATTGCACAACCTGCCATAATAACAGGTAGAAAATGGAACGCAAAACATGCAGTGGAGACGGCAGAATCTTCCCTCAAAATGAAAGAAGTAATCGGCTTTGTGGCAACTGGGAGAGCCGGATTTCGTCTTCACCCACAAAGGTGGTGGTCGAAAGAAACTACAAAGAATAAACGAAGAATGGTTTCGGAAGAGATTAATGATTTTGAGGAAAGCAAACGTTTTGCCATAGCTGTGGCGCAACCCAAACAAGGTGCATGGACTAGGTGGGAAAACACCAAGGACAGGACTATCACATGGAGCGACATCAAGCAAATGGAGCCAAAATAATTAGGTTTCCTCATTTAGGCAGTTTACGACATATTACCAACACCAGTAAATTTAAAACTTTGGGGGTTAAGTATATCTAACCTTTGCAAAGCATGTGGGAAGATTGCTAACCTCAAACACGTCCTAACTGGATGTCACTATTCTCTAAGAAGTTACACGTGGAGACATAATGAAATCTTAGGGATTATTGCTGAGATTGCAAAAATGTGTTATGAAACTGCTAATGAAATTCCTTCTATAAAGACAAATATACAATTTGTTAAAGAAAACGTTTCGAAAACTCCACATAGAAATAATAAGTACAAACCAACATTGCACGGACTGGCGCGTTATTGCTGACGTAGACCGACAACTCGCTTTTCCAACGGAAATAACATCAACTTGGCAGCGTCCAGATCTCGTCATTTCGTCAGTTAATTCAAAAAAAGTTATTGCAGAATTAAAGATCCCTTTCGAGACCAACATCGACTGGGCGCATCAGCGGAAATTAGAAAAGTACGAAGACCTACGTGAACAGTGTACTAAGAATGACTGGTCAACAGACAGATTTCCTCTTGATATTGAATGTCGAGTTTTTATTTCGAACGCAACCTCAACATTTTTAACCAAATTCGGACTCACACCAGAAAAGAAGAGGGAATATATAAAAAAAATAGATCCAAATCAAGGCTGTAACTGCATCTGAACGGATATGGTATTCTTACAGATTAAATACCATCCAATAAAGTCTGGTAGTATCGTTAGATACTGCTGGGGCGCCTTGGGTTAGTGGTAATGATGATTCGGCCCCGGAACCATGACTGAACCCAGGGTCATCATCTGATGAAGACTTTACTGGAAGCAAAACTGCTTCTTTGGCGGCAGTTTTTGTATATAATTTTTTTTCTTTTTATATATACTTTTCAGAAAAACAAAATCCAGTCACTTTAGGATTATAAATTTATTTCCATCCTGCTATGAGTAGTGATATGAATCAATAACTCTAAATTTAACAGGACTTCTTCAGATCTTAATTAACGTGCCCAATTTGGTTGTATTAATTATATCCATGTGGGATCTGAAGAAGACCTGTTAAATTTGGAGTTATTGATTCATATCAATACTCAAAGTAGGACGGAAATAAATTTATAATCTTAAAGTGGCCGGATTTTGTTTTTCTTAAAGGAATTGTTGCTCTGTGATGTCAGTTACATGGTGCTCTTTACCAGGAATATTTAAATATTCGAAGTTTGAATAATCTAATAGTCCAGACAGAATTATTTCAGACTCCAGATTGACTGGACTGAAGAATACACACACACACACACACACACACATATATATATATATATACGAGGTGCATACGATAAGTTTCCAGACTTTTTTCGTATGGGCATTTGAATATGTTTTAGACTCAGTATGTTATTGCTATACATCTTATGAGCTGACTTACCAATTTTTATGATTTCAGATTCAAATTAACAGCTGGTGAATTTCAAAAATGCAACCTGACATTTTAGTAGAACGATATGCAATAAAATTCAGTTTTAAACTTGGAAAGAATGCCACAGGAATGTATGGAATGCTCCAGACTGCTTTTGACCATCTTGCATGAATCGAGCATCAGTTTTTGAGTGGCATAAGAGATTCAAGGAAGTAGCGGACCTGTAAGGGATGATGAGAGGTGTGGGAGGAGTAAGGAAATCAATACAGCAGAGTTGATTGGCCAAAGGGTTAGGGTTAGGGTTACTATGTTGAGGTTTTAAGGGAGTTCTAGAAGAGATTCCATCGGAAGAGGCCAGCACTCTTTAAATCGGGTCAGTGGCATTTCTACGAGGATTATGCACCAATCCACAACTCCATCCTTGTCACAGACTATTTGACCAAGATGAGCATCAAGACAGTTGCTCAGCCTCACTATACCCCAGACGTTGCTCCCTGTGACTTTTGGTTATTCCCTAAGCTCAGATGCTGTTGTTATGAGACAATTGAGGAGATAAAAGAGGCTATGACGAAGGTCATTGACACGCTCACACAAGAGGACTTCCATGGGGCCTTCCATAAGTTGTTGGAACGGTGCAACAAGTGCATATTAGCCAGAGTAGATTACTTCGAAAGGGACTAGAGTTTCATGTGTGTACTATCAATAAAAGTGCCCATACGAAAAAAAAAACTTATCGTATGCACCTCGTATATTGGTAAAAGCAGTAAATGATTGAAATAAACCCTGATCTCCAAATCCATAAATTTTGTTTCTCTGAATTTAGTGAAAACTTTAAAAGAACAAAACCTTTTCAAGTAAGCAATGATGAAATTAGTTAGAGCGTAGATAACTTTAATAGATATCGTTAAGATTCGTGTAATGAAGTATAGCAGTAATTGTTAGCTTAAAATAAAGGGATATATTTTTGTGTGTAAAAATGTTTATTAAAGCGTGTCACTTTCTGAGAGAGAAAATATCTTTATGCTTGAACGTATATGAGAGCTGCTACTGCTGGTATTTTTATTAGCAGGTTATGCTTGAATATCCGGGCAACTAAAGCTATTTAAACACTAATGAATCCACTCAATATTAAATTTGAAGAGCTTCGTTGAAATAAAATGTATTTTCGAAAGAAAAATTGTGGAGTTCCCCTAAAAAGAATTAAATCGAAAGATTGAGTAAGTTAAAGTAATTCAATACTTACTGATAAATATTTATTTCTTCACTTATGTAAGTATTTTACGTTGGTCCAAAATTAGATTCAAAAGTTAATAATTTACCTATGATTCTAATTGGTTCTGTTTAGTTGGGTGTTATGGCGTAACAACCATTGTAGGTTACTTAATGCCAAAAACTCTTTATAATGTATATATTAAATATACATGATTTGGTTTGGTTTGGTTTTATGAGATATCAACCATTGTAGGTTATTTAATGCCAAATACTCTTTATACATATTTATAAAATATATATGATTTAGTTTGGTTGGGTTTTATTGCAAATCAAACATTATAGGTTATTTAATGCCAAATCCTCTTTATACATATATAGTAAATATATATAATTTGGTTGGGTTTGGTTTTATAGCATATCAACCATTGTAGGTTATTTAATGCCAAATACTCTTTATACAGATATATTAAATATATAGGATTTGGTTTGGTTGGCTTTTATGTTATATCAAACATTATAGGTTATTTAATCCCAAATCCCAAATCCTCTTTATACATATATATTAAATATATTTGGCTAAGTTTTATGGAATATCAATCATTGTTGGTTCTTTAATGCCAAATGCTCTTTATACATATATATATTTAATAAATAGGATTTGGTTTGGTTGGTTTATGTTATACAGGGTGGAACGCTAAAATTGTCGTCCTAAAGAAAACAACACTACGGCTTTATTTTAAAACTTTTATTGAAAAAATCAATTTAGGTAACTTGATTTTGTATTAGAGCTGACATCTATTCAATGTAGCCGCCCTCAGCCTTAATCACCGACTCGATACGGATACGGAACTGGGAGCATGCCTTTTCTACAAGCGCCGGCGGGAGCTCAGCGAATACTCGGCGGATGGTGGCGATCAGGCTGGCTTTGGTTTTGTGGAAGGTCATATTGGTGATGTTCTCGACGTATGACCAAACGAAGTAGTCCAGCGGGTTCAGGTCGGGGGAAGAGGGGGCCAGTGAGAGAAGGGTAGAAAGTCGTAGTACTCCTTCTGAAGACAAGCCTGGATCTCTTTGGACTTGTGGGCCGGCGCCGAGTCTTGCTGCCACACCATGGATCCCCACTCTCTTCAGCACATCCAGGTACACTTTGGTGTTGACTTTCAAGCCGACTGCGAAGATGTGAGGTGGCATGATGTGGTCCTCACTTGAAACCACACTAAAGACCATAACCGTAGCCGTCCGAAGGGTCGTTGGATGCGTTGAACTGTGCCCTCAAGCGTTGAACCGTCCGGATTTGCATTTTGAGGGTGCTGGCAATGGTCCTGTTGTCATAACTTGGATCGGTAGAGAGCATGGGTTGTACAGCGGCGCATCTCCGATCTCGCTCGTTGAACTTTGTGTCACTTTCAGACATGATAGAAGGCTCCTATCGCTCTTGGTATTTGTACGCAACTGGCCAACTAGTAGATGGTCTGCAACAAAAAAAGAAAACCGGTTTTCATTAAATAGAAATGGAATCATGTAGTCTTTTCTAGGGCGACAATTTTATCGTTCCAACCTGTATATATAAAAGTAAAGTAAATTTGGTGACCTTAGTCGCGGGTGACCCGAAGGCTCCCTTTTCAATAGCTACAACACCGAGATATAGGGAACGGCGTTACTCCATTCCCAGGATTGCTACACTTTACCCTTGATCCTCAACTTATAGTGCTGAGTGCTAAGCAAGGCGGCATCAAGTACCATTTTTTGAGGCTTTGGTATAACTCGACCTGGGGTTCAACCGTCGTCTCCCGGACAATTGCGAACAATATATATATATATATATATAATTATTATTATTATTATTATTATTATTATTATTATTTCTTTAATTTATTGTATTGAATTTATTTAGAGGTATATTGTAATGTAAAATAGTTATTCGGGTTTAATTAATTTCAAAGATAAAGCTTTATCATTAGAGATTTTTTTTAATATGAATTCGATGTTGTGAGTTCAGATATTTTTGGACGTTATAAACATAGTGTCAAGTGGGGTGTTAGAACGCCATGTTGGGTGTTGTAATAATGGTGCCACCTGAGGTGTTTAAACGCCATGAGGAAGAGACGTGACTTCAGTTGTCTTAATCAATTTCATCTTTTAAAAATTTAGAGAAGTATTTAAATTGTGCATGTTAATTAATGATGTATTCAGTATTTAATTCCAACCTATTGTTAATCTGAGAGTGTAACTTTGCTATTAATAAAGCCTTCTTAATTCTAAGATTACCAACATTACGTACTATTGCTTCTATTTTAATGAAAAATTATAATTACTATTATTGCTTTTATTAAATTCTTAGGGAATGAGGTTGCACGGGTGTTGAGGTGTTCTTTCATTCTGATGAGGAGGGGTTTGATTTTCTTTTAATTGGAATCATTTTGAGATGAGGCTTCTTAATCTGAGAATTAATTTTTATTTATTGCGGACTTTTTGTCTTCATCTTGGTAGTTTTTATGTTGCTTCTTCTTTCACCACGTTTCGGCCAAATTTCACCTCTGGCCTTCTTCAAAGAAGAAACAACACAAAAACTACCAACATGAGGACAAAAAGACCACAATAAATAAAAATTAATTCTCAGGTCTGATTTTGCTTCCAATATAAAATTTTTTGCAATGCTCCGAACAAATTACAACATACTTATATATATATATATATATATATATATATATATATATATATATATATTATAAGAGTGTTGGTTATCACTAAATCACTTTGTGGGTATGATGTGTCGAACCAAGTGCAATATTAATATAGACTGCTACCCTGGGTTCATGGAGTTTTAGCAAAACAACAACCTTCCATCATCTTAACTGCCTGAAGTTTTGTACAAAACTCCATGAAACCCAGGGTCGCACTCTATATTCCATGAATTATATATATATATATATATATATATATATATATATATATATATATATATATATATATATATCTACCATTGTAGGTTATTTAATGTCAAATCCTCTTTAAACATATATATCAAATATATATGATTTGATTTGGTTGGCTTTTATGTTATATCAAACATTATAGGTTATTTAATCCCAAATCCTCTTTACACACACACACACACACATACACACACACATATATATATAATGTATATATATATATAAATTGTCGAAGTTTATTGTTCTCACGGGCTCTCTTAGAGAATTAAGAGAGGAACAACAATTATTATATAGTGCTCAATATCAATGATAGAACTTTTACACAACAGAACCACCGACCTTAATTACTATTTTCCCTGCATTATCACATTATGATCAGCCACAAGTATTGCATACAAATGTAAGTAATATTTTTAATATTGTCAATAATTATAAGTACTATTTTTCACATTATTGCATTATAAGCTTCCATCACTATTGTCCCAAACAATTATGATCATAATGGTTACATTTAATACAATCATTATTGCAAAAGCTACAAAAAATTTAACATCATTTTTATTACCTGTCCATGAATACTACACCACAAAACCCCTGACAACACAATCATTAATCAGAAAAAAAACTATACAAGTTAGACGAATTAGATATGCGGGACACTGCTGGAGAAGTAGGGACGAACTCGTAAGCGACATACACCTATGAACCCCTTCACATGGAGGAGCAAAGGCAGGATAACCAGCAAGAACCTATATACAACATCTCTGTGCCGATACAGGATGTAGCCTTGAAGACCCACCGAGAGCGATGGACGATAGAGACGGGTCACGGAAGAGGGTCATATCTACATATATTTCTGCTATCGACGATTACATCATTCACTAAAACGTCCCCCTTGTCATTTTGCCGTTTCATAAACACCTTTCTTATTGCCACAACATCCATCAGTAATTACCGACACCATACTAATTATACAACAGAATCGCCGACCTTAAGAACCATTTTCTTCACATTATAACATTATAACATCCACAAGTATTACTAGTAAATGTAAGTTATATTTTAGTATTGTCAATAATTATAAGTACTATTTTTCACATTATTTCATTATAAGCTCCCATCACTATTGTTCCTAACAATTATGATTATAATGGTTACATTTATTACAATCATTATAGCAAAAGCTACACAAAACTTATCATCATTTTTATTACCTGTCCATAAATCATCATTATCATCATCATGTCGTGCTGGTAGCACGGATATCCCTGACCCTCTCTTTACACTTTTCCCTATCGCTCATCGCCTCAGGCAGGTCTTCTGGACAACATCCCGTATCCTCACATAGTTGCTGAATGTATGTTCGTGCTGGTCGTCCTGCTTTTGCACGGCCGTGTGTGGGGTTCCATAAGAGTAAATCACTTATGAGCTCGTCCCTGCTTCTCCAGCAGTGTCCTGCATGTCTGGTTCGTCTAACTTGAATAGTTTTCGTGATAGGAGGCAGGTGGCCGTACAGTTGGTGTCTTGTGGAGTGTTGCCGCCAGGACTTGTTCAAGATTGCTCGCAAATCCTTGACAACACAATCATTATCATTATAAAAATAGAAAAAAAAAAGATTAAAAAAAAATGGAATGTGGTGATGATTTTGATTTTAATCATCATCATCCCTCAATAATATTCACCACAAAACAGGCATTTTATAATCATGTCAAATAAACCTTTAGTTTTCTAAAAGAAAAAGAAATCATTCTGATTGAAATAATTTTTTTCCAACCCCCTCCTCATCCACTCTTCCCTTCTGTTGTACTCCCTACATAATGGACTCGCCCTACTCCATAAACACACGTCAACGAGAGCGTCAGAAAGGGAGTATCATTTGCGTAGTGGACGGAGTGTCACTACTACCACACTAGACTCTCAGCTTTCAACCAACTAACTACTGTTTAACCAGGTTCACTTGTATCTTATTTCTGTTACTTGAATATATTATGTTTTTCTATCAAAATGTTTGTGTTCCCCGTGTCTTTCTTTGGTCAGCATCACCACATCTTTTCACACCCTCTTCCTTTGCCTCAGCCCTTTCTATCAACAGACGCCAAAAATATGTGTATATATGTTAAGATCCGGATGATCATACGCAGATATATGTATATATGTATGCGCGAGCCACAGCACATACACAAACACAGTAATATTCAAAAGCACACAAACGTGGGCACACGTACAAGCAAACAAAGCCCCACTTCAGACTAAAAATTTACCATATAATTCGGTGTTCTTTTTGAAAACCTTCATTCTGACGAACGTGGAAAGCATAAAACCCAGGGTCACAGACACTACCATGTAATATATATAGAGAGAGAGACAGACAGACAGACAGACTGACTGAATCATTTACACATTGCGTAACAGTTTTTGCCATAAATATATGAAATCGACAAGTCGAGTACAGACCTTAGAAGCTGTTTGCATTTCCCTTTGTGCAAATGCCCCCGTAAAAGGGATGAACCCGGATGATCTTCCTTCAGCATCTCGAAGAAAAATCTATCACTCATAGTCTGTTAATATCTACCTATCTATCTATCTATCTAAGTCAGTTCATATCTATCTATCTATTTTAGTCTGTTCATATCTATTTATCTTTCTATCTATCCATCTGAAAAGAAAAAAGAACGAGAACCAATTAAAGTCTCGCTACAAATATTTCTCTTCCCTATTTCCACGTCTTTTTCCTTTACTGTTCTCTATTTCTCACTATTTCTTTCTGTCCCTCACTTTCCACAATTCTCCGTGGCTGTCCATCTTCATTTCTCTTTTTCTTTCTTACACACACACACACACACACACACACTCTCTCTCTCTCTCTCTCTCTCTCTCTCTCTCTCTCTCTCATTCTATCTACCTATCATCCGTCTTCCTCTCCTTGTCTCATTCTATGTCTATCTCTTTGTTTGATTCTCCCTCTTTTTCTCTTTGATCCAGTCTGTCAGCTTTGAACACGTCACCAAAGCAAAATCCATTTTTTTGACGATTTATATTATCAAACGAAACTTATATAAAGTTTCATGGTGGGGGGTAATTATCTAGTGGCTATATTTATTTGTTTTTTTTTTTTGTTTTTTGTGGGTTTTTTTTAATTCTTTGATTCTTTTCTTTTCGTTATTTTCTTTTCGCTTACAATTCAATTAAATTATAAACAATGCAATTAAAAATCTCTGTGTTATCCAAGATGCAAGAATGTCAAAGATGGCCGACTTTTGTCGTCTGCTATAAATTGCTTTGATGAGCGAGGAAGATCTAGAAAGGCGAAACAATATTAATGAATTTCTCTGTGCTAGATTTTTCTTTGGAGTTTACAGACAGAAGTTTCTATGAAAATTGTGTTCATAAAGAAAAAATATAAAGCTTTTTTTAAAAATTATTTAAGCAGAACAAATAAATGATAAAATCTATATTCTTTCTTTATTGATTCGTTTAGCTGGTGTGCAACTAGAGTCGAATTCATGAAGGGAAAAGTGAAGTAACTATTGTCAACTTCAGAAAGGGATGAGAATAAGTAACTATTGTGGAATTAATAAAGGGATAAGAGGAGTAACTATTGTGGAATTAATAAAGGGAGAAGAATGAATATCTATTGTGGAATTAATAAAGGGATAAGAGGTGTAACTATAGCCGAATACTCATCACTTTGCTGTATCAGCAAAGTCAGATGGGATTTTAGGATACATCCCTGTATCCCTGCCGAGGGGTAAGATCCTCCCTTATTTTACAACTTTGAGAAAACTTGTAGAGGTTAATGTTTGACTTGCCGCGAAAAATTCGAAAGATCAAAATTTAAGAAATCTTTTTCCACCAAGAATATTATGAAGACAATTCTTTAGCCAATCATAATCGTACCGTGTTAAACTAGCAGATCGCGAGGCT
This sequence comes from Sepioteuthis lessoniana, assembly GCA_963585895.1. Taxonomy (NCBI): domain Eukaryota; kingdom Metazoa; phylum Mollusca; class Cephalopoda; order Myopsida; family Loliginidae; genus Sepioteuthis; species Sepioteuthis lessoniana. The sequence goes on from OY757942.1 coordinate 16,889,167, forward strand.
CCAGCATTGGGAAATGAGGAGTACTCCTTCTGATGGTGAGGCTTCAGCCTCGGGGGATGAGGAGTACCCCTTCTGATGGTGAGGCTCCAGCCTTGTGGAATGAGGAGTACTTCTTCTGATGGTGAGGCTCCAGCCTCGGGGAATGAGGAGCACCCCTTTTTATGGTGAGGCTTTAGCCTTGAGGAATAAGGAGTACGTCTTCTGATGGTGAGGCTCCAACCTCGGGGAAGGAGGAGTATCTTTTCTGATGGTGAGGCTCCGGTCCTCTGGAGTACCCCTTTATTGTCATTACTCAGCAAGTCCATACTGAGCCGGAATGGTAGTACTTGATAGGGCCCCATCTATGGGTTAAATTGAGCAGTTAACACTGTGGTAGCAAATATCTGATATTATATTGTGTTAATGTTGCATAGAAATACTTGAAACAGAGTGAAAATGAATGAATGATGTTGAATTGAATTATTAGTATTGAATAGCAATACTTGAAGCTCTTTGACTGTGAGCCAAAAATTGAATTATTGGTTTAAATGGCTATACTTGGGACTGTATGCAAATTAAACTATTAGCTTGGAATATTTGAAACCGTTTAACTGTGTGCCAAAAAATATATTATCGTTATTACATAGCAGAAATACTTGGAACCATTTGACTGTGTGCAAATGTATGAACAGTATTGAATTGAATAATTAGTGTTAAATAGCAATGCTTGAAACCACTTCACTGGGCGCAGAGAAATGATTAATATTAAATAGAATTATTAGCATTAGCAAAACTTGAAACAGTTGTCTGTGTGCCAACAAAAGCAAAATACATGGAAAAAAATGGATGGAAAAAAATGAGCTCTAACGTTTTAAAATTAAGTTACCTTCAAACTATTCACTTACAAATCATATACGTACAACCATTTAACTATGTGCAAACAAATTTGGTTCTTTAAAAAAAGGTTATTTACAAACTATTCATTGACTTATCCTTTACATAAACCAATTATTCTCCCTCCAGCTATTGGTAAATAGTAGGACAGACTAGGCTCTTCAGCCTTGGAGAGGCAACTAGTATAGAAGAAAGAAAACTCTGAATTCGAACCAGTTAAACTGCCCGAGCGGAAGGGTTGGCAAATATGGATATTCCTTAAAATCCAACCAACCAACCAACCAACCAACCAATGAGTGAAATTAGTTGAATTCTAAGCGTACAGTAAAGTTTCACTCTCTACCAATGTCTAACTTCTTCCTCTATTAATCCCTCTATATTTTTCTATCTCACTCACTATCTCTCTATTTCCCCACTCTCTGTATCTTTCTCTCTTTCTATCTCTTTATTTTTTGTTTTTCTGTTTAACCTTTCTCTCTAATTATCCCTTTCTATTTCTCCCTCTTTCTTGCTTCTTCCTCTCTCTATTTCTCTCTTTTCTCCATTCTCTAGATTTCTCTCTCTCTCTCTCTCTCTCTCTCTTAATCCGTTTCTCTGTCTTCCTGTTTCTCTATTTCTCCCTCCTTCTCTATTTTTCTCTTTCTCTCTTTCCCTCTGTAAAATTTATTTCAGCTGGCCACTCATAATAGCAACCAATGACTTCAGATAATCATGACTATCTGAAGTGATTGGTTGCTCTTATGAGTGGCTAGCTGAAATAAATTTATAATAGCCATTTGACGATTTGTTCAGGGTTTTTTTTTACAATTATATGAAATTAATTGGTATCCCGTCAATAAATTCATGTATTTTTCTCATAAATCGATCACTCCTTACATTGACAAGAATCCCAGTATATATTCTCAAACTGAATTATTCCCAGCTCACATTCTTTGAATTTATATATATATATATATATATATATATATATATATATATATATATATCATCATCATCATGTCGCGCCATCAGCACGGATAACCCTGACCCTCTCTCGCTACCCCTCCCTATCGTCCATCGCTTCCGACAGGTAATCAACGCTACATCCCGAATCTACATAGAGCTGCAGTATGTAGGTTCGAGCTGGTCGGCCATGTGAAGGGGTCCACAAGAGTACAACACTCATGAGCTCGTCCCTGCTTCTCCAGCAGTGTCCCACATGTCTGGTTCGTCTAATTTTGATAGTTTTAGTGATGGGTGGTAGGTGGCCGTACAGCTGTTGCTTTGTGGGTTGTTGCCTCCAGGACTTGTTCAATATTGCTCGCAGTATTTTTGTGTAGTTGCCGTCAAGCTTTTTCTCCATCCGTTTAGGTAGTGTCCATGTAGTGCATCCATATAGCAGTATCAATACGACCGCTGCTTGGAAGAAACTGCGTTTTATTCAATCGGTCCATGGCGTACCGCTAGCATGGATTTCCTTGACCCTCTCCAACCGCTTGTCCCTATCGTCCATCGCTCTCAGCAGATCTTCCCTGTTACATCCTGTATCAGTACAGAGCTGTTGCAGATAGGTTCTAGCTCGTCCCCCAACTCTTGCTCGTCTGTGTGAAGGAGTCCATTGGAGTACATCGCTTATGAGTTAGCTATTACTTCTCCAGCAGTCTCCCGCATGTCTTCCTCGTCTAGTTTGGATGGTTTTCAAGATAGGTGGTCGGTGTCCGTACAGCTGCTGTTTCGTGGGATGCTGCCTCCAGGACAAATTCAACACAGTTTGCAGAATTCTTGTGCAATTGCTGTAAAGCTTTCTGTTCATAAACTTAGTCAGTGTCCATGTGGTGCATCCATACAGTAGTATTGACTCGTCTGCTGCTTTACAGGACATATGCACAATTAATATAATATCTATATACAGATTGAATTCTATCAAGTAATTTAACTGAAAATTTCTCAAATTGCCATATCAATTTCTTGCTTTAAGCATCCAAATTAATCTCTTTTTTTTATTCTTGTTTGTTTTTGTTTTGTTTTTTTCACATTTGCTTTTTTCGGGTATAATTTGGCAATTTGTTTCAAAAATATATTAATCACCTAACCAAAAAAATCCAACTGATCAACTGACTTAGTTTTTTAAAAAACTGCCATGACAGTAAATTTCCGGTTCGAAGAGAAATATTTAAAAAATGCCTCAATATACATGGGACACATGTGACTGCTTACAACTCTATTAATAATAATGTCGTGTCCTTTCTTGGTTTCAGATTTGAAAATGATATGCTATCACTATAATTAATTCTCGATCACAATATCTTTGACAAGAGAGTTTGGTTTGGTTTCTTTGTTTAATGGCATATCAACATTTGTGGGTTATTTAATGCCAAAGACATTCTCCTAGCAGAACAGTAGTGGAAATTTACTACGCTTTTTGCTTAGATGTGGCACAAGGCCATATGAAAGGGGCACCCACTGAGACTCGAACTCACTCGTGTAGGTTTGCTAGCCGAGCTTGCTAACCATTACATAACGAGAGGCGCCTCAGCAGAACAATAGTGGTACTATTTAACCCATAGCTGGGAGGATAAGGGGGTTCATACCTTTCCCCAAGGGTATTTGCCCGAAAGTGAACGTAATAGCGCGACTGGAGTACGAACTCGCTCACTACGATTCCTCAGTCCATAGTTTTAACCACTACACTACGAGGACACCCCTCCCCCTTTGACAAGAGAGGAAAATATATTTTCTGTCACTACTAATTTAAAGGCAAAATCATTCAAAACTGTGTAAGCAAAATTTCGCAAGAAGTTTAACTTTAACAATTATCCCTTGCCCAGTCGGCTGGGGCTGTAGAATACACTGACTGCACCTCTGCAGAGGGGTAAGACCCCCCCCCAACGAGTGCCCTGGATATGACACTAAACAATCTGACGGTGAGGTTCCAGCAGTGCTGGAGCTTTGGGGAATGCAGAGCACCCCTTCATTGCCATTGCTCCCAGGTCCACTATGGCTCGGAGTGGTAGCACCTGATAAGGCCCTATCTATGGGTTAAATAGAACTAACCGCTTACTTATGCTAAAATGAATTGTTTGAGTAAACTGAATAGCTTGAAATAGAAATGTTTTTGACAATTAAACCATACTTACATTTAAACTGCGTGCTTATGCTTAACTGAATTATTTAAAATAGAACTGTTTTTCGACATTAAAACTGTATTTACACTTAACTGAATTGTTACATGTAACTGCTTGAATAGTTTGAAATGGAAATGTTTTTGACAAAGAAACTGTGAACTAAACTAAATTGTTTTAAATGAGACAGATTATTTACATAAAAATGGATTTGGCGTTAAATAACCTACAAAGGTTGATATGCCATAAAACCCAACAAACCAAACCGAACCATTGAAACTGTACTTACACTAAACTGAATTGTTATATATAACTGCTTGAATAGTTTGAAATAAAAATGTTTTTGACAATTAAACTGTGTACTCATGCTAAACTGAATTGTTTGAAATAGAACTGACTATTTGCATAAAAATGGATTTGGCATTAAATAACCTATAAAGGTTGATATGCCATAAAACCCAACTAACCAAACCAAACCAATTATCCCACAAAAAGTCCAATTAATCAATAGATACCCAAATATCAACCCACTGGGCCAAAGAAATTCCATAAATTATTTTAAAAGTTTCAATTAGATCCCCTCTCGTTCTTATTTCCATTAAAATAAGGTTGGGAACCATAGTCTAGGGTGACCCGAAGGCAAACTTTTCAATAGCTACAACATCGAGGTATAATTGGGGCGCTACTCCTTCCCCTGGATTGCTTCACTTTACATTTGATACGTACCTTATTGTGCTAAGTACGGTGTTATTGAGTGTAATATAATTACGGAGGGATTTCGTTTTATATATCTTGCCTTTCAGTTTAGTTAGGCTGAGAACCTTTCGTTTAGTGCATGGGTTGAGTGCAGGTGTTCACACGCGAGCGGGGTGGATGTGACAATCACAGATGTCACAATAAAAACCCCAGATAGGAAATGCGACCGGGGACGTGAATGACGTCGTGCCCGGAAGCGCTCAGGATTTTGAATTTGAAAAAAAACAAAAAACAGTTAGTTGAGATTTAAACTCCGAAGGAGAAAGTTGAGATTCGGGTCTAGAGGAAGGTAGTCGATTTTTGGCCTCGCCGAGGCGAGACCAGTTGGGATCTATGAAATGTGCCGTGCGTTTGTTGAAGAAATTGTGTCTCTCTCTCCTCATGTCGTAAAACCTTTAACTCAAAAAGGTAATAAAAAGTTTCGTACCTGAACCAATTTCGAGTGTTTTTCGGATTCCTATACGCATATGAATATTTTATGAACATTTGTGAACGTTTTCTGTATCTGTATGAATATGTCTATTTCACGTATTCGTATCTTGGTCAATCTTTTGGACCCATTAAATGTTACATTGAGTACCATTATTCGAGTCTTTGGACCGAACCCCGGGCTCCCGAGCTATTGGCGAACACTCAACCCACAAAGCCAATAGACAGTCTTTGTATGCCCTTGAATCTCAATATTTCACTCCAATTTCCTTGTCTCAACACTTAAATCCATGCATGAGAACAATATTCTATCTGAGGTCTTTTTAGGATTTTCTTTAGCTTTAAAACAATATTTCCCAGCCGGCTTGGACAGTAGAATACACCGACTGCAACTCTGCAGAGGGGTAAGACCCCCCCCCGCCAATGGTTGTCCTGGATATGACATTAAACAAGCTGATGGTGAGGGTCTAGTAATGCTGGAGCTTGGGGAAATGCGGAGCACCCCTTCATTGTCATTGCTCCCTGGTCTACTCTGGCCCGGAATGGTAGCACTTGATAGGGCTCTATCAATGGTTTAAATAGAACTAATTGCATATGTGCTAAACTGAATTGTTTGAATTAGAACTGTTTGACTAATTGTTTGAAATAGAAATGTTTTTGACAATTAAACCGTGTACTTACATTTAAACTGTGTGCTTATGCCAAACTGAATTTTTTGAAATGGAACTGTTTTCAATATTGACACTCTAGTTACACTAAACTGAATTGTTTAATATAGAACTGTTTTGACATTTAACTGTGTGTAAAGAAACTCTGTACTTATACTAAACTGAATTAGCTGAATTAGAACAGTTTGAATAAACTGAATAGCTTGAAATAGAAATGTTTTTGACAAATAAACTGTGTTCTCATGCTAAACTGAATCGCTTGAAATGGAGCCGACTATCTGCATAAAAATGGATTTGGCGTTAAATAACTAACAAAGGTTGATATGCCATAAAACACAAACAATCAACCAACTTAAAACAATTTAACCTCCCCTGAAATAATAATTCTCACCACCAAGCCAATCATTTTATTTCCCCTCGATACAATAGACAAAATATGTTTATCAGCTATAAGGGTATGATCAAAGCAAACTATATATAATTATATAATTATAGAAAAAATAAATAAATAAAGCGAAAAGAAAACAAAATAGGCTATCGAGAGATTTTCTGCTGAAAATGTTCTCACTTATTGTTCTAACACAAGTCATAAAATTGAAGGTGATTATATTCACATTTTATTGCGGTTTAAACGTTTTAAACAACTAGGTTTTTTGTTTTTGTGTTGCAGGATAATGTTGGAGTTGAAAATGTCACAGAAATTTAATTTAGAATATTTATTTTAATTGTCTTTTGTTTTTAATTGAAAGTTTGGAAAACTGAGTCAACGGATATTCTTGCCTACAACCAAATTCGGTTGTATTTCTCCATCTTTCACTCTCTCTCTCTCTCTCTCTTACACACACATACACACTCTCTCTCTCTCACACACATACACACACACACTCTCTCTCACAGAAACGCACTCACTCTCTCTATCTCCCTCTTTCTCTCTCTCACACACACACACACTCTCTCTCACACACACACACTCTCTCTCTCATACAAACACACACACACACTATATATATATATATATATATATATCACACACACGCTCTCTCTCTCTCTCTTTTTCTTAGGGAGTTCCCGTAGCGTTGTATCTAATGTGCTAGACTGCGACACAGTTGTAAGCAAGGCTTGAACTCCAGACGTACTCTTACGTTCCCTTTCGAACTAATATCCTTAGGAAAGGCATGAACCTTCTTATTACTCTCCCAATAATAGGTTAAATAGAACCACTGCTGTTCTTCTACAAGGATGACTTAAACATTAAAAAGACACGAAAATTGATATACCATTAAATAAAGTTTGGTTTGGTTTCTTTGTTTTAATGGAATATCAACCTTCTTGGGTTATTTTATGCCAAAGCCATCCTTCTAGAAGAAGAGCAGTGATGCTATTTAACCATAGCTAGCAGGATAAGGGGGGGTTGTCTGATCGCGCCACTAGATTACGAACTCGCTACCTACGATTCCGCAGTCCAGCGATTTAACAATTACACCACGAGGACATCCATTAAACAAAGAAACAAATTTAAACGAAAATAAAGAGACAGTCTTTGTGGTGTAGTGGCTAACGTGCTGGCCACTGACATTGTAGTAAGTGAGTTCGAACTCCATGTGCGCAATTATGAACACTTTCAGATTCACACTCTTGCGAAAGGCGTGAACTTCCAATTCCCCTGCCCCCAGCTATAGGTTAAATAGTAGTAAGTAGAGTAAAGTTGGCAACCTTAGTCGAGGGTGTCCCGAGGGCTCACTTTTTAATAGCTACTACACCAAGGTGCAGGGCAGGGCGCTCCTCCTTTCCCTGGAATGCTCCACTTTACCCTTGATCCTTACCTTATAATGCTGAGTGCTAAGCAAGGAGGCATCAAGTACTATTTTTTAAGTCTCGACCAGAGATTGAACCCAGGTCACCCGGGCCATTGGCGAATACTCTAACCATTATGCCAATGTCCGGTCTAAAATAGTACCGCTACTAATCTTTTACAAGGATGGCTTTCGCATTAAGTAACCTATGAAGGTTGATAGACCATTAAACAAAGAAACCAAACCACAAAAAAAAAATGAGTCTGCGTGGTGAGGTAGCTAACGTGCCATCTTAGTTAGCAAGTTCGAACTCCATGTGCTCTATTACGCTCACTTTCAGACTAATTCCCCAGTAAAAGGCATGAACTCTCTAATCCCCTGCCACCAACTATAGGTATTGGACATTGGCCAAATGGTTTGCGTATTCGTCAATGGCGCGGGTCGAGTCATACCAAAGACCCAAAAAATGGTACTTGATGCTACCTTGCTTAAAACACAGTATTATAAAGTAAGGATCAAGGTAAAGTGGAGCAATCCAGAGAAAGGAATAGCGCCCTTCCCTTCACCTCGGTGTTGCAGCTATCGAAAAGGGAGCCTTCGGGTCACCCTCGACTACGGTCGCCAAATTACTTTACTTACTGGTCTTCTATAAGGACGGCTTTGGTATTAGATAACTCAAAAAGGTTGACGTGCCATTAAACAAAGAAACCTAACTAAACTATCTCTCTACTGATGTGTGCGTGTGTACGCGCACGCGCAAATTATTAGTATTTGGTAGTGCTAGTTGAAGCCGTATAATTGTTTGCAAATTATTGATATTGAATAAAAATGCTTGAAACTATATTGGCTCAGTTGGCTGGGGTCACAGAATAAACCCACTGCAGAGGGTTAAGACTTCCCCAACAAGTGTCCTGGGTATGACACTAAACAATCTAATGGTGAGGTTCCAGTAATGCTGGAGCTTTGGAGAATACGGAATACTCTTTCATTACCATCGCTATCAGGTCTACTCTGGCCCGGAGTGGTAGCACCTGATAGGTCCTATCTATGGGTCAAAAAGAACTGTTTGACATTTCAACTGAGTCGAAATAAATGGCAAGCTAAATTGAATTGTAAGAAATAGAACTGTTTGATCATTTAACTTTGAATAAATAAATGACTGATGTTTAATTGAATTGTTAGTCATACATAGCAATACTTGGAACCATATAACTTTGTTGACTTATGCTGAATTGAATTGTTTGAAATAGAACTGTTCGATCATTTATCTGTGTGCAAACAAATAACTGATATTTCATAGAATTGTTAGTGTTACATAGAAATACTTGAAACCATTTAACTTTGAATTATGCTAAATTAAATTGTTAAAAATAAAACTGTTTGATCATTTAACAGTGTGTATCTACAAAATGTGTTCATCTATCATATATTTAATATGCATGTAAAAACAGGATTTGGCATTAAATAACCAACAATGGTTGATATGCCAGAAAACCAAACCAACTCACTAGCAGTTCCTAGTGAGTATTATTCATTTTACTTGGATGGTTTGGGATATGGGACGCTAGTGGCCGTTCAGCTATTGTTCTGTGGGGCGTTTTCTGCCAGGATTTATTCAAAACTTCACACAGCTTTCTTATACAGTTCCCATCTAGCTTTTTCTCTAAGCGTCTTGAATTAATAGAAAATAGAACTGTTTGGTCATTTAAGTGTATCTATCTACAAAATGTGTTTAAAAATCATATATTTAATATATAAGTAAGAACAGGATTTTGCATTAAATAACCAACAAAAGTTGATATGCCATAAAACCAAACTAAACCAAACCTTGGAACTATATAACAGTGAGAAAACTATTATAATTATCGTTATAATTATTATTAAATTGTAATATATTCATGACACAGTATACAGGCTGTTTAACAATTGTTGAAAAAAAATTCAGCTGCCTCTCTGTTCTTCCCTGTTGACTTATTATCTTTCTCTTTGAAGATATCTCTCGGAAATACTTGACATTCTGATATATTTGACCAAATATAGGAAAATCTTGCCTCGAACGATGGAGTAGAAGGACTTTTGTATGTTGACACATGACGAAATTATGTCTATCAAGAGAGTTAAATTTCAACTCAATTCCTTCTCTTTGCCAAGTCGGCTAGGGCTGTAGAATACACCGATTGCTTCTCTGTAGAGGGATGAGACCCCCACCCAACGAGTGTCCTGGATATGACACTAAACAATATGATGGTGAGTTTCTAGCTGGAGTTTGGGGGAATGCGGAGAATCCCTCCATTGCCATTGCTCCCAGGTCCACTCAGGTCCGGAGTGGTAGCACCTGATAAGGGTCCTGGGTTAAATAGAACTAAACCGTGGCTTGAGTTTAACATTTTTTGCATTTAAACTGCATATTTATGCTAAGCTGAATTGTTTAAAATAGAACTGTTCTGACATTTAAACTGTGTACTTATCCTAAACTGAATTGTTTGAAATAAAACTGTTTTTGACATTGAAACTGTACTTACGCTAAACTGAATTGTTTAATATAGAACTGTTTTGACATTTAACTATGTGAACAAAATCTATACTCATACTAAACTGAATTAGCTGAATTAGAACTGTTTGGATAAACTGAATAGCTTGAAATAAAATTGTTTTAACAATTAAACTGTGTACTTATGTTGATCTAAATTGTTTGAAATAGAATTGACTATGTTTTTAAAAATAGATTTGGCATTAAACAACCTACAGAGGTTGACATGCCATGAAGTCCAACCAATCAACCAACCAACCAACCAACCCCTTCTCGTAGACTAGTTGCCTAAGCAAGACTAAAGAACCCAGTTTGCCCAAATATTTACCTATATGTGGAGGGAGAATGATTGGGTATTAGTGCTATGTAAAATGCTGTCAGCCTTGTCTTGGATTTTAACTCGTATCGCCGTGTCCATTTCAAACGACGATATATATATATATATATATATAGAGAGAGAGAGAGAGAGAGAGACGTGCCAGTTTGGGCCGACCAACAAGAACTAATCTACAACAGATCTGTGCAGACACAGGATGTAGTCTACAAGACCTACCGACCGGGAGCGATGGATGATAGGGAAGGATGGAAAGAGAGAGAGAGAGAGAGAGAGAGAGAGAGAGATTAAAAGAAATCTCTGCTAGCATTGCGAGCTGTTGATGATGAATATTAATCCTTTTTTAGCACAAAACGGTTTTAAGTTCCAATACTTATTACAAATAGATATATTTTAACATAATTAAATAGTTTCAAGTATTTCTATCAAGCCTTGATAGTTTGATTTAATCATTTGTTTGCACAGAGTTTAATAGTTTCAAGTATTAGTATCTCAAAACGAATGACTCTCAGCCACCACCTCCTCTCATTTTAAATCTTAAATAAAACAGGTTTTTGTGGCTGTTTGCTACAGGATTAATTTGAAGAGTATGGTCGGGACAATCGTATAGGGGTCAGGGCAAGAGATGACCTCCTGATTGATCGGATCTGGCCTCTCCAACTGCCGGTCTAGTCCAATAAGAGCCAAAGTAGAGTCCTGCAACTCACGTGAACACTTTGGTTGCAAGTTCACTGACTGATCAGCCACCAGGATCCCATCCTTAAACATTACGGGTTGCCAGACACAGCCAACAGGTAACTTCGGTGCAGGGTCCTTACCCCTCAGCAGAGGTGCAGTTGGCATAGTTTACAACCCCAGTAGACAGGTCGGGTGAAGACATAAGATGAAACAAACCAAAGGAAAGTAAATAAATACTTAAAAAAGAAAGACAGCAATGGGGAAAATAAAGTTAGTGAACGAAACATAAGATAGAAATATAAAAATCGAAAATAGATAAACCAAACAACAAAGAAATTTGTAGAATAGACAATAAAAGAACAAAAAGTCAAAACGAATCGAAATTCTTTGTTTTAAACATAAGCTAGTGATACCGCGAATCTAAGAAGCGTTTCTTAATTATTGATTAATTAAGTCTGCTTCCAAAGCAAATGGTTTAATTGAGGATCTTAATGAAGGTCCTTCATAGCGTAATAAATTAAGTTCTAATTCAATTTGTTCATTTTTTTGCCTCGGTTTTGCTTCGTTCCATTTTGTTTTAGCGGTTGAAAGAAGAAAAAGACCAGAGGTGAAATTAGTCAGCAATTGTCTGATCAACATCTAATAACACAAAGGAAAAATATTTGCTTACAATTCGTACATTCAGCTATCTACATATTACTGAAATTCTCATTATATATATATATATATATATATATATATATATATATATATATATACGAGGATCATTAAATAAGTTTCCTGACTTTTTTCGTATGGGCACTTTTATTGATAGTACACACGTGAAACTCTAGTCCCCTTCGAAGTAATCTCCTCCGGCAGCAATGCACTTGTTCTACTGTTCCAATAACTTCAGGAAGGCCCCATGGAAGTTCTCTTCTGTGAGCGCGTTAATGACCATCGTCACAGCCTCTTTCATCACCTCAATTGTCTCATAACGACAGCCTCTGAGCTTAGGGAATAACCAAAAGTCACTGGGAGCAAGGTCTGGACTATAGGGAGGGTGAGGAACTGTCTTGATGCCCATCTTGGTCAAATAGTCTGTGACAAGGATGGAGTTGTGGATTGGTGCATGGTCCTCGTGGAAATGCCACTGTGCTGGCCTCTTCGGACGGAATATCTTCCTGAAATACCTTAAAACCTCATCATAGAAACCCTAACCCTAACACTAACCCTTTGACCAATCAACTCTTGTATTCTGACTTCCTTACTCCTCCCACACCTCTCATCATCCCTCACAGACTCCCTGCCTTCCTTGAATCTCTTATGCCACACAAAAACTCATGCTAAATTAATACAAGATGCTCCAAAAGCTGTCTGAAGCATTCCATACGTTTCTGTGGCATTTTTACCAAGTTTAAAAGAGAATTTTATTGCATATCGTTCTTTAAAGTGTCAGATTGAATTTTTGAAATTCACCTTTAGTAGGGTGTATTCCAATTGCTGCTGTAGCTGTTCATTTGAACCTGAAATTATAAAGATTGGTCAGTCATCTCATAAGATGTATAGCAATAATTTTTAAGAGTCTACGACAATTCTAAAGGCCCATACGAAAAAAGTCTGGAAACTTATTGAAGGCACCACGTATATATTCGTTTAAACACCACAGCTTGTTTTCTTTTCAAAATCTCAAGTGAAGACGTTAGAGTCTTCTTCTTATTTTTCTTATGTCTGGGTCAAGATTGTGAAGAAAGTACCCTATACTAGACTAAGTGCCTTCGACCAAATTTCCATGGTCATCCCCAGGGGTTGTGTCAGGTTGTTTGTTGCTGTGAATTTTTTTCATATTAATTTAGAGTCTTTTTTTTATTGATGGGGTTGACTCATTCTGTTAGGGTGGGGAGTTAGTTATTGAATATGTTTAATATGTTAATACTGTTGAATGCTATTTTGTTCATAGAGAGAAAGAGAGAGAGAAATTGGGTTCTCTTACCTTGGCAAAATATTATAAAACCTCTAAACTTAAAACCTAAGAAGTGTTTTAAAGGCATAATATCCACCTATCTTCATGGGTTTAACATATATACACGTGTGTGTGTGTGTGTGAGAGAGAGAGAGAGAGAAAGAGAGAGAAAGAGAAAGAGAGAGAGAAAAAGAAAGAATAGAGAGAGAGGGAAACTAAGCGCTCTTACCTCAGCAAAATATTAAAAATCTCTAAATTCAAAATTTGAGGAATGTTTTTCGGAGAATCTATGGGTAATTGATGCACCATTTTTCTGTTATCAGCTCCTCTAAAAAGTATGGTAGACCCTACATAAATAAATTCAATGGAGCAAGAGAAGATGTTGAGATTTTAAAATAAATTTTCAATATTTCTGTCCCACTTCCTGCAACACATGCACTCTGTTTTTTAAAAAGAAGTATAAAATCAAATAGATCCGTGTGATACTGTTACCGATGATCGTACAGCTAGCCATACAAGAAACTCAGAGTCATGGATATTATTTGTTTTTTGGTGGGAGTTGGAGGTCATCTGTTAGATTTTAAATCGGCTGTGATTAATTAGAGCATTGAATATATAAAAAAAACTCTTAATTATATTTGACCATCTCTTGACCAAGAACTTTGTAATCTGTGTGTAATATAATGGCCGAGGGATTTCATTTTATGCCTTTGGGTTTAGTTAGGCTGAGAACCTTTCGGCTCAGTGCATGGGTTACTTAGGTGTAACATTAACGCAGGTGTTCACGCGCACGCGCGGGCTAAGCAGACGTGTCACTCAGATGTCACAATAGCCCGAGATGGGAAACGGGGCTAGCAAGTGCGAATGACGTCACTCGCCGGAAGCGCGCATGGGTTTTTGGATTTTGAAAAAGACAGTTAGTAGAGTTGAGACTAGACACCGGACGAGAAGGGTTGACTTTCGCTTGCTCGCGGAGGCCTCGGGCAGGTGTCGCACGAGATGAAAAACCCAGAAAAGAAAGATTGTGCCTCTCTCTCTCCTTATGTCTAAGAATCTTTAAACTTAAAGGTAATAAAAAGTTTCGTACCTGAACTGAGAAGTTGTAAGTGTTTTTCGTGTTTCGAGATTCCTATGTTCTATGTTATATATATATGAACATTATATGTCCATTTCGCATAGCCGTATCTGGCTATGGTACATGTGTTTGTGTATGTGTGTGTGGGTGTTTAAAGTTGGTGGGTTGGTTATTTTTGTAGTATGTCAACCTATCTTGGATTATTTTACACCAACGAGTATTGCAATTTTATTCTCTTCAAATAATTTATATTCAATATCATTTTAAACAGGTGAACACTTCATACTTAAATGAAATATCAATGTTTTTAGAGCCAATTTATTAAGTTCACAATCATTTTAAACCGATTATCACCTCATATTTTATCACAATACCTAATTTGTAATTTACAAAACTCTTTGCTTAGATGTGGCACAAGGTTGTACGAATGGGGTATCTAGTGAGGCTCGAACTCACTTGTGAAGATTTGTTAGTCTAGCTTGTAAACCATTACATCACTCGAGGCGTAATATCAATGATTTTAGAGCCAATATAAATAATATAATAAATGTCATAATCATTTTAAATATGATATATTTTAAGCAACAATGCAGTAATGTTTGGTTTGGTTTGGTTTTATGGCATATCAACCGTTGATGGTTATTTAATGCCAAATCCATTTTTATACGTATAAACAGTTCTATTGCAAACTATTCAGTTTAGCATAAGTATAATTTAAATGTCAAAAAGTTCTATTTGATCCATAGATAGGACCCGATCAGCTGCTACCACTCCTGGCCAGAGTGAAACTAGGAGCAATTGCATTAAAGGGGTACTCCGCATTTCACCAAGATCCAGCATTACTGAAGCCTCGCCATTAAATTTTTTTGTGTCATACAACAGGACATTCGTTGATGGGGAGTCTTACCCCTCTGCAGAGGTGCAGTCGGTGTATTTAACAGCCCGGTGTAGTAATGTTGAAAGTCAAATTAAAAATTTCAACGACACTAACTTGACATTTAGATCGGACTTCAGGTCAGAGTGGACCTGGGAGTAATTGCAAGGATTTAGTGACTCAATATTCACCATAATGTTTGAAATGGAGCCCGCTACCTGATGGGGTTTAATGTCATACACAGAACATCCCTTCCTTTTTTTAAGGGAAGATCACTCCCCACACACTCAGCAGAAAATACAGAAGCCATATTTTAAGACAGGGTGATATATATGTGATTACCACACATATATATCACCGTGTCTTAAAACACGATGTTTGGGCGAGGATAGCTAAGCATATCGATGTAGAGAGAAGCCGAAGCCAGTCTAGAAAGTCAATATTATTAATTACGTATCAGTCCATTATTTTTACAAACAGTCTTCTGTTGTGTTTTACCCCACAAAGAAAAATCGATTAATAATTTGATCATTGATCGGAAGTGTTCGATCCGTCACCCAGTCTTTGTTATCGGTTTTATAACTTTTTATTTTGTATTTTTCGTCAAATTTTTAGATTTTTATTATACTTTAAAAAATACCTTTGACCCCAAAGCGAAATAAAAATTGCTAATGCGCAATTCCAGTTATGTTTATCAATCAGGAAAAATTTAATTCATCTTTGTATTCAATATATATATGTATATATATATACATATGATTGTAAAGATAAATCTAATAAACTCAAAATTACAAAATTACAAAGCCTAGTCGGCCGAGGCTGTAAAATACACGAACTGCATCTCTGCAGAGGGATAAGACCCCCTCCCCCACAGTACAGGATATGACGCTAAACAATCTGATCATAAGACTCCAATAATGCTTCACTGCCATTTCTCCCTAGTCGAGTCGGGCCTGGTAACACTTGATAAGTTCCTATCTATTGATCAGTGTCGATAAACTATCGATCATATGGAAATCAGACCTGACCGATAAAATGAAACACAGTTTCTTCCAAGCAGCGGTCGTGTCGATACTGCTGTATGGATGCACCACTTCGACGCTAACAAAACGGCTCGAGAAGAAGCTAGACGGCAATTACATAAGAATGCTGCGAGCAATAATGAATAAGTCTAGGCAGCAACACTCCACAAAGCACAAATTATACGGCCACCTGCCTCCCATCACAAAAATTATCCAAGTTAGACGAACCAGACATGCAGGACACTACTGGAGAAGCAGAGACGAACTCATCAGTGATGTACTCCTATAGACCCCCGCATATGGCCGAGCAAGGACGGGACGACCAGCTCGAAAATACATACAGCAGCTATGTGAGGATACGGGATGTAGCCCTGAGGACCTGCCAGAGGCGATGAACGATAGGGAGAAGTGGTGAGAGAGGGTCAAGGATATCCATGCTAGCGGCAGGACACGATGATGATGATGAATCAAATAGAACTGTTTACCATTTAAGCTGAGTGAAAACAAATGACTTATGCAAAATTGAATTGCTTGAAATAGAACTGTTTGATAAATTAACTGTGTATAAACAAATGACTGATTTTCAATTGAACTGTTAGTGATATGTCGCTGAGAACCATTTAACTTTGCAGACCTATGCTAAATCGAATTCTTAGAAATAGAACTGTTTGATCATTTAACTGAGTATCTACAAAATGTGTTTACAAATGATATTTTAAAAACCAGATTTGTCATTAAATAACCCACTATGGTTAATATGCCATAAAACCAAAGCAAACTAATCAATATTTAAATTTTAAGATTTTACCAGTTCATCCTTACAGAAATATATTTGAAGAATTTAAATATGGCGAATGTGCCTTCTCAATAGATTTAATGAAAGAAAATGATTTCACACCACAAGTCGCAAAATGCAGAAAATATCCCGTTGAAACTATTAATGATACAGACTATGCAGATGATCTAGCACTTCTTACAAATACACCTGCTCAAGCTGACTCACTGCTGCATAAATAAAGTACAGTTAATAAATTTCAAGGTGGTATCATCTTATTAAATGGCAAGCCGCAGAACAGTTTATATACTTTGGTAGCAGTATCTCATCTACTGATAGCGATGTTAACATTCACATGGATAAGCATGGACTTTTATTGACAAGTTTAACGACCATATGGAAATCTGATCTCTCGGATAAAATAAAACAAGAAATCTTCCAAGCTGTAGCTGTGTCAGTACTACAGTATAGATACTCGGAGTTTAACGAAACGCCGGGAGAAAAGGCTTGATAAGAACTTCAAGAGGATGTGGCGTCCCTTTTTGAACAAATCCTGGAAGTAGCACCCTGCGAAAAGCAGCTATACGGTTATTTTTTTCTCATCACCCAATCTATTCAAAGGAGACGAACAAGATATGTTGGGCCCGGATGAAGTATTATACAGTCTACCAGCCAAATGAAGGTGCATAAGATAGAGGAATGACAATAACTTTACTGTTATGTCCTCGGGAAAGGGCATAAAATAAATAAGACAAACACGTATTAAGAAAGAATAAGGTTTATAGATTACAGTAAAAAAGTAATGCAAAGTCAACAGAGTAGCTATTACTACCAACGGTATTCGTCGCACGTCTCACCCAACGGGCAAGTGTAGTACAAGGTCTTTTTAAGATGGGTACAGATGCAAGGCCGTAGCCCAGATACACCCAGCATTCCCAAAAATGCCAAGGGCCCCGTCGACATTCCTTTAAAAAGGGGCCGCTCAGGTACCAGGCGATAAACCTAACACCCTCAAAGAAGGGTCAAAGCCTGAGGGTACGGCTCCTTGATGTTCCAGGTATGTCCAGAGACGAGACTCGCTCAAACAGATCCCTGTCGCTGATACCACGGCCGGCCGAAAGGTGCCCCAGCTACTGGATTAGTACAATAGGGCAGCACCGTTGCTACCAACTCGCTGAGTGAATTACAGTCGAATGTTATATCTTTATTGGAAGAGTCCATAGTGTATCGAAAATAGGAGTGATACCAAAACATTTCCAAAAATATACATTTTTCTTTATTTCTCGAAAGAGTCGAAACTTCTGTAAGTGTGAGACTGAGAGACGGAGGTCGTGGACAAAATTTGGCGGAAGACTGCTATATTGATCTTTTCTTGACCCATGTTATGATTCCATATTCAGAGCTTTACGTCTTTACTTCCTTGACGAGAAGTCCTCAACTGGGTTGCACTGTGGGCCATTGCTCCCACCGCTGGTTGTCGCTCAGGGCAGCCTCTGTCCTAACTTGGTTGTGGCTCCAACTGGCTGACTGTGACAGTGTGATTCCCTCTGACTGACTATTCTAACGTAGGTGCCCGTGTATTTATAATTTCATAACGTCTATGCGTTCTTCCGGTTGGTGATTCACGGGATCTGCTTCAAATTCTTGGTGAAGCTGTTTACTTTTCACATAATGCTAATAAACTTCGGAAAGGTATGAATCTAATTATTCTGCTTCTAGTTAAGGGTAAAAATTTGGGTAGACTGGGTTCTTTGGCCTAGACATGGTAACTCATCATAAAATAACTGCTTTAATAACCAAACGTCTATCTCTTTGTCAGGGTTCTAAAAGTATTATAAGCTCTCGAGAAAAGGATCTATTGTAGTTCGCCTGTCTTTCCTAATACACAGGGCAACAAGACTAGATTTAAATTAAAGTACCCAAGCAGCTTTTTTTGTGGGGTGCTACTTCCAGGATTTTTTTCAAAAACAAGACGCTGCATCCTCATGTAGTCCCATCTCTCCGTAAAACGCTGCTTAGGTAACCGAATATTCTCCATCGTTGTAAGGTGCCCAGCCCAACGCATCTCAATACTGGATGTATCAGCTCACTAAAGAACAATAGTGTCTGTGGTTAGAGACTGCTTTTTCATGTTTAGGATCTTTCCAAGGTTTTGATGCTGCAACGATATATAGTTCAAATCCGGGAAGAATATACTAAGTAGCCGAACATTTCTTCTAGAAAGGTGACCAAACCGAACACATCTGATTGCTTATGAGGAACATTTCAGTACTGGCTGAATTAACTCAAAGAAGAATGGTGTCCGGTGTTAGAGACTGCTTTTTGATGTTTAGGATCCTCTCAAGACGTGTTTGATGGAATCTTTCGAAGGCTCTGATACAACAATGATATATAGTCTAAATCGGAGGAGAGTATAAAAAGGTAGTTAATATTCTTGATTCATAGACATTAAGCTTGCTTTTAATGGTGTTGCTTCAATCAGACCAATCATGATTTTTGGTGTTGCTGGCTTTTTCGATTTCTAGCTTTTTTTTCAGAATTAAGAGATCCATCATTAGAGATCGCTGCTAAGGCATACAAAAGAATCAAACTACATCGAATCTTGTTCCCTGGACGAAAATGTTAGATTCGACATAAAGCTGGCCTGGATGTGGAGTAAACATGACCGTGGTTTTCTTCTATCTGATGCAATTTCCAAAAGCGATGCCAACTCTCGATAAAAGGTTCATTATTCGTCCTATTACTTGCTGGTGGCACATGACTTTGCTGGTTTTTTTCGATCCATCGCTTTTTTCAGAATCAAAAGATCCATCATTAGAGAGCGCTGCCCATGAATACAAATCAACCACATAGAATCTTGGTTGGTTGGTTGGTTGGGTTTTATGCCATATCAACTACTGTAGGTTATTTAATGCCAAATATTCTTTATACATATAGATTAGATATATATGATTTTGTTTGGTTGGGTTTTATGGCATATCAACCACTGTGGGTTATTTAATGCCAAATCTTCTTAATACGTATAAATTAAATATATATAATTTGGTTTGGTTAGGATTTATGAAATCAACCATTGTAGGTTTTTTTATTTCGAAATCATCTCTATATCAAATATAAATGATTTGGTTCAGTTGGGTTTATGGCGATTATTAAATGCTAAATCTTCTTAAAACACATAGACTGCATATTTATAATTTTTGTTTGGTTGGGTTTTATGGCATATCATCCACTATGGGTTCTGTAATGCCAAATCTTCTTAAAACATGTATATTAAATATATAGGTTTTGGTTTGGTTGGGATTTATGGCATATCAACCATTGTAGCTTATTTATTGCCAAATCCTATTTATACATATATGTTAAATATAAATAATTTGGTTTGGATGGGTTTTATGGTATATCAACCATTGTCAGTTTTTTAATGCTAAATCTTCTTAAAGTATATATTAAATCTATATGATTTGGTTTGGTTGGGTTTTATGGCATATCAACCACTGTAGGTTATTTACTGCCAAATCTCCTTTATATATATATATATATATATATATATATATATCAAATATATAGGTTTTGTTTTGGTTGGGTTTTATGGCATATCAACCACTGTGGGTTATTTACTGCCAAATGTCCTTAAAATATATATTGAATATGTAGGATTTGGTTTGATTGGGTTTTATGGCATATCAACCATTGTGGGTTATTTACTGCCAAATGTCCTTAAAATATATATTGAATATGTAGGATTTGGTTTAGTTGGGTTTTAGGGCATATCAACCACTGTAGGTTATTTACTGCCAAATCTCCTTTATATATATATCAAATATATAGGTTTTGTTTTGGTTGGGTTTTATGGCATATCAACCATTAATGCCAAATCGACTTTAAACATATTTATTAAATATATATGATTTAAATATATATGATTTGTAGACACATTTTTTTAATTAGGGAGTGCTGCCCATGTATACAGATGAATCAAGTGTACGAAGATATTGGATTTGAGAAAGGGCGGGCCTGGAGGTGGATCAAACATGACCGATGTCTTCTTCAGACTGATGCAATTTCCAAAAGCTCTCAAGAAGAGGTTCGTTATTCGTCTTATTACAGGCGGGTGGGATAAGGCTACTATACTGGGTGAAATTTGGTTATCTCTCAGCTACAAGTTAAATAGTGCCATTACTGTTCTTCTGCAATGATGTCTTTGACATTAAATATCCCATGAAGGTTGATGTGCCATTAAACAAAGAATCCAAAACAACGTTCTCCTTTTCCTAGATTGATTGCCGTAACAAAAAGGAGTAGTGCCCTCCCTTCCACATCGGTGTAGTAGCTATTGAAAAAGGACCCTCCTGGTCACCCTCGACTACGGTCGACAAATTTACTTTTTACATTTAAACTTCGTGATTATGCAAAACTGAATTTTTTGAAATGGAACTGTTTTTTGACATTGGAACTGTACTTACACTAAACTGATTTGTTTAATATAGAGCTGCTTTGAAATTCAACTGTGTGCAAACCAAATCTGTACCTATACTAAACTGAATGAGCTGAATTAAAACTGCTTGACTAAACTGAATAGCTTGAAACAGAAATGTTTTTCACAATTAATCTGTACTTAACATTTTAACTGCGTGCTTATCCTAAATCCAATTGTTTGAAATAGAACTATTTTCATAAAAATGGATTTGGCGTTAAATAACCTACAAAGGTTGATATGTCATAAAATCCAACCAACCAACCAACCAACCTTCAATTCATCTCTTGTGTCTTTATTTTTGACCCCTGATATGGCCACAACAAAAGAGCACTCCAAAACTGGAGCCTGCCCCTAAAATTCAGTTTTGTATCATCTGAAAAGAAACCCAGTTTAAAGGTTCTAACCTTATTTCGAAACAGAATCTTTAGAACTGGTTAGTCAAGTTTAAGCTATGAACAGGCATAAGAGCCGACTTTACGTTACATCTACTGAGTCTAAGTCCAACAGGGTCACCGGGCTAACATTACACCTAGAAAGCCGATGACTAGCATTGCCCAGCAGGTCACAAGTCTCGGCTCCAGCTCGAGATTCCCCTTCCCTAAAACCTCCACCATAAAAAATACCTCGTGTCAAGTCCTGTCTGATGGTAGACAGAGACAAATATTACTAAAATCCACATCTAAGTAAAGATAAACAAATAAACCAAATTAATTAGAATATATATATATATATATATATATATGTATATATACATATATATATATATATATATATATATATATATGTGTGTGTGTGTGTGTGTGTGTGTGTGTGTAAAACGCATATTATACGTGATGATGCTTTTTCAACTCGCAGACGACTAGTTCAATATTTTGTATCATGTCATTTGATCTGAATTTAAAAATCTGACTGTCTAAAGTAAGCAAATCAATTAATGTCTTTGGATATATTATTCTTTTTCAATACGTCTTTCGGAAGTAAATCAATATGGCAAAATGGTTGATGCTTTGCATAAGTTAATACCACAATTCACTTTCTAAAAATCGAATGATAAACTATCAGAAAGAATCCGGTCCCATAAAATTAGAAGAGAATAAAAACATTTATCAGTACCGATTTCAGATTTTCAATATTCAAAAGCAATATTTATTGGAACTCAGCATCTTTCATTATCAGCTCGACTAGTTATAAAATATATGCACCTGCTGTAGTGCAATAGTTATTGTGCTCCTCTCGTGTTAGGTGCGAGAGAGAGTCAAAATATGAAACTCAGGAAATTCTGAAAAAGATCAATCAGTTAGTTAATTACCCAGAGAACAAGAAACAATATAAATTTCAAAGATAAACCAGTAGAGGTTTTGCACACGGATTATCGTCTTAGCAAATGTAATCAGTGACTCAAGTCCAAATCTTGGACGAGGCTGGGTGCGTTTCCGTTGGGAAAGGCCCAGATGCATCTTCGTAGTAAAGTTGGTGACCGTAGTCGAGCGCGACCCAAATGCTAACTTTGCAATAGCTACAACACCGAGGTGTTGGGGAGGTGGCTACTCCTTTCCTTGGACTGCTCCACTTTAGCCTTGATACGTACCTTATATTGCTGAGTATTAAGCAATGCGGTATCAAGTACCATTTTTAAAGTCTGTGGTATGACTCAACCTGAAATTGAATCCAGGATTCCCGGACCATTGGCGAACACTCTACCCACTAAAGTACAGTTTAATTGTCAAAAACATTTCTATTTTAAGCTACATGGTGCCTTCAATAAGTTTCCCGACTTTTTTTGTAAAGGCATTTGAAATTGTTGTAGACTTTTGAAAATTCACTATGTTATTGCTATACATCTTATGAGATGACTGATCAATTGTTACTATTTCAGGTTCAAATGAACTGCTACAGCAGGAATTGGAATACAATCTACTAAAGCCTGATTGTCACAGCTGCTTAATTTAAAAAATGCAATCTGGACGTGAGGACACTTTAAAAAAACGATAAGCAATAAAATTGTTTTTTAAACTTTGAAAAAAGGCCACAGAAACGTATGGAATGCTTCAGATCGCTGCTTTTGGAGCATCTTGCATGAATCGAGCATCAGTTTTAGAGTGGCATAAGAGGCAGGGAGTCTGTGAAGGATGATGAGAGGCGTGGGACGAGTAAGGAAGTCAATACACCAGAGTTGATTGGCCAAAGCGTTAGGATTAGGGTTACTATGTTGAGGTTTTAAGGGAGTTCAGGAAGAGATTCCGTCAGCTCTCTTGAAATCGGGTCAGTGGCATTTCCACGAGGACAATGCACCAGTCCACAACTCCATCCTTGTCACAGACTATTTGACCAAGATGGGAATCCAGACGGTTCCTCACCCTCCCTATAGTTCAGACCTTGTTCCCAGTGACTTTTGGTTATTTCCAAAGCTCAGAGGCTGTCGTTATGAGACAGTTGAGGAGATGAAAGAGGCTATGACGAAGCTCATTGACACGCTCACACCACGCCGCGTCAGAGTGGACCAGGGAGCGATGGCAATGAAGGTGTATTCTGTATTCCCTAAAGCCCCAGTATCACCGGAACCTAACCATATTGTTTCTGTCATATCCAAGACACTCGTTGGCAGAGGTACAGTCGGTGCATTCTATAGTCCCAGCTTACTGGGCAAGAGATGAATTGAGTTGAACAAATATATTAACAAAGAACTGTAATACAACGTATAAAAATGAGAGGGTTACCAGCGAGAATATTCGGTCGGGCAGTCAAAGCAGTCTACTGGAATATTGCCTTCTGCCTAAGAGCAGTATTTGCTGCTACCTAAAGCTGGGAGAGTTCATGTGTGCGTGGGGAAATTGCCATAATATCCTTCATAGTCATTACTTATTTACCAACCCCGACATGACACAAGGTCAATTTTTAAGCGGAGTTTAACAGGTTTCAATTCAGAGTTTTTCTTCTCCTAGACTAGTTGCTTCACTAAGGCTGAATAACCTAGTCTGCCCTACTATTTACCCATAGCTGGAGGTTGAATAATCGGATTCATACCTTTCCCAAGGGTATTAGTGCTATGTGAAATGCAATCAGTCTCGTCCAGGATTTGAACTGGTGTCGCCGTGTCCATTTCCTACGACGATAACCATTACTCCACGGGCACCTCCTTCATGGTCATTACTCTCAGATCCACTCTGACCTAGAATGTTGGGTGGGATGGAAGGACCAGTGGCTTGTTGGTTGGTTGGTTTCGTTTTATGGCATAACTTGAGTAGGTTATTTAACGCCAAATCCATTTTTATGCGTATAGTAAGTTCTATTTAAAAAAAAATTCAGTTTAGCATAAGTACACAGTTTAATAGTGAAAAACATTCATATTTCAAGCTATTCAGTTTATTTAAAAAGATCTAATCCTGCTAATTCAGTTTAGTATAAGGATTGATTTTGTTTACACACAGTTAAATGTCAAAACAGTTCTATATTAAACAATTCAGTTTAGTGTAAGTACAGTTTCAATGACAAAAACAATTTAATTTCAAACAATTCAGTTTAATATCAGTACACAGTTTTAATGTAAGTACACAGTTTAATTGTCAAAAACATTTCTATTTCAAGCTACTCAGTTTAGTCAAATAGTTCTAATTCAAACAATTCAGTTTCAGGATAAGTATGCTGTTAGTTCTGTTTATCCCATAGTATCTATGACTTATTAGATGCTACCACTCCAGATCAGAGTGGACCTGAGAGTGATGGCAATAAAGGGGTGCTCAGCATTCACCGAAGCTCCAGTATTACTGGAACCTCACCATCAGATTGTTTAGTGTATTATCTGGCACACTCATTGGGGGGGAGGACTTAACCCTCAGCAGAGGTGCAGTCAGTGTATTCTACAGCCCCCCGCCAGCCAACTGGGAAAGTCCCAGTGGCGTAGCAACGACAATGCTTGATTGCAATACCGTAGAGAGCGAGTTCGAACTCCAGTAATGTTTTCACGTTCACCTACGGACTAATAGCCTTGGAAAAGGTATGAAACTCCTTATTCTCCTATGTAAGGTTAAAAATAACCCATAAAATTTTACATGCCATTAAAAACAAAAAAACTAACCTAAACCGGATTGCTAGTGTCTGTTAGGGTCACCTCTATGGGTCAAATACAACTATTTGCAAATTATTTTGAATTGTGGCCAGTTGGAAGGAGTTAGCGAATCCACCGACTGCATCTCTGCAGAGTAGTAAGACCTCTCAGCGCGAGTTCTGGATAAGACTAAAAAATCCGATGGCGAGGCCTCAGTAATGCCAGAGCTCTGCGGAATTCAGAAAAAACCTTTCATTGCCATCGCTCCTAAGTCAACTCTTGTCCTGAGTGGCAGCACCTGATTGAGTCCTATCTATGGATCAAACTGAACAGTTTCACATTTTAATAAGTAATAACAAATGACTTATGCTAAATTAAATTGCTTGTTTGATCATTCAACTGTGAGTAATCAAATGACTGACGTTTAATTGAATTGTTAGTCATACATAGCCATACAATACTTCCCTGGCCTTTGCTGGGCCGTCTGGCATTCGTGTCGGGTGGGGTATCGAAATCAATGGCAGATTCTAGGCCGAAAGGCCCCGAACTTCGGCTGGGCCACCTTCGGGTGGGCGAGCTGCAAACTCTGTCCCTTATGTATAGCACTAGACCTTGCTGTCTACTTTAAGCTATAACCCGGCATACGTGCCCGGATCCAGATTTGGATTCGTGAAACTGCTTGCCTCATTAGACCCACATTGCACTTAGTGGGTCGATGAGCAGCACAGACCAGCAGGGTTCGAGTTTCGGCTCGTGTTCGACCTTCCCCTCCCCTAAATCCCCACTATAATCATTGACCTTGTGTCAGGTCTTGTCTGGTGGGAGGCAGCGACAAATATCCATACATAGCAATACTGACAACCATTTAACAGGTTTGTATAAAAATGTATCTACAAAATGTGTTTACAAATCATTGATTTAATATCAATGTAAAAACTGGATTTGGTATTAGATAACCAACAATTATTTATATGCCATAAAACCAAGACCAAGGCAAACATATTTCGTATTTGATTGAAAACTAGATATCATCATATTTGATATATGAGTTAAGAAACTGAAGGAATAATGTAAATAATGTATACAATTTTCAAACCGCAAGGCATAAATAAACTCAAAAATATTGACATGCCCTTAAAGTAAATAAATGAATAGCACTCAAACACGCACTCATATACAGACACCTCCCTTGATATATAAATATATATATATATATATATATATATATATATATATATATATTATGACAGTGTTGGTTGTCACTAAATCACTTTGTGGGTTTGTGTCGAACCAAGTGCAATATAATATGGAGAGTGCTCAATATCTAGGATAGATCAATAATGATAATAATAATAATAATAATAATAATGATAATAATAATAATAATAATAATAATAATAATAATGGAACACGAATGTGAGAGAATTGAAAAAACTATGGAACATGAAGGTGACAATTATACCAATTGTGATTGGTGCCTTTGGCACGGTAATTAAAAGATTTTTAAATGGCCTGGAAGATTTGGAAGTTAACGGCCGAGTGGAGACCATCCAAACAATTGCATTATTGAAAACGGCCAGAGTACTGAGAAGAGTCCTGGAGACTTGAGGAGACTTGCCTCACTCAATCTCCAGTGAAAGACCATCAGCTTATGCTGATGTGAAAAACTCTAATGAGTAATTATAATAATAATTATAAATAAATATATATTAGATATATACAGTAGCGTCCTAAACTAAGGGACAAAATTTTAAAACCTAATATTTGTTAGAAATAACAACTGTGAAAAGCTGAAATTTTGACAACTGGTAGTCGTTATCATCCATAATAACATACTAAAATTTGAATCATTTGCAAAGGATAAAAAAAAAAGAATTATAACAATTATTTATTTATTTTCAAATTTGGAACGTCCAAAAGTAAGGGACAAAATTGAGAAAAACAATGTAAACAGCCAAAAAACAATAAAAATACATGTACAATCAATATTTAGAAAATGAACCCTTGCTCTCAATGACAGCTGAACATCTTCGACTACAAGAACGAATCAGTTCTTGACAATCCTCGATACTAATTTTAGACCATTCTTCTTGAAGCTTCACCCACAAATCCTCCGTGTTAGTGGGATTTCTTTCCATAACTTTCACTCCTAAGGTCTTCCAAAGATTTTCTATTGAATTTAAGTCAGGACTTTGCGGTGGCCAATCCATAGTTTCGAAATCTTGCTCACCTTTGCCTTGTGACATGGGGCATCATCTTGCTTAAAAGTAGCCCTATCGAAACCTGAATTCTGTATGATTGGCACAACATGATCTTGAACAATGTTTTTATAGATCTGCGCTTTTACACGAGTTTGTAACCGGACAGGAGGCGTTGTACCTTGGCTAGAAAACATTCCAAATAAGGACGTAATCTATCTGAGCTTTAGTATTGTTTGCGTACGTGTATGTCCATAGTTTGCCCTCTCTTTTTTGGTAGTTTGTATTGAGGCATGCTAATCTATTTTCTATCATGAAATCTGTTAGATGTTGCCCATTCCTATTTGACGTGTTGTGGAGGCTGTATTTGTTGTTTCCGTTTTTCCCGATTTGGGCATTCATGTCTCCGCCAATGACTAACATGTTGTGTTTCGGGATGCTACGCACTAATGAGGATAACTCATCGTAGAAGGTGACTAGTTCATTTTCTTCACTAACATTGGTGGGGCTGTAGCATGAGATGATTGTTGCTCTGGGGCTTCCGTTAAATGTAGCTGCCATCATTCTAGGTTGTATTTTCTCAACGCTATTAAGCGTTTTTAGTGCTCTAGGTCCTATAAGTAATCCTACCCCTCCTACTGCAGCGTTGACAGAGTTTTTCCATGCGGATACAGTGGCGAGCGACTAGCCATTGCCAGTTTCGTGATATTTGATATCTTCTGTGTGCGTGTATCTGTGTTCTTGTATGCATATTATGTCTATCTTATGTTCTTCGGCCGATGCGATTAGCTCTGGGAGTTGTCCTATTCTATTTAAGGTTCTTACGTTAAATGTGGCTATTTGTAGTGTTTGCTTGCATTTTAGTAGTTTTGATTGTTTGAGCTCTGTAGCTGATTTTTCGAACACCGAGGCCAGGGCTCCAACCTCAGCAGGACGCGCCCCTTTTTTACCCACGCGAAGAGCGATGCGGTTTGTGTAAGTGGTTTGAGTGTGGGTGATGGTTATCTTTCGATGGCTGTTTTATTCTCTTCTATAGAAGCCACTCTTATAGAGGAGCAGCAGTAGTTCCCCGATCGAAGTAGCGATCCTGAGCGTAAAGTCGTCAAACTCACGCCCAGGACCCGTTTGGGTATTGAGTTTGGTCGTACATGGGTTTATTCAAATACCTTTACGTACATCATGCTGCTTCAGTAGTAAATAAAAGTCAAAACGAAGAAGAAGCATTTGAACTCAGGAGCCAAGTGGAAGAAATATGTCAATATTGGTCAGTATGTCTTTAAGTCCTATCAATTTAAAATGCTGAATTTTACAAAATGTTATGCTGTATTTTGTTTGTGAAATAATGCTTAAACTATGCGTTTTGAATGTAAAGACACGCTTACTCTACTATAAAGCCAAATTGATGTTAGCCTTTCCACATGTCAGCGAACAAGGCAGAATGTTTTTGAATATCTTCTATCGAATAATTTAAAAATTCGTAAAGAAAGCCCTAACAGTAGTTTAGAAGAAAAAGAAAAAGCCTAAAAACACCTAATGCTACCACAGCCCCCCCCCAAGAAGAAAAAAAAAATTGTTAAGCTCTATAATTCCTGAAGCCTGCTAGGTTCCCAACTGTAGTAAAAAAAAAAAATGAAAAACCTAGGAAAAGTTCCAATACAGCAAAAAAAGCACAAGTCAGTACCAGTGAAAGTCATACGAAAGTACCTTAATGTTCGACTTTAACTAAGTTAAAACTTAAAGCAAAATTCCCCCCCTTTTTTTTATATACATATATATATACATATATACATCTATACATATATACATATACATATATATATACATATATACATCTATACATACATTTCCGCTGTCTGTTGATGGGAAGGGGTGAGACGAAGGAAGAGAATGTGTGAAGGAAAGAATGGATTAGGGAGGGGAATTGATTGTTGTAATCAGATTTTCTTGAAGTGTTGGAAACCACTTTACCGTATGCAAATAAAATATCACTGTCCACAATATTTGAAACTACGTCACTGGGTGCAAGGAAGTGATAAGTACTTGATTGAATTATTAGTGTTTGATTACAATACTTGAAACCATATAAGTGTGTACAAACAAATGAGCTCTGTCCCGTTTAAAAATGTTTCCCACAAACTATTTGGTGACAGATAATGTATATTTATATGCATAATCATGATTTGGCATTTAATAACTTACAATAGTTGATATGCCACAAAATCCAACCGACCAACCGACCAACCTGAAAAATTTCAATATCCAATGCCTAAAAGTTTAATAAGATTTTGAATGAATATTTTTCAAAATTGTTTTATATTGGTGCCCCACTTTGAGAGAAAATGACGTTCAGTTGTTACCCAAGTAAATCTTTCTTATATATATATATATATATAGTTGTAAAGTAAAGTTGGCGACCGTAATCGAGGGCGACCAGAAGGCTCCCTTTTCAATAGCTACAATACCGAGGTGTAGGGGAGGGCGCTACTCCTTTCCCTGGATTGCTCCACTTTATCCTTGATACGTACCTTATATTGCTGAGTGTTAAGCAAGTAAGTATCAAGTACCATTTTTCAAGTCTTTGGTATAACGAGACCTGGGATTGAACCCATTGGCCTACACTCTACCCACTAGGCCAATGAGCCGGTTAATATATATATATATATATATATATATATATATATATATATATACAAAATAATAGCATAGACACCATTGGCATTGCAAATTATTTTGTATAAATTTTCCTGTACCCGGAATTTAATAATAATATATATATATATATATATATATATATATATATATATATATATATATACCAGTGAGGATTCCGGAGGTAATTTTTGTTAGAATAATTCATTTGTCCTTGACTTTGGCTCAACTCCTGATTCCACCCATGAGGAATAATTATTCTAATTGAATAACGTTTTCTTAAATGTTCATTTATATATGGGTAAGTAAGGCAGACTTGGCTTTTTAACACTGGCATGGCAACCAAACTAGGAGAATGAAAACTAAATTTAAACATTTTAAACTCGACCTCATGCAGAGGGATTAGTAAATTTATACATAAATTTCACCCTCATTGTTTATACTTTAGGTCTGTTAAAGGGCATATCAATCTTCATGGGTTATTCAATTTCAAAGTTATCCTTTTAGAATAATAGTTGTGGTATCATCTCATAGCAAAGAGATGACAGATTCATACCTTTCCCAAAGTTATAAATGTAAAATGGAAAATGATAGCGGGACTGGAGTTTGAACTCGCTTACTACGCCCTGTGTTCCTAACAATATCAAGAAGTAAGAGGGGAAGAGAGAGAGAGAGAGAGAGAGAGAGAGAGATAGAGATAGAGAAAGAGAGAGAGATCTACAGGATACAAAAGGGAATATATTTACACATCGCGAGAAAAAAGACTGTATAATAACCATCGCCCTTAAGACAATTTATGTAAAAATTATGATTGAATACTTGATTGTAAAAAAAAAAAAATCAGTTCTGTTTCTTTTAATTCTCATGTCAGTAAATTCGGAAGTTAAAGGAAGCAAATTCGGAAGTTAAAGGAAGCAAATTCGGAAGTTAAAAGAAGCAAATTCGGAAGTTAAAGGAAGCAAATTCGGAAATTAAAGGAAGCACTGTTAAAAGAAGCGGCAAATTAGGATATACAAGAGACAAAAAATGATAAGGAAAGGGGGCTTTTATGATAGGGAGAATTTCAACACAGTTTTAGATTTAGATTTTACAGAAAGCAAAAGCAACACTGAAAGGAAAAGTGAATTCTTTTCCTTTGTCAACGTGCAAGTTTCTTGTTTTGTTTTTTTCAGAAAGCAAATACAGAGTTCATTTTAAGAGATCAAATTGACAAAAAGGTTTTTCTTTGTTTCTTTGGTTTGGGTTCGTTTTATCGCATATCAACTATTGTAAGTTATTAAATGCCAAATCCTCTTTATAAATGTAATTCAAATATACATGATTTGGTTTGGTTGGTTTTGATGGCAAATCAACGTTGTTGGTTATTTAACGATAAAACCTCTTTTTCCATCTATATTAAATATATATGATTTGGTTTGGTTGGATTTTATGGCATATCAATTATTGTAGGTTATTAAATGCCAAATCCTCTTTATTCATATATATCAAATATATACGGTTTGGTTTGGTTGGGTTTGATGGCATATCAATTATTGTTGGTTATTTAATGCCAAATCCTCTTTTTACATCTGTATTAGATATATATGATTTGGTTTGGTTGGCTTTTATGGCATATCAATTATTGTAGGTTATTTAATGCCAGATCCTCTTTATACACTTATATTAGATATATATGATTGGGTTTGGTTGGGTTTTATGGCATATCAACCATTGTAGGTTATTTAATGCCAAATCCTCTTTATACACATATATTAGATATACTATTTGGTTTGTTTGGGTTTTATGGCATATCAACTATTGTAGATTATCCAATACCAAATCCTCTTATATATATATATATATATATATATATATATATATATAATTTGGTTGGGTTGGGTTATATGGCATATCAACCATTGTGGGTTATTTAACGCCAAATCCTCTTTATACATATACATATTTAATATAATATGATTTGTAAACAAATTTTCTTGATAACATTTTTAAACAAGCCTGAGCTCTTTTTTTATCATTAAGGGTTTTCGGACTATTGTCTTCATGTTTATTGTTATTTCAATGATGTTTCGGCCGATATGTCCTCCGGCCTTCTTTAGGTGTTTGTCAAACGCGGGAACCCGCACGGAACTTCGAACTACGTCCTTTATTGAATGCACGGGGGTTGCCTGTTCTGAATCCGTTAGCCATAACCGGGTACAAGTGTTATATATTCCTGTATTGTAACTCGCCTACAGTCAGGATTGAACCTGCAACCTCCAGATGATTGTCTCCTTAGAAGCTTAGGGAACCAACGCCTATAACCGTTACGCCTGAGCTCATTTTTTAGAATTTAACACTATTTATTCTATTCATCACAATTCATTCGTTATCACATTATTAACTTTACTCCGTCGGCTGCGGGGAACTGCAGAATACTCCGACTGCACCTCTGCAGAGGGTTAAGACCCCCCACTCGATGGGTGTCCTGGATATGACACTGAACAATCTGATGGCGAGGTTCCAGTAATGCTGGAGCTTTGGGAAATGCGGAGTATCCCTTCGTTGCCTTCGCTCCCAGGTATAATCTGACCTGGAGTGGAAGCACAGGATAAAGTCTTATCTATTGGTTAAATTCAACGAAACTGTGTCCTTATGCAAAACTGAACTGCTAGAAATAGAATTTTTTTGTTTCCTAAACTGAATTGTTTGAAATAGAAGTGTTTTGACAGTGAAACTGTGCTTACGCTAAACTGAATTGTTCGAAATAGAACTGTTTTGACAAAAATCATACTTGTACTAAACTCAATTGTTTTAATTAGAACTGTTTGACTAAACTGAATGACTTATTGTAAAAAAGTTTTTGACGATTAAACTGTGTACTTATGCTAAACTGAATTGTTTGAAATAGAACTTTTTATATTTATAAAAATTGATTTGACGTTACATAACCTACAATGGTTTATATGCCATAAAACCCAACCAAACCAAATCATATGTATCTACTATATATGAATAAAGAGGATTTGGCATTTAATAAACCACAAGGGTTGATATGCCATAAACCCATACGAACAAACAAACACAGTTAAATGGTTCTAAGTATTGATATGTATCACTAGAAATTAAAGTTGAGATCAGTCATTTGTTTGCACACAGTTAAATGATCTACCATTTCTATTTTTATCAATTCAATTTAGCATAATCATTTATTTCAACTTAGTTTAAGTGTGAAACAGTTCTATTTGATCCATAGATAGGAACGTATCAAGTGTTGCCACTCCGAGCAAGAGTGAACCTGAGAGCGATGGCTATAAAGGAATGCTCTGCATTCCCCAAAGCTCCAGCATTACTGGAGCCTCACCATCAGATTGTTTTAAGTCATATCCAGGATACGCATGGAGGGGGTCTTACCCCTCTGCATAGACCCAGTCGGTGTATTCTACTGCTCCAGGCGATAAGGCTTTTTTTAATAGTATATCAACCTTCGTTGGTTATTTAATACCAAAGCCATACTTGTAAAAACAAAGCAGTGATGCTATATAAACCATATCTAGGGCGATAAGGGGATTTCGTTTGGTTTGGTTTTATGGCACTTCAACATTCTAGGTTTTGCCTAGTCGGCTGGGGCTCTAGAATACACCGACTGCATCTCTGCAGAGAGGTAAGACATCCCACCTCCGACGAGTGTCCTAGATATGACACTAAACAATCTGATGTAGATGTTCAAGTAATGCTGGAACTTTGGAAAATGCAGAGTACTTTTTATTGCAATCGCTCCCAGGTCCACTCTTGTCCAGAGTGGTAGCACCTGATAAGTGTCCTATCTATGTTATATAAAACTAAACCGTGGTTTCTGAAATTCTGTTGTTTTTTTTGGGGGGGGGTGCATTTAAACTGAGTATTTATGCTAAACTGAATTGCTCTAAAGGTAACTATTTTGACATCTAAACTGTGCACATATATTAAACTGAATTATATGAAATAAAACTATTTTGACGTTTAACTCTGGGTATTGCCGAGTCGGCTGGGGCTGTAGAATACATCGACCGCATCTCTGCAGAGGTGTAAGACCCCGCCAACGAGTGTCTTGTATATGACGCTAAACAATCTGAAGGTGAGGTTCAAGTGTTGCTGGGGTTTTGGGAAATACTGATCACCCCTTAATTGACATTGCTCCCAGGTCCACTTTGAACTGGAATGGTAGCACCTGATAGAGCCCTATCTATGGGTTAAATAGAACTACACTGCATACTTATACTAAACTGAATTGTTTGAATTAGAACAGTGTGACTAAACTGAATAGCTTGAAATAGAAATGTTTTTGACAATCAAACGTTGTACTTACATTAAAACTGCGTGATTATGCTAAACTGAATCGTTTGAAATGGAACTGTTTTTGACATTGAAACTGTACTTACGCTAAATTGAATTGTATAATATACAACTGTTTTGACATTTTACTGTGTGTAAAGAAAATCTGTTCTTATACTAAACTGAATTAGCTAAATTAGAACTGTTTGACTTAACTTGTTTATAAATGGACAACCTACTAAGGTTGATATGCCATAAAACCCAACCAACCAACCATTAAACCATTTTAGGTTATTTAAAACCAAAATAATTTTTATAAATATAAAAAGTTCTATTTCAAACGAGTCAGTTTAGCATAAGTTCACAGTTTAGTTTTTTTGACTCAAAGATAGGACCCTATCTGGGGCAGAGTGGACCTGGGAGTGATGACAATGAATGGGCATTCCGCATTCATTCCTTAAAGCTTCAGTATTACTGGAGCCTGACCATCAGATTGTTTTGTGTCATATGCAGGATACTCATTAGGGGAGTCTTACCCCACTGCAGAGATGCAGACGGTGTATTCTGTAGCCCCAGTCGAGTGGCCCAGATAAGGTGGGGGGGGTCATATTTTTTATAGATATATTAGTCCGAAAGTTAATGTAATAGCGCTACGAGAGCTCGAACTCACTTACCCCAATGCTGCAAGGCCAGCTCGTTAGCCATTATACCTCA